>JAVIWB010002721.1:0-353581 GCA_031893035.1 Dermolepida albohirtum
CACTTTTTAATTGGAGAATCATTAGCTGCTGCACCACAAGAAGATGTTCAAGATCAACAGATTAACCGACTTACTAGGTACCAACGCCTACAACAATTAACTCAACATTTCTGGAAAAGGTGGTCGCGTGAATATTTAACCGAACTACAGAAGAGATCCAAATGGAAGACGAATTCACATCCATCACTTCAGGAAGGCACACTGGTCATCTTGAAAGAAGATAATTTGTCTCCACTACACTGGCCCATGGCGAGGATCATCACGCCTAGTGGTAAAGTGTTTCAACGCCCAGTGTCGAAAATATGTATTATCCCCCTTGAGGAAAATAATGACTAGTTGGACTTATAATGAACTGTACTATTATTTTATATCCTATATGTCAGAAAAATATTTTTACCATTTTTACTAATATTGAAAGCTACCTTTCAAGGTGGGCGGCATATGTTACAGCATTTTTATTTTTATTTTTATTTTTAACCACCAGGGAGGAAGTAGGCGCATGCGCGCAGTGAACAAAAATGAATAATGTAATGTCAATGTAGCAAGTGTTATTATTACCATTGAAACCTAAAATATTCAATATATACCTCGTAAGTAAGATTAGTTTATTCATTTACACCAATGTGAACCTCGAAGAAAACAAATACAGTCCACTCAGCGATTACATACACACGAACAATATCATTATTCTATAAAGGACTTAAAGTGTACAATGAAATCCCAAATGAGTTAAAAACTCAAAGGAATTACTATATATTTAAAAGACAATGTGTTGATTTTGTTAAAACAGCCTAATTTGTTAATTTTGGTGAAATCAGCCTGAAGTTTTAATTTTAAACATTCTACCTTGTTTGTAAAATTTCTTATTAAAATGTAAATTGTAAAAGTATTTAAAATACTAATAAAGAATATCTATCTATCTATCTATCTATCTATCTATCTATCTATATATTGCTTCTTGTTGTTATATTACTGCTGTTTGCCTGGTAATTATAATTTTCAGTAAATCTATAATAATATTATAATTTTATCTATGAAATAATATAGTACAATTAATATTAATCTATCCCCAAAAATAATATTAATGAATTATAATAAAATTCCAGGAAACTCTTACACGGGTTGTGCACACAATATAAATTTTTATTGCCTTCATTTCAAGTGTATATTCTAATTATAGCACATATTTTATTTATTTACATTTCGCATAAAATATTTAAACATCGCGATCTCCGTTAGCAATGTAATATTTCAATATTTATTAATACTTTCCTACATACAAGAATTTTAAAAGGGTCGAAGGCCAAATAGGTCACGTAATCGGAAGCAACAGGTGAAATATCCTTGCCTAGATACAGTAGTGGCGATCCGATCTCAATTTAGGTAATTAGGGGATTTTATGTAGCAGGTATTTCGTTTGGGAGTTGTTCGACATAACCTCCATAAATTTTAGACGAGTACCTTCAGGTAAAATTAACAACAGTAAGGTATATTGGTCTTCTAACCTGTCGTTCTAAATTATGAACTAATCAATTGTAGCAAACTCGCCTATTTATGTACTTTATATGTTTATTTTAGTATTAGGGTAAAGTAAAAGCTTTTTTTTTACACTGAATTAGATTTAGTGGTAGGTCTAACACCTTTTTTTAAATTTTTATAAGTGAAATTTTGCATTCAATAATATATATTTAATAAAATTATTGATAAAAAACAAAGTTACAATAAAATTTTAATTGCTTTTCTAAAAATGACGTACGTTAGATTTATTTTATTTGTTTATTAGTTATATATGTATATTTGATAAAATTTCGTCTTCATTTCTTCAAAACCATATTCAGGTAGTAATTACTCTGGTTAAAAACCAGAGTGATTATTACCTAAAGGATGTACTATGCTGCAAAATAGACATAAATAGTATCAAGGAATATAAACATCATAAAATATGATACTTTTAGTGATTTACATATTGCTAGAGAATAAGTTTGTAACATTGTTGAAACAGAAATTCGTTGTTATTTCTCATATGAGCGATAACAACAATATTTTTGAATCTCTTTGTAGCTTATTGTAAACTTGATTAAAAATAATTAGCTATGAAAATTTATAACATTAAGCAGAAGCGGAAATAGTAATGAAGAAATCAATAAATTAATTACTATTGCTATAACTGTGTAGGAAGTAAACATTTCGGTAACAGAATAATTTCATGTAAAGAAGCTTTAGAACAAACAAATGAAAGGGTTGAGGAAATAATGTACAGAAGTAGGGATATATTTTACGAGATCAAAATCAAAAACTTGCTATTTAGTTCAGACATGGTAACGGAACAAATTATAAGAAAACGAATAGCTAGAAAAAATGTAATAGTATTGACATTTCACAAGTTACGTAGATATTTGTTTAAGTATGTATTATTTAATTTAATTCTTTCTAGCAATATATAAATTAATGTGAAACCGATTTGTAAGTAGCTTTTGTAAAGCTGAACTCTAGCAGCCCATGGTTTTTCAGTACAAAATTTTGTTTGGCATTTTAACGTAGTTATTTAGAAGTTTTATGGGAATTACACTTGAAATATACCCTTGCGTATTTTTAAATTTCTAAGCTTTAAAATTATTGTTTGCACAAAAAAAAACACCATCGAATTAAACAAAGAATACTATCGAACTTTGATTTTCTTCAATTTCAAAGTGAAAACATTTGAGTATTTGATGTTCATGTTCTTTGCCTACCGTAAAGCGGTGATATAATGAATTTCAGTGTGGTCAGTTTTCTTCAAAGACACGTTTTGAGTTTCTAATTCAAAAACTGCAGTTATCGAAAAGAATATTCATCTCGTTCTGGACATGGTTTAAGAGGACTTGCATGTTACTGTAGGAATATTCATGCAACGCTAAAGATTGGTATTAAGTGAATTGACACCATCTTAAGCAAACATTTAATGGTCCGTTATCTTTGTTCCCGTTGGATTTCCCACAATTTGATTCCAGTTCAATACTGTGAGATGGTACTGAACTGCACTAAATCGTTTTGCGAATGGAACGTTTGAAGTAGTGTACAATATCATTACAGATGATAAAATTAAACGAAGGAAAGAATAGGGTACATGACTAATTTTGATCGGTACTGTGCCAATATTATTTTGAAAAACAAACATAAAATTTTGTACTTCAATTTAAATTTTAGCGCCAGAAAGCTCACAGCTCTTATAGGGTCTTGTGTGGCGTCAAGTCTTGGTAAACTAATAAGCGCTTTGTTAACTTTTTCGCTAAAATTAAATTACGATGAAGTCTGGAGTATACTATTTAGTTGTACATAGTGTCCAATGCGGAAATATGTCAATTAAAACTCCTCAAAAATTGTCTATTTACGTTCCGAAAAAGTAAACATGCGGAAAAAGTAGTTAGATCTTGCAGGGCAGGACACGGCATGTTTATCTATGTATTCTACATTCTCTAAAACTATTCTCAGTAAAATATATGTATTTATTTTTGCTAGAATAAATATGACGTTTGTGGCTATGCGAATCTAGTTCTTACAAAATAACTTGTTACTGCAATATAGTTTTTATTACATTAGTAGATACAAATTTCTTTTTATAGTTGCCAAACGGTATGGAAATTTATATGGAATGTCATATAATGATCCGTGTCTAAAGTGCATTCGAAAAACATTAGAGAACTGCATACAACTTTACATAGACTTTATGCCCAGGCAAATTTTATAGTTTACGGTGCACAATTTGCCGTCACGTTTAAGCTGTACGTAGTTTATGAAAATTTTCTCCTTAAAACAGTCGTACAAAAATTTAAAATATTTAATTGAGCGCAATCAAGATTAGTAAAGTCTAACAAATAGACTTGATTAAGTGATAATAAATGTACTTTTCGGTTCAAAACTACAGTTTCTGCTTTAGAGGACGTTTACTTATATGGAAGTTTGGACGTTCTAGATTTCTGCTGAGAAGTCACTGTTTGATGCGAGAAATATTCTTAACATCATCACTTCAATTACTTACTCTGTATGTGATAGCTTCCTAGTTTGTCTTGGTAAAATTAGCTTTCATTAAAAATATTGCTCGTACAAGGATTTGTGAGGAAACTACAAACAAATCGCTGAAAACTACTTTAAAATCGCAAAGAACGACGTCAATATTTTCGAGAGGTGCTAAGTCTGCACGGGAAAACTTGGCATTTTACTAAGGCATGACGTTACGCGTCTCATTGGTGTTGTAACAATAATGACAAGTGGCTACATTTTCATGTTATTATCTTACTAAAATATATTTAATCCCGTAATGAATTAATAAATGAAGTCGATTTTGGGTATTTGTATAACATAATTAAAAATTGAAAAGAAACATTTCATTCTTTTCTTGTAACTGTCGTCATTGATATGGTCTCATCAATTAGAGCACAAAAAGTCGGTGATTTTACAGTGACAACTTTTTAAGCCAATTATAAAACAATTTTAACACAAAAAAAATAACACCAGTAAAACTATTATAAAGTTACAAAAGGTTATTATCGGGATCATCTCACGGACTAGACATAGTTAAGTGAAGTTCATAAACTAAATTAGGCAACAGAAAATAGAAAGCGTATTAATTAATGGTAATGATTTGATTTTCTAATGAGGCTAAATGTTTTGAAATGACTCTGGATACATAAATAGGAAAGAAAGTCAAATATAGGAGTATGTATGTGCGACAGAATAAATGAAAAAGTATTTGAGTCAATTTGAATTTCGATACATTCAAGTTTGCATTAGCACAGGTATTAAAGACTAATGTTAAAATTAAAATATTTTATTTTAATGTTTGGAATGCATTTTATGTTTATTATGCGTTTATTATGTTTCATGATATTATTGTTTTATGTATGTCTTTTATATAGTAATTACATTTTTTTTCTTATACGCAAATTAGTGCACATGACCGGCAGTAACTTTGTTGTGTACACATTGTATGTCAGGGGACCAAGATCGGCATACCTGACCGGTCGTGTCACTGTCGCTGCCGGGTTAGTTGCATAACGTTTCCCCAATAGGTGCAAAATCGACAGTGTCGAACATTTCCACACTATTGGAGTGCATGGGTACCTCGGTGCGTTGAACGCGAAGCGAGATATTTTGAACTGTTTCGTTGCGTACGTACTTGAAAGTATATTTGTGCGTACAGAACTATTAAATTGCGTTTCTGTTTATTATTTGAATTGTTTTATTTATACTTGTAGAATACATGCATTTTCACTTACCGAACACGTTGACCTTCGAAATAAAATTGTGTAAAACATTTATGTATTTTATTTCAATTAAATAGGGCTCTCAAACCAGGGAGTACCTTAACAACAGGAACTACAAGAAATTAATCCACTTATTTTTTATCATGTTGGAAATATACTTATGATATTAATATATTCAAATTTAAGGAGAATATGTTAACAGCACCAGATGAATCTGTTTTGTTACATCTTACAAAATCGTGAGTTAAAGATATATCTATAAATTAAATGTCAACCACCCAAATGTTTTCAAATCGTATGTACTTATTATCTTCAGGGGCCTGCTGCGTTCTTACAACGGAATTTTTAGCATTCTGGGAAAGGAAATCCAATATATTTCGTCTAAATTTTGCGGACAATACCTAATTTGACCACTATAACTTATTTATCACAGAGAAGACATCTATTTTCGAAAAATTAGTGTCTCAATTATTTTTAGAAGTAGAAATTTTTAATATCTATGTTATACCAAATATAAATGTATGTAAAGTAGATCGCACCTAATTATTTTATTAAATAACTTTATGAACTGAATCACAGTTGTTGAAAGATAGTGCCGTTACTAGAAAATTGTGTTCATGCAATTTTCATTCTCTCGAAAATTTCAATAACGTCAAAACATGAATTTTCTTTTAAATATTAGATTTATTGAATGTACTAAAAAGCATTTTCTTATATACTCTTCAAATTTCAGAATAAGCATTTAGTATATTGGTCTTCCTTTGAATTACATTAATAAATTTATAATTACGTATTAAAGTACATTGCAAATATAATTAAATGCGTTATCTTTCAAACAAGTGGAACACAAATAAAGATGTTGAAAAACATAATAATGCAAAACCTTATCAGTTTTAGGATTAACTGCGAGGCGATTTTGCGGAAGCATTTCGTGATCAAAATGCGGTAAATGTGGTATATCGCGGAATTTATTTTGTTTTCTCGCGACAATTGTGGTCACCTGGGATTTTTTAACTTTAGTCTTATCTATAGAACATATCATTTACGTACATTTTACCCATTCCAATCACTGCTTGACTTATGGTATATCCGGACCAGTTTAGTTATTTTATTATGTAATTACAAAGATAAATATCTAATATGTTACATTATCCAATTTTACATTTTATTAACATGATTTTAATATATTAGAATTTTCAAAATTTGCATACTATATTCTTCCAAACAATTATGTTTGAAATGGTAGTTAGTAGTTAACGAAACTAAAAACGTCATTAAACAAAAACAAATTTCTGTTTTTGCTCGCAAAAGTTCCATTGGATATGGATAGATACCAGAAGTAGTGAATTTACTTGTATTTAATATATTTGCCTAAGGTTTTACTTAGCCGTATCAAATATTTACATACAATTTAATTCATTTAGCAAAACTGCGACGACTTTAAATCAGAATGTTTCTCATTTATTAACAATACAATATATTCAGTCATGATATAAAATTATGCATTGTACACACGCGTTGTTGTTTTGATTCAAAACATTTAATTAGAAGTTAAATAAATTGTATAAGAGGAAAACATTTTCTTCAATAAATTACTAGTTTTAACATCTAGTTATGATTTGCAAAGATTGATTGTAGTTGCTCTAAGCATGGCAACCCTATTTGACATAACACAATAATTTAGAAAATTTAATTTTCATATTGACTGGACTAAGTAAAATAATATACAAACTGCTTGGTGGTTAAAAGAAATAAAAAAAGAAGTTAAGCGACGAAAAAAATCTTGGAAAATGTATGTAGGAATGAAGAGCAAAGCAGAGAAAGTATTATACAGGAAAAAAGTACAGAAGTTGATAGCTAGAACTAAAAGTGGCAAGAACTAGGAGAGGTAATGTAGAATTATAAAAGAAATTTGGAATGAAGATAATACTAGAATAATTAGAAACCGAAAATCAGCCAATTAAAAATACTCTTATGGATCCATGGGAATTCGAAGAGACAATAAAAGAGAAGAAATTGCTCGGACACCTAAAAAATTAACTAAGTGAAGCACCACAAATAATTATTCTTACCTTAGAAAAGAGGCGAGCATTTTAACCAAAATAATAGACATTGTCTTTAAAAGAGTAGAGGTGACTCGTGATAGTAAGTTAGCAATAACACAGGGACGTCTCATTACTGTAGCAACTAGCACAGTCTATAGAAGAATGTTACATGTACAGGTTAAGAAATCGTGTCATTAAATGGGAGAGGGAATGCAAGACCAAATTTCCGAATAAGACAATTGAAAAAACTTGCATATAATATGGAAAATTCTGTAGGACGAAAAGTCAGTATAAGGTAGAACTTAAAATATGTACAGTTTAATGATAAACTAAATTAGACAAAATAACGTATCCGAACAATTTAAAACCAAAATATGATTACGTCAAGGTAGTAATTGGGCCTCCTCTTATTCACTTTGGTAGTGAATGTGTTCATCAAAAGTATATCTGAATATGAGAGCTTATAAATTAGGATAACAGAACTTATAAAAGGGTAGAGATTGAAATATTATGTAAGAGATGGTAATTTCACAAAATAAAGTATTAATTGTCATAAATAATAATAAACAACGCTAGATAAGAACAGTTGTACATACTTTGATTTAGCAATATAGTCACTCGAGTTGCTATTTGAACTGTTTTAATTATTTGTGGGATCTAAATATTCCACCGATTCGGCAGTTATTCTACTACCACCCTCAGAGTAGTCCTAATAAGGATTCCCTTAGCAAACTCATCATTATAATGGCTGATGGTGTTCGTCTGGCTTGTGTATGCGTCTTTTCCCAAATGACTTGTGCGATGTTTGAACATGGGGTTTCGATATTCCGAATATATATAGTCCACACACTTCATTACTAAGCTATCCGGGCACGGAAATGATTTCTTTAAAACCTGTATTTATTTCACAAGTATATGCGTAGTAACCGTCTTTTTCGTGCATACGTAGTGATTGGCGTGATATAAATATTTATGGCTTGAAGTTCTTGACTGTTTTTGTTCTGTCTCTATTATCGTGGCTGTGGCTTAATATCAAGGCTTTTTGTACATATAGCATTTGTTGCCATGTATTCTGTTTCTATCAGCTCTCGTTTATTGCAATGATCTTCTTTTGCCAGGATTGTACCTTCGTTCCAGGCATGCATCTGTCCTTCCCAATCATGTTGAGCAAGACGTGATTTATCTGATTCCCCATATCTAATCATTTTTTGTGTTCATTGATTCTAACCTTAGGGGTCTGCTTGTCTGTTATATATGTAGTCGTCCACATCCACGTGGTTTTCTATAAACACAATTTTTCATTCACTGATTCTCGTTGTCAGGCTTTGTTTTCACTAGAATCGATTTGTTTGTGTTCATGGTTTTTAAATCTGCTCTAACCTTATAATTGTTGCCTATTCTCCTGCTTTTACACACATTTTCTTCTGGTCGTTTATGAATTTCAACTCGTGTTATTCTTCCTTCTTTGTGGCAACACTTTTTCTGTGTAGATTTAATTTTAGAGTGTTGGTTATAATTTCATGCTCTTCCATTTGATCTTGTTCATTTGTGCAAATGCTTCATGCTCTGTCGTATTAGCATCTGGCTACTCCAATTTTAACATTGTGTGTATTGTATTTTCACCATGCGGTTATATGACGAAAGTGTCATCAACACATTTGATCCGCGTTTTTGATTTGAGATCGTATGAATCTTTCGCTTTTCGTTCTAATTCTTACATATAGATATTGCTTAGTATTTGGGATAGTGGGGAGCCCATGCCCATAACAAACTCCTGTTGAAAGTATGTCGTAATGACGCAAATGGATAGTAATTCAATAATGGGTTCTACACTCGAATCTGTTCTTTCATGTAGTGCGGTATCCAGGGAGTGTCTGTTTTTGACTATTGCTAGTGAAGATTGGGTTGTTCGTTAGTGAATAAGTTGGCGACATCAAAGCTAACCAATTTATCGTGCATATTTTTGATTTTGTGGATGAAATGTTCTGTGTTAGAAATGGCTGATTGTGTGTTTGCCCGAAATGGGAGTGACTATTTCCAGTAAGAACTTTGCCAGCGAATGGCATTCATGAATTAAGAATTGATCTCAAAGCGATATTTGGTGTATGAATCTTAGGTAATACATATAAAGGCGAGGGCCTGTTGTAGTGTGGTGTTAGTCTATGCCTTATTGATTGACTAGGAAAGACCGACTAGTATTCGTACAGTGTATTGTATATTGTGGATTCCACTGATGACGTGGAAGCTCTTTGCATTTGTTTATATTTGCCTGCTCTTAGAACGTTCTGAATATTGTTGTTATATGTTGCCATGTCCATTGTAACTGTTACATTACATTTTATCTTAAGGAAGGATTTTAATTGATCTGCCCATCCTTAGGTCTCTATGGCTAAGTTTTTCTGTCTTTGTGATATCGTTTCTAATCTGTCTAGGTTTTGTTCTTTCTATTGCTGTTCTTGTTCTCTAACGATATTCCTCTTCTTCATCTATTTTCTATGTGGCCGTTTCTATTGCCAGTATCATGTTTAAAGTTGGCATCTTTTTGAATTTCATATCTTTATTGAGAACTTTAATTGCATCGACGCTCAAGTGTATGGGAGACAAATTGATGACAATCTTCGCTGGATCGGTTGCCTCGGTTCTTGCTGTTTGTTTAGTGCTTTCAGCTTCTTTCGACGTTTTTTTGCCATATGGTTGTTCTGGGTAGCTTCTCATTACCGCTGCTTGAATATCTTCGTAATCTTTTTTGTTGGTTTTGTATTTGATTTCCTGACTAATGTTCTCGCATTGTTCATTAATTCTGACTTTTGCGAGTCGATGGTAATTGATTTCTGTAACCAATGTTTTACTAGGTCTTTCTGCAATTCTTCTGTTGTGTTACTGATTCATTAGAATATATTTTTATTTATTATTTAAATAAGTGATTTTTTAATTTATATATCTCTGTCAACAAATAATCTAGATCTGTAGTCTAGTATAATCTAGGAATAATATTGTAGAAATTTGATAAAAATATAATGAACACAAATGAAGAGATCTTGTTAAGAAGATTTGTACAGAATAAATATTGTTTCAAAAATGTCAATGTAAACGAAACATACATATATGTTTAGATCAGGTATGTTATAATTATTTACTAATTTAAAAAAAAAGCTATTTAAAAAAGTATTTAAGCATAATATGTTAATACATTTTGTCCAGATCTTTAAGGAATAGTGATTAAATAATCAACTTCCGGATTCACATACTTGTCGACGTGCATTTTCATGCTTGTCAACAAGTTAGAAGTCTAGGTACCCTAGAAAAAGAACGTGCAAAAGAACAAACAATATATTTTTATGTTATTTCCGCCTTATATATGCGAATGATTGCGTCAATTTTTAAAATAAATCGTCGAATGTTCTGGCTTTATTGCAGCCGCTAAATTATGTCTTTTATCTTTCGACTGGATGTGGCGCGGCAGCTTATTTAACTCTTACGTTACATATTTGAAACGGTTTGAAATCGTGTGGCGATCTAAAGTGAAAGAGACGAGCAAATGCAGTGAGCATAAGTAGTCAGTTCGTGTCATCGCTAATGACCAGATCTCGAAGTGATAGGCGGCATATTTGGGACGTTGTGTGCAACGCGTGTACTACACAGGATTGTATCTTCACATCTACGCTGTCAGACAACACTGAATCTTCCAATCTGTGACTTACTGATCCTTTGATATTACGCCGTCGGTATATTACTCGTCCATTGTTGATATTGAGCAACGATAGAAATGAATTTATTTATTTCAAGCATTACTGTAATATATTTTATTAATTATAGTTGTCATTTTTCGTGTATCATATTTTACAAGCACAATTAAATGCGGAATGAAGTGGCTTAATTTTGTAGTTTATTTTTATAAGTGCGGTTTAGGAAAAGTCTGTTTGTAAGAAGCAATGATTCTGTAACATTTTAGTATGCCTACAATGGAATTTTATGTCATATTACCAGCTACTGGACCTAATTGAAACATTTTGAAATGTTGCTGTAATTTACTTTAAAATCCACAATTTTTATTAAAACAAATTGATAAAGGACTGAAACAACACTTCCTTTTACGAATACATAACTTTAGAACACTAAAAATTGATACATCTTATATTGTATCATATTTTACAAGCACTATCAAATGCTGAATGAAGTTGCTTAATTTTGTAGTGAATTTTTATAAGTGCGGTTTAGGAAAAGTTTGCTTGTAAGAAGCAATGATACTGCAATATTTTAGTATGTCTACTATGGAATTTTATGTCATATTACCAGCTACTGGACACCTGATTGAAACATTTTGAAATGTTGCTGTAATTTTCTTTAAAATCCACATTCTTTATTTAAAAAAAATTATAAAGGACTGGAACAACACTTCGCTTTTTGAATACATAACTTTAGTACACTAAAAATTGATCCATCTTATATTGTTTAATTAAAATACTTATCATTTGTCGGTAGTAACCTGCAAATGTGGACATATTGATTATTTTATAAAAAGCTACGTCTTTTAGCACAGCTGAATAGAATTCTCATTCTCTGAAAGTGCGAATTTGAATTTGGTTGAATTATGTTCTTAATTATTATTATAAAAATAGAAATACTGTGTACAAAAATATGTGAATAATGTATCGTATTAATTATAATAAATTTGTCTAATTATGACTTAAAATGATTCAAATTTATGAATATTGCATTCCTAAAGCGATAGACACAAGTCGTGTTAATTATAATAAATAGTTCTATTGAATTAAATTACATATATTACGTATTAATAAATTAAAAGTTGAAAAGATTAATGTAAACGCAATTTCATACAATCATATAATTAATATGACATTTTACTATCTAATTTATTTTAGTTCTCACTAAAAAAAAACATTTCAAAGAATTAAGTATATACATGTATATATATAAATCTTATTCGTAAAAATATTTGATATAAATTGTTATCCTTCAAAGAGGTGTTAGAAAACGACTATAATTCTCCCCAAAAATGTGTAGTCTAATCAAATTCATCTGATTCACACTCAATGTAATTTAAAGACCGAATTAGTGAAGATTTATTCTTTTGTTCATTAATTTTCATTTTTTCGTACAATACTAACACTTATCGCAAATAAATATCATAACTTAGATTATTTTAACACTAAAAACAGATGGCTACCAGGGAACACCGGAGAGGAATATAAAGTGTTGAAATTAACTCCAAATCTTTATATATCTACAAATCGAAAAGGATATTTAGAAAAAGTTAATATTGATCATTCTTTAATGCTCCGAAATGACTACATGTTCATATAATAGCTATTAAACTTATATTAAAGTCGGTAATTCCTGCAATATATGCAATTGCTCATTGTAGTCATTAACATAGTTCGTCAAACCTAAACATCTTGTGTGTGTTTTAATTGGAAATTTATATGTCCATTAAATTATATTAAACTTCGAGCTACCTTTTCTCCTTATTTGGATAGTCGATCACTGAAAAAAGAGCAAAATACCTAGAGAATTTTATGCATATATATACATATGTGCTTAACTCAAGTCAGAAGGTTAGTAATTATATTTAGGTATAATTCTCATATTTTACATTTCTAGGTCTATTGTGGTCTTCATGACTCCCGTCAGTGTATATTCTCTAGCTTGCCTATTTCTTTTAACTAGACTTAACAGCTTCAAGAGCAGTTTTTCTTTATGCATAGATTTCCGTTTCAGGACATCCATGGCGGGTTCTTTCCAAGACTCCTCGCGTTGGCATAGTACGTGGATCGCAGTTTTCTCTTCTTCTTGCCGGAATCCATGTGATTTCATTTGTCAAGTTCATATTGCTCATATCATTGTTGAGTTTACTGTGCCCTGTTATCAGACTTTTTATTATTTTGTGGCCACGGTTCTGATGGATCTATTAAAGGAGTCTGATTCCGTGTCTATGAGTTCGAATGAGTAAGTCAAAAGTAGGAAATAATTTAACTGCTTTAGTTTTATTGTTTGCGTTTAACCGACTATTGTTTTTTCATATGTATATATATATATATATATATATATATATATATATAGACACACTATCGCTATTAGTATTTGTCACTCGCATTTAACCCGCAAATTGTAATAAAAATCAAAATCTTTTTATGATTTACATATATGAAAAATATATATTTTTACATCTAAAATAAGTTGTATAATATATTTATCTAAATTTTAGATTCGTCTATATGACCTTTATTTTTAATCACAGCAGCATACAATGGAGGCATTGTTTCGATTAAGTTTCGTAATGTCTCAAGTTTTATTTTACCCTATGCGTCTTGCAGGTTCTTCCACATATTAACAGCAGATGTGGGTGCCGATTTTCTCACCTCTCGGTCAAGTTCTTCCCACAGCAATACGATGGAATTTAAATCGGGACTCTGTGGAGGCCACGCCATAACTTTTATGGTTTCCTCGTTCTTCAATTTCTGCAAATATTCCCGGCATAATTTGGAAGTGTGTTTCGGGTCATTATCTTGTTGAAAGATAAAATTCTGTCCCTAAATTTTAATTCCAAAGAGGATTGCGTATTCCTCTAATATGCGGTTATACTGTTCTGTTTTTAGTATACCTTCGATTTTTACGAGATTGCCCACATTTGATCCAGAAAAGCAACCCCATATCATGACTGAACCTCCACCGTGCTTACCAGTAGGGGCTATGCATTCTTTCCGGGCACGCTCACCCACAGACCTCCTCTCGAAAACACGCCTTCGTGAACCGAAACTCTCGAATTTGGTTTCATCGGTCCACGATACTTTATTCCAGTCTTCTATGGTCCAATTTTGGTGATCGCGTATCCACTTTAAACGTTTTTGCTTGTTTTGCTTGCGCAGAAGCGGCTTACGCATTGCAATTCGTCCATGAAGACCGTCTTCTTTTAATCGCTGTTTAACTGTCGAAACACATGTGTTTTCGACGAACAGCATTCATTTCTGCTGTGTTTTATGGGGCTGCTTTTCGTATATTTCTCTTGCTTGTTACTTCTGCTGAGGTTGTTGCCCTTGGTTTGCCTTTTTGAGTTCCTCAACACACTTCCACGTTCGCAGTGTTTTTTGATGATATAGCCCATGATGGACTGATTTAATTTAAGTTCTGTGGCAATTTCGCGAAAGCTTTTGCCAGTTTTATGGTATGCGATTATAAACGATCGTGTTTCTACACTCAATTCTTTCCGTTTAGGCATTTCTAAGTGATTGAACTTCTTCGAAACACACGATGTTATCACTACGAGCACCTCACAAAAACTAACTGCAATTTTGCCAAAGTACCCAAGTATAAATACTTAATGGTTTACAATAACACTCTACCTTAAAATAAAATCGTGACTATGGAAAATTTCCAAGAATTGAGAGATCTAATCCCTTAAGTGCAATTATTCTACCTGGAGTTTTATTAGGCTATTATCATTCATTGTGAATAATAGGGTAATCGCATAATTATTTTCGAATAAGTTTTTATAGATTTTAATGTTTACTATGATATTATTGGGTCGGCAAGTACTTTCGGTTTTTACTGATAGAGAGCGTTGCTTTATTTTTTGTATAACGTATGTTAGTGTTGTACTTTACCGTTTGTCGCGTGATACTAGTCACATTGACGTAACTTCAGAAGCAAGTTGTGCGTGATTTTTATTAAAGCTATTAGTTGTGGGTTAATTTTAAATGGAGTGCAGAAACGAACATTTTCGACATATTTTACTATTTCATTTCCGTAAGGGAAAGAAAGCTGCTGCGGCTCACAAAAAGATATGTGAAGTTTATGGTGCTAATTGCTTAACAGAGCGCACGTGTCAGAATTGGTATAAAAAATTCCGTTCTGGAGATTTTTCCCTCAAAGGTGAGCAATGTTCTGGTCGGCCTACTGAAGTTGATGATGACCAAATCAAAGTTATAATTGAAGAGGATCGTCATATAACTGTTCGAGAGGTTGCGTAGAGGCTACATGTATCGCACACAACAATTGAAAAACATTTAAAATGTCTTGGGCTAGTTAAGAAGCTTGATATTTGGGTACCTCACGAATTGAAAGAAATTCATTTAACACAAAGAATCAACTTTTGCGACATGCACCTTAGACGAAATGAAACCGACTCTTTCTTAGAAAGAATCATCACTGGTGATGAAAAATGGGTCCTGTACAGTAACATAGTTCGAAAACCATCATGGAGCAAACACGATATACCAGCTCAAACTACATCGAAAGCTGAATTGCATCCAATAAAGATCATGCTGTTAGTTTGGTGGAATTACAAAGGTGTTGTGTTTTTTGAGCTGCTTCCAAGGAACCAAATGATCAATTCTGATGTTTACTGTCAACAATTAATAAAACTGGATGAAGCAATCAAAGAAAAACGGCCAGAATTGTCAAATCGGAAAGGTGTAGTTTTCCACCAAGATTATGCAAGGCCTCACACATCTTTGGCAACTCGTGGGAAACTATTGGAGCTTGTCTGGGAAGTGATGCCACATCTCCCATACAACCCTGATCTAGCACCATCTGATTACCATTTATTTCGAAGTTTGCAGAATTCTTTGAATGGTAAAACTTTTCACAAATGACGATGACCTTCACTCGCACCTGGTTCAGTTTTTTGCTGATAAGGACCAGAAATTTTATGAGCGCGGAATCATGCAGCTGAAAGAAAGATGGCAAAAGGTCATTGAGCAAAATGGAAAATATATAATTGATTAAAAACTATTCTTTGTTTAAAAAAAAAGTATTTTATTTTATACTACAAAACCGAAAGTACTTAGTTGCCAACCCAATATTTCTCACTACAGAAATAAATTTTATAATTACAAATTTTCTATAGAAACTGTAATGAAACAAGAGTGACCAAATACTTATGAGCGATAATGTACATATTATATATAACCGAAATATGAAAACACAAATCACGATATATAAGTATACATATATATGGTGATATGTGTTTTCATATTTCGGTTGTAGCTTCTATAACCATGTTGTGTTGCGTTTAGAATGCTTAATAGTGGATTAGGAACAAACGCAAAACCAAAGAGCACTTAATGCATATCGTTGCAATATACCTTGTTTTATTTTTAATTCTAGTGTTTTATTATTATTATTATTATTATTATTATTATTATTATTATTATTATTATTATGGCGTAGATTTCATTCCTTCCCCCAGCCTAACACCGGAATGGTTAAATTTACTCAATCCAGATATCTATGGGTTTTGAGCTCGAATTGTACCCGGATGAAACTGGGGTGCTGCCATATATCACAAAAGAGTTAAATCAATACAAGCTTATTGTTATTATTATGAGGCAGCACTAAAAAGTTGGTTTAAATAAATTATAGCTAGTCCACGTTTACTTTGATTTCAATGTAAATGATATATGAGTATCATTTGATGGGAAATGGGACTAAAAATGAAATAAATGGGTTCGAGTATTAAGTTTTTATAATTTTTCCACGTATTTCCCTTCAACTTTAATGCATTTGGACTAACTATGCTAAAGCGTTATTATTCCATTCTTGTAATGATTTATTCTAAGATTTTCAAAATGCTCTTCCTTTTCTGGAATATGTTTTTATCTTATAGAAACTTACTTTGATCAAGGAAAAGTTCGAGTTTTGGAGTAAGTGGTGGTAAAATAGTAGTTTGGAATTTGGCCGTGCTGTTAAGAGCTGTTTATGTAGCGTAATACGTTGATTACTATTCTCAAAACTGTAATTCTCTACCTCTTTTAGTTCCTGAGGGAATTATAAAGTCAAACGTCAATTAGGGTTAGATCTGACAAATATAGACGATGAGCTATAACCTGAATTCTTAATTGATCTAGTTTTTTGGGAATAATATGGTGGTGTAAGAAGACGCATTGTTGTGACGAAGGAGATATTTTATGGGCTATTCTAGGTTGTTATTCAGAAATTGTTTTCTTCGATTTATCTAATAGAGCGCCTTAAAACATTTTGTTAATGATTTGGCCGTTTGTAAAACAGTCTATGGATATTATCTCTTTTGAACACCAAGAAGCCTGAACTGAAATGTATTTGTTTTCTTTGTGACAGAATTATCGATTATCGATTGATAGTTTGTACATGTTCACTTCTACGTGCAAATGCGATGTACTGTACACTCGGTATGCCAGCGATACCAGGCTAATGTTAATTTTTCGGTCGTTCAAAACAATATCATTAATTTTATTGATGATTTCTGGAGTTATTGCAGTCCTAATTGTATATCATAACTTTTAGTTGGCAACTCAGTGACAAATTGTGGATTTTGAAGGAGAATTGTCACCCAAATTTTGTTGTCAGCCAAAATTTTATGAGTTCAGATCTTTGAAAATTAATATTGGACTACGTTACGAATTTCTAGCTAATATATTTTAGGATTTTCCATTTAGACACTTTATCCACACAGCTACAATTTTAAAATTAAATGTTAAAAGTTAATTCAATGTTTCCTGTCTCTATATAGAAGACGGCAGAATTAGAATATAGTACTAAGTTTTCCGAAAAACGGTGCTAGTAGTCAAGCCTCACTCCCCACGAAATCACCCTCATATAGCAATTACTTCGAGGAAACTAACCTTGAAAGTCAATAAATATTTATTACGTAATCATATGATTTTATTTAAATATAAATGCCTTTTAAAATTTTTAAAATAATTATATTTTTAATTTATATTTTATTAACTAAGTAAATACCTTGTGCCATAAGCAAAAAATAGAATCAAAATAAAGACAAATTTCACAAGTAATTTTCATGAAAGCATATATATATTATTGTTACGTAAATAGTATATTTATGAATTTAATTCAACTAACAATTATATCATAGTAGGGTAATAAAAGATTCCGATGCTTTTTATTAGTTTGTTAAATACAATCTTTTAGTAAAATATATGTAAAACAAAAAAAAAAATTTTTCTACATTTTCATATAATTTGGGAATTATTAAATAAGCGTGTACTAGCTGAAAATACTTACTTTAAATTAATACGCATTAAGAATATATAAGTACTTAATTTTAATTTAATTAAATTCATATCTCAAAGATAAGCATAGGTAAAATCAGTTGATAAATTACAAATATCCTCCCAATTTTCTATAAACTATTATCTACTTACTTTAGATTTAATAAATGTTAATGTTATGAATCAATTATGGAACATACTAAAAGATATGCTATATATTTTATAATAACTTGTGAAAATATAGCCATATACGTACATATCAATTTCAAATTCAAATATAGACAATTAAAAAAGAAAGTCTTTCTTTAGCGTCTTCTATGGCAAACGCCGAACTAGTGAACTTAATAGTCCTTCATAATTCTCAGGCGACAGAAGTTCATAGATCTAGCAGAGATCTCGTGTCATTGAGTAGAGTCACATTCCGATTCTACCTGTTTGCGTCTTCTTTTTATTCGGGTTTGTTTTTGTGGGTGTCTGCTGTCTACTTAACAACGTGCGGCTCATTTTTGGAGAAACGACACGGACCCTTTTACCCTATCCACTTGTTCTTGCCGACTATAGACAAATTTATCGCTCTGTCAATGCATAAGTTATGCGATGGTCATCCGAGTTGGAATCTCTCCCACACAAACCAGAAAAAATTGTTACACAATACCGTCTCGGTCATGTCTCATTAGCGAAGCCGATTCGAGTTCACCAACGCCCTCTACTTTGACATATTTACACACGTAATATTTTTCACTATGGGCACATAATTTTATGCGAATGTGTATATTTATGTTCACATTGTGTAAAATACATGTTTACCCGATTGGCAGTTTTAATATATTTTATGAAATTTAAATGCATTCTTAAAGGAGAAAGTGTGCTTATTATAGTGCTTCATTTCAAAATTTTTATGTACATTGTATGTTATGTTATTAATTATAAGTTAGAAAAACATGATACAGATATATTATATTACTGTCTCCACATAAGTTGGAATCACTAAATTGTAACATTAAATGTTTATTCTAATGTAAACATAATTTTAGAAATATTTATTTGACTTTTGTGCAGATGTCTAGCTTAAAAGGTTAATAACGACATGCATTATACACGCATATTTAAATATTATGAATCAAGAGTTAAAACAAATATATTTGTGTTCTCTATTAAACTAGCAAAATATTTTTGGGTCCGATCGAGAAACCTACATAGTTCCCTTTCAGTTCTACCCACTTAGTGTAGTTTGCTTATGTTTTCTGTACATTAAGAGTGCTTAAGACCCTTAAAATATCAGCATTAGCTTCAGACAGTACCATGTCATTTCAACCAAATTTTTTATTAATCAGCTATTAGAAGTGCTTCATGACATAGATATCATACATTGTTACTAGTGCAGTATTGAATAATGAATGAGCTAATGTATTGTCGTCGCGACACAGATTTTTTGCTATGCCAAATAAAGTTGTTTGCTTTGAGTATTTCACTTATGTAGTAGGATCATATATTACGCTCCCGTGATAGTCCATAAGTACTACACCATTTGCATACAGTAACAATTACCTTCTTAACTAATAAAGTGGTCTCTGCATTCTTCAGAAGACTAATCAAATCCTATCTACTTTCTAGACCATTGTTTTATTTCGAGTGTGCAGTAATGGATACAGGTCTTATAAATAGTTACCAAGGATATTCAGAGAGATTACGTTGAAAAAGTTCCAAACACGGCTTTGAAGTGTTTAGTCTTTGATGTTTTTTTTGTTAATTTTGATCAGTTGAAGTTGAGAGCATTTTGATATTTTAATTACTCAAGTAAGGTTTACGGCTTCATCTCCTTTTTCAAAAATAACATAGGTAGTAGCTGTTTAACCGATATATGATAACATTTTGTTGTCTACTTTTTTTAATTTCTGATAATAAATTCAACTGAAGAGGAATGAACGCTCAACAATGACGATCCTTCGTTTTCAACTACGATAACTTAAAAGGTAAACTTTTAAATAACAAAAGGGTATATTTAATAGTTAGATACTGGTAAGTTTTTTTAGATTAGTTTTAGCTAAAGTGTTACTGCAACAAAAACAGTAGCATAAAAACTAAATTTTGATTGAAAGTATCATTCATTGCGTAAAAGAGACGATTGTGCTCTTCAAAGTAGCCTACACTGGTACTGTAGCTTCCTGTTTTTGCTAATCTGGCACCATCGGATCTAGTAACACAAAACAAAAAAACATTTTTGACATACTTCTTTCATTAGAATGTCTTTTTTGCTGGTCTTGTATTCTTTTCAATGATAAAGAAGGACATGATTATTTAATGTCTTATTTTGCAAATAAGATCGCTGTTAGTGACTATTTTATTTTGTAATTTGACAAAAGTAATACACAATTTTCTTTTTAATAGCCTGCATTTTTCTGTTATGGTTATGGTATTCATGCAGCTATGAAATAGGCAAACTATATCTTTTAAGACACCAACGTAGTTTTGATTACAAAAGATAGAGAACTGCAAATCTTTAAATATTCGACATATGCATTTATCAAGAATCGACTCAAGTTGTTATCATTTATACTAGTTTTAGCTGTTAATATAGCTTGTTTTCGATATGTATGAAATTATATTTTCATACTTATCGGTTGCAGGCTAATCTTTTTGCCAACAAAAAGGTCGATAGAAAAAATAGGTAAATTGGTACATCTTATATGCTAATACACTACACTAGTATTTGATACGACCGCCAGTCTACATTACTTTTAAGAAAAGCCTCACAGGAATTTTCTATACTGGCGCATAATACGTAGATAATGAGCACCATATCTTCTTTATATTGCGAAATAATTAATTTCACATACACATCTCTCGCGAAGTTTCTGCTTCACAAGAACACAGACCGATTGAATACTATTCGCAGCTTTCCACCCTCTACACAGTTTTCTTCATTGTTTTGGATACTTCTTTTCTTGTAGGATCCAACCTATATACTGTTGTTGATAATGAACACTTGTTGAAATTACATTATCACTAAACATACCTTTTCCGTGTAACATCTTGTTTTTACACTTATGTGGAACACAAATATTCTGCTTGTTGATGTAAACTACTTCTCCTGTCCATCATAACTGGCTAATTTTAAATTAATAATTGACTACATCGTCGCTAAGCTAATAAAACATGGGCATTTAAATTTCTAAGTTTCAAATGCTTGTAAATACAAACCCAGACATGAATCTTTACAGAATGTTTTACAGTGCGCTGTATAATAAATTCTTTGTCTATTGAACATACCTTTCTTCTACAAAACGAGACCCAGAAAGCTGAATCGTCTGTAAACACAAAGTTTTAATAATTGTACACGTAATCTGCTTTTAATTGTCACTGAATTAATGTTTATGTTCTTAATTATCTCGGATTATCTTTGGCGAAGTGTTAATTTTTTTTTAAAATTAGTTAATAATAACTTTATCTTGCCATGTTGTTGTCGTGCGACTTTCTACGCATTCTGGAAGATCATCTATACTCTTGGTTTGTTGGTAGCGCCTTACCCTTCGTCTAGCGAATTCGCCTGTCTTGCGTAAGTTCCTAGCTGCCGCTGTAATTATCATTTTAAGACCCTTATGATGCTCACATAGAAATATTGTTTCGAAAGGTTTTGCATACACTGCATTCGTTTCAAAAAAATCTATTACATGCATTACATACAATGGATAACTGACTAGGGTGTTTGAACGAAGATATTTCTACCCATTCTCTTAGCCTTACCATCCCATTAACTTTCTCTTCATGTTGACCTGCGTTTCTTATTATAACGGCTGTATTTTTACGTAAAGTTTATGTAATTGTGGTGTACGATTTAATTCCTATTAGAAGCTTTCGTCCCAATTAATCGAATTGTGCTTGTCCGTATTTGAATCTCTGGAATTCGTAAGCGTGTTTACAAACATTTAAACAATTTGTATCCTTTTAAAGAGCTTCAAACAGTAACTGTGGGAACATTATATGGAATCTCATGAATACATCGTTCTTTCCGTATATAAAAAAATATACGTAACGTACATATCTCCACTATCTATATCTATACTCTGTCATTCTCTAACATTTTAATTGTCAGACAGTAAATGTCTATTCTTTTACTTTCATTAAGGGAAGGGTTAGATTAGGTATTCTTTGAAAAGGCTGTATCTCATTCATACAAAACTTATAGTCCTGTAGTTTATGCAGAATTATATAAAATTTTTAAGTCAAAATTTGAATTTGAATTAAGTTACACCTTATTTTTCATCTAAATATTAACCGAAAAGTTAGCAAAGGATGCATTATAATGAAACATAATATGTTACGTAAGTAGTATGTACGCCATATTATGTCTGACATATAATTACTATGTTTCCATTGTATAACAATCGTAATCATATAATCCTTTATTAAAGTACCAGTTATTTGTTTTACTGAGAAAAATAAGATGATAGTCCCACATAAAATCGAACGAACTTTCACGTAAACTGTAACTTATTTGCATTCGAAATTTTTGAATAATTCACATTTAAAGAAGCGAAATTTATATAATTCCCGTTAAATTAATGTCTTTATGGAAAGGAAATAGACAGAATTGTCTTCGTTAAAACACTTTATATATGTAAGGTACTTACCGACATCTATAAAGTGCAACAAATGCTAGTAATTCACATTGTCATATTGATAAATTATTGTATAAATAAAGTAGTTTACAAACTTGCTGATTAATTTAATAAATTATCTGATAACAAGAATAAAGACCATGTCTAGTATCGATCTGTTATTTGCAATTGGAGTTCGATAACTAAATAAGACGGGGAAAATAATAAAAAAGATTAATATTACAAGTTAAAGAAAATATTATGCACTTGTTTATGGATTCGTAGCAGGTTGAAGTGAAAATATAAGCTAATTAATAATTCAGTTATCGAAGTTAAAATTATGGTGCCCATATCTCAAATCGAACGCTGCCTTAAATTAACTCTTCGCATAGTTGCAAGCGGTATGTAAATATGTATGCTATCTTATATGCACCATAAATGTTCCGACAGAACATTAATTTAACAGGGTGCAGTAGAATATGTAACACCGAGTGTATATTAATGCTATGCATTTTTACACGATATTTTTTCTTGCATGCCACTATTTATGGCAGTGTTCGCGGACACCTACATTTACACACTGGCTTGTTAAAACACACACATTTTATGTACATTTATGCAAATCCATCGATACAAAACATCGTGGGCGTACGAAACTGTCACAGATAAAGAAATTGTAATTGCAAATTTATACCATTCGATAATTTTCATTTTCCGTACACACAGCAGCACACTGCCCGTTTTCTTTCTCATGGACCATAAAAAATACTAAGCTGATCTTTATATTTACTCATGATAGTATACACATTTACGGTAGTAATTTATACAGACAGTTGCTACTGCAAGCACTTAGTAAAATTTCTTGGAATAAATACGCGTGTATATCTGAATTACTGTTAACTATGCGTAATAGTTATGTATCCACGAGAAATGCATATAAAACTGATCTTATTAAAGCAATTTATTTAAATAACACCCTCAAATAGACTTTGAAAGCAATGGCTTCGTGAAAATTAATATCTAGAGAAATGAATATATACGTAATTTTGAATTCTTGAATCTCTAAGAAAATAAACTGAACGGCAACGGATTAATCCTATCATAGTCTAGGTACCGAATAAATAAAATAATCACATGTTTACATGATGCAACATGTCGTTTTAAGTAGCGTTAAGAACGCTTCAGTTGCACGATAATATAATAAATATTTATAGAAAATTGTTATTGACACAGGATGCAATCTATTGGAGTTTCATAATAATACTTTTTACTATTCTACTATAAAACAATAATTTCCTTTCTGCTGTCGAGCAATAAATAACATATCGACATTCAACTTTTAAAGACAATTTGACAGCAAAGACAACACTAGGTTATGAAAAAATGCGAAAAACTTAAGAAAATCAGAAAATACATCACAAAGTACAATGACAACTGATAACAATAAGATCGATTATGTAAGTACCAGTACTGCCGGGCTTGGTGCTTAGATTATAATATTTTAAAATTGCAGATTAAGTGTAAGGAAATAGAAATGGTAAGTGAGGATTATAAATACCACAAAAAATAGGGAAGAAATTACCAAATTTATGAGACAATTTAAATCACGAAAAGTTATAGACGAAATTGGTATATTACGGTATACTATGCAAAGTCATAGGTGATAAAACAAATTTATACAGACGCCACCTGTAAAGTAAACCGTAGAAACTTTGTAAGTGCAGATGTTGCCATAGGGAAAGGCGTAAAATACGGATGTGTTATATTGCTTCTTCTCTTCAACTGGAAATTAATGTGAATGGGAACCGTGGGCATAAATGATAAGTTATTCATAAGCCAAGTCGACAAATTTCGCTCTCCGGGGAATATGTTTGACAGAAGAGAAGAGACTGGAGTTAACACTTTGTATAGAATAAAGATAGATGGTCAAGCTTTTAAAGCTCTCTGAAATGTATGGTTACTCACAAAAATTGCAAGACCAAAATAACACCAACGTTGCACTATAACACCAACTTACACTATATGGATGTGAAAGCTGATCACTAACTAAAAAGAGTATGAAGAAATTTTTTTCAACAGATGTCTATGGAAGATCCTCAAATTTGTTTGACCAAACTTAGTCTCCAATCTTTGGAGATAATGAAGAAAAATAGAGGTGAGTGGACATATGTCGAGGAAGAATGATTCGGACATAAAAAGCATGTTCTAACCTGGCCCCTAATTGGCAAAAAAAGCAAAGAACCATCAGAACGCTTGAAGAAGGCCGAAGAAGGGAGAACTAAAAAAGATGGGAAAGAGTCGGAGAAAAGTAACGATCCTGATAAGAGATAACGTTTGGAATAGCTTTCTGGAAGTTCTATGCTTCTCTGGAAGTAATTATATTTATCAAGAAATGTATACGATTTTAGCTCTTATAAAGTAGATTTGGTAATAGGTTTCATTAGGAATTATAAAGAGACTCCACTACAATTTAGTGTATCTGATTCCACACTTCCACACTATTTTTGGTTGACAATACTATTTATATACAAAAATGTGCCACGAAATTAAATTTAGAGAAATATGTTATTCCTTCTTTTACAAGCACTCTTTTGACAATTCTTGCTTGCCGCATAGTTGTTTAAAAATATTCCATTATGTTTCTTTTGCTAAAATAAATAGTTTAGTTAGTGCTTTTTTTCTTTATTCCTTGATTAATTAGGTTTTTAGTAAAAACAGTATCCCATATCAACTCCAAATATTTCCTTCTCTCCATATTCGTGACATTCAGGAAATTAAAACTATCTAAACAAAACAAAATCGTTTTCCCATTTATAAAAATAACTGGTAAAATTCAAAAGTGATTTTCGTTGTAAACTATTATTTCAAATATTCACAGTTCTTAACTGCTGGTCGTACAATTCTTAAATTTAAAAAGGTAACTAAAGCTTTTTTAAATTTTCTCACAATAAGCAAAAAAATTGAAATTCAGTTTTCCTTGATAATTATTTTCATAATTTTCAATGGAGTTAGAGACAAATTGCGCATTATTGCAATTAATTGTCAGCGCAATTTTCTGTTGAAACCACTTTCTTGTCTTAATGTTTTAGGAAATCATAATGTTTTTATTTGTTTTGCTCCAAAGGACAATACAATGCAAAATGTGTTTTAGGAGAGAAGTGATATAATGGAGAGTTTTATGTTAGATATACAATGGACAAGAGGCTTTCAGTAGTACTCTAAATTTAAAAGAATTCATAGGTTACACAGTCTAAGTTCCACACCTTAGACTTCTATAAAGAAGTTTGAATCTCCCTTAAAACTAATTAATATGAAATAAAGTGCAGGATTAAATATCGCGGGCCAAAATTAAAGAGAAAAACTATTAGGAAATATTGCCTCAAAAAAGTTCTACGAGTGCTTGCTGGTGTTTATTGGGGAATATGCCTGAAAGTATGGCCGTTCAATTATATTTTCGACACCGTTTGTGGATAGGTGATTGTGAATAGTGAGAAACTTAAGCATTGATCATCGAGAAACATGTGAAATGTGATTAACTTTGTACCGATAGTATTGAAAGCAAGCTTTGATAACAATTCGATGAGGATGAAAGTCTAATGATTATGCTATCCAAATTCTTAACTTTTATAAATAGGAGAACAAAGCGTTGTAAAATTATATTTTTGGCTTGAGCCAGACGCAATATACATACATATGTATGTATGCTGTATAAGAAAAAACTGCCCATCAGATGTTGGCAGACCTAAGGTTAATATGCAAGAGTAAAGTAATTGATTTTATTTGATTAACGAAGTTAATTAACTTAATATTTATACATTACAAAAAAGTATATTCTTTTTATTTCTTTCAAGAGCTTCACCCTGAAACAAAATATTAGTTGTCATTCAACAGTACTAGAATATCTAGTTAGCCTTGGCCAGTTCCTTACATAATCAAAGTATTGCGATGCTATAGCAACGAGCAGCAATTTATGCGAAATGCCATTACAAAATTTCAAGTCAAATAGTTAAAAGTAGTTGCATAATATAATTTTAAAGAAAGAATATCTACCGAAATTTGGAATAAAAATTTCTGCAAAAGTGTTCGCCAATTATTTGATGTGAGATCAGAAATAAGCAAGAGTGAAAATACCACGCTGAATCTGTGTTTGCATTACCAAAGAAGAAGGCTCGTCTTCAAATATACAAAAGTTAAATGATGTGCAGACTAGAGTTAGTTGCATGCCATTCATCAGTGTATTCGTGGTGGACATATATATATATATATATATATATATATATATATATATATATATACATTAATTTTCGTATTTTGTATACGTATTTCGACGGTACAGGTCATGCACGGAATTTGTTTCGTGCGGGTTTTTGCCGTAGTTTTCCAAGAGCGATTCTACTTAATTATCTGCTGGTGATGTCGAAATACTTATATACGATACGAAAATTAATGTGAAAAGGGGTTATATATCAACCTTAAGCGATTAAGTTAATCAACTACAGGCTCCATCAAAATTACCTTCAAAATAAACTAATATTAAAGACAGGTCTAATAGTATGTTATGTATGTAATTACATATGTGTGTTACACATGAGCATGTGTGTTACACATGTATGTAGTAGTGCGTAATAAAAAATAAAAATATAATTAAAAAAAATTGTTTATTGTTTTTGCGTTTATAATATTATAAAATTGTTAGTTTAATATTAAATATTATATGCACCGAATAAAGAACCGCACCAGTAAACGAGAGACCAATAATAATTAGCTTTTTGTGTCTGGGCAATTATGATAGTAAGACTTACACTAAACAAATATATTCTCAAACGTTTTGTTTACTGTCAATAATTCAATGTGTAATTTATTTTCCCACTTTCTTTCTTTCTCATTTACCTTTGGGTCGGAATTATATATTTGCTAAGTGGTTGCTGCCATAATAGCGAACACAACATAAATAAAATTATAAAATCCCGAGTCTGCTGAATTAATGTGTTTACATTACTTTGTATATTAAATACTATTTATAAAACAAAGATGTAGTAACTCTTCTATTTACATTAAACTCATATTTACGTATCTCAAGTAATCCTAAAATTGCGATAGGAGGAAGAATAATTGAATTGTACGGTTCTGCGGCCTTTTAAATTTAAAATTTATTTATTGAAAATGTTACTGCATTTTTTAAAATTTCAATGTTTTAAGTAAATATTCTGAAACTAGCATCTACTATTATACTATTATTTATACTACTATACCACTATTCTAAAAATTAGTTCACTTCTTATCTTTTTTAACCATTTTAGTTCATATTATTTTTCATAATCGTATACAAATTATTTAATAATCCAGAACATTAAGAGATCTCAAGATAAATCATTTTTTAAATACATGTAAATGTAATGTTTGTCTGCAAGAAGACAAGATAAAATATTTAATTGCTCGGAATTTTGAAATTACATGCAGAACAAGTAAGCAAGTGCATTTGATCAGGTTGTTTATGTGTCTGTACCTGAGCCAATTTCGTGACAGTTATTAATGTCCTAATGAAGGGATTAGACATTATTTGGCATCAAATACTACAATTATTGTGCATCTCAGACAGTGTGTCGTACTGCATAGTGGTTTTCCTCAGTCTGGAGTATCTGAGTTTTTAGATTCCACATTTACAAAGAAACGCATGTACATACATATATAAATACGATTAAGATTCAGTGGCGTTTCGTAGATATTAAACGATTGGAAAAGTATGCATTGCGATTCTATGTTTTGTGACCTTTTATTTAATTTTAAGATAAGTAAGTGGAAAATGAGGCTAGAATGGTGTACGTTTGTATAGAACTGGCAATAGTTTAATGGATAATTTATCTAAAATTAAATTAGTCCTGTTTATTTTTATGAATTTTTATAAAGCCGTAAAGTGTCAAAATACATCATTAATTAACAAATATAATTTATCTACTAAATCGCGTGAACAAAACATTGTAAAAAAATGTAAAAGACGTTATTTAAAAAAATATTACTGTTTATATAAAAGAATGTACGGTGTTCTATTAAAAAAATAATGTTCACTTTCGGTAGTGACACATAGACTTTAATTTTTATGTCTAGTCATCCATGCTATCAGGAACATTCTCGGTGTAGAGCATATTTCAAATTTGCAATATTTGCATGTCTAGTAGATCAGACCTTCTCTTTCAAAATATCCCAGCGCTTGTAATCTAAGATATGATCTTCACGTCTTATAAACTTGGGCACATTTCGCTGTAACTAACCTCCGTTATATTAGTTTTGTGTACGAATGCTCAATCTTGGTCAAATATTTAGGGACTACCATTGAACAGTTTATGGTTAAGAGATTTTAATACATTTTAATAGAAAGGAGTTACTTCTTAGGAACGATTTCACAGACTACCTTGGAAGTTATAGCATAGACCCTATTACAATTGTGTTCGTTAAATTTCTCCACGATATTAAAAATTTTTTGTCTGTAAAGGATATCTTTCAATATTTTCCATTGTCGTATTTGGACCGTAAAAGTTTTGATATTACGAGGGTAGTTTGACAAGTAGTGAGAATGGAAAAGAAACACAAATTTTTTTAAATACAAAATAATTTTTATTTTTCAATATATTCTCCTAAAAGAGCAATACATTTATTCCAACGGTGCTCCAATGCCCTTATGCCATCTCTAAAATGCGATTCCGGAAGGCAAAATATTCACTTACGAAGATGATAAGCTCGTCGTTAGATGAAAATTTCTTTCCACCTAGTGTCGTTAATTTTGGAAAAAGGTGGAAGTCGGAAAGGGCTAGATCCGGCGAATAAGGCGCATGCGGTACTAATTGGAAATGCAGTTCGTGGATTTTGGATTTTGTCTTGGTGAAACAGAATCTTTTTCTTTGCCATTCCTGGCCATTTAGCACGAATCTATTGTCCGTTTATTGTGGCATCTTTCTGAAAGTAATCAATAAGCAAAATGCCCTTTGAATCCCAAAAAATTGGTGCCATCACCTTGTTTGCCGATAAAGTGGTTTTCGCCTTCTTTGGAGGTGCAGAACCACGTTCTAACCATTGTTTCGACTGTTGTTTAGTTTCGGGTGTACTGTAGTGTATCCAAATTTCATCGCAAGTAACAAATCGCCTATAAAAATCAACCACATTCCACTTATAAAGGTCCAAACATTCATTGGAAATGCGCAAACGAGTGAACTTTTGATCAGTCGTAAGCAATCGCGGCACCCATCTTACCGAAAGTTTGGAAAGGCCCAATTCTTTCGTTAAAATGTGGTGTACGTGTTCCATTGAAATGTTTACCATGTCTGCTATCTTTCTCACTTTGAGTCGTCGATTTTGCGTAATAATATTATGGATTTTTATAATCATTTCCTAAGAAGTAACGACTTTTGGTGCTCCAGAGCACCCTGCATCAACACAGATTGTTCTACCACGTTTAAATTCATTTACCCATCTATTTATTGTGGCGGATGATGGAGTAGATTCACCTAATGTTTCCCGTAACTCATCTTTTATTTCGGTAGCTTTCACACCATTAATTACGAAGTATTTAATCACCGCACGATACTCTGCTTTTTACATTTTAACAAAATGACGTGTTGCTTCTTTTTCAATCAGCTGTCAAAAATAAACTAATCAACCGATTTATCTAAATATCGGAATATAAACATATAAATAGACAACCTAAATTACAATGCATTTGTTTTACCAGTTAGAGCGCCACCTATGTGTCATTCTCACTACTTGTCAAACTATCCTCGTATGTGTCGTATTATTCAAGCTTTTTGTTAGAAATTAACTCACACCACAATTGCAATCTCTCATACTCAAGCTGTTTTGAAGCAATCAAGATGTAGAATATTTCGATATTTTCATATCTCTTATTAATAACTTGCTCTTAATGATTTCTGCAATACATTTTTTAAAAATCGTTTCTATGCTTTTCGCTTCTAAAGAATTTTCGATCCTATTCTTTATAGCCGTTTCTAGGTCTACAAAATGAATGTAATATAAAATATAAAACTTTATATTGGCTATTTGTATTTGACTTCTCGTCATTACCTTCGCAATTTTTTTTATTGTTGATTTTTTATTTCTTACAATTATGTTTTAGAAATGTAATTTTATCTATGATGCCACTATAATTTATTTGTAAGTTCCATCAGTATGTAGTATCAGAATAGCATCCATAGATATCCAAATTTCCCATATTCTTTTTAGAATTAAGACACTAGCGATAAGAAATACAAATTCTGTGTAATTGACCCTTTTCGTTTTATTCGTTCAAGTAAAATATACAAACAACTCATTTGGAAATAGAGTTCTTATTTGAAGTATGTGTAAGTGTAGTAGATGTAATATTGGGTAGTTGTGCCTACTATAAGTAAATTTCTTCACAGCATTTTTCTATGTACTCAAAAATTATATAATAATATATAGTTAAATTTTTATTGTAATATTTTTTTACTTGAATTTCGTAGGTAATTTATTCCTTGTGTTAATTACTGTATACTTGAATTAGTTTTGCCTCTAACAAATTCTAATGAATATAAACTAATTAATAGAAAGTAAAAATACGAGGCTCTTTGGACATTTTTTTAGACATAATGAAGACGTATATTATTTATGTTTCATGGTTATACCAGTTTTATAAATAAATTACCCTAGAAATCAAATCAAATTCATTAAGAACACAAACACTAGTCCATTGCCAGAGATTATTTTAAAAACATATATATATATATATACTGAGCCCCATAAAAAATGAACACACTTAGTCACTGAAGGTTAATATATAACCCCTCTCCACATTAATGTTCGTATTCTGTATACGTATTTCGACAACGAAATACATATGTACATATATATATATATATATATATATATATATATATAGAATACGAAAATTAATGTGGAAAGGGATTATATATCAACTGTCAGTGATTAAGTTAATCAACCACAGGCTCCATCAAAATTACCTTTAAAATGAACACACAGTGAACGTTCAAATATTTTAATAAAATTTTCAGGGATTATATATTTTAATCGTATTAAGGAAAGTTTAAATTTAAGCAAGATATGATTGTAACAATTCATATAAACTAAAAGTTTACATTTTCTGTTTTTTATGCATTTAGTTAGCTTATTAAACGTACTTGAAATTTTACGAATCAATAGTAACTTGTAGTATGCTATCCCAAGCTTCTAAAATCCTTTGTTCAAGATGCTCTTATATACATTATTTGGAGGTGGTTATAAATTATTGATTCTTTGCCTCCTATATCTCATGCATGTTCCATTGACAACAGATTCGGCGAGCGAGAAGGTCAAGGTAAATGATCAGCATTAGCATTATCCAAAACCTCCATAGTCACCCTCGTGATTTACGCTGCACATTATTCTACTGAAAAATTGGATTTACCAGATGTTGAAAAGATGGTATTAACACTGGTTCAGGAACATTATTGACGTAACGTATTTAGTTTTTTTTTAATTAGAGAGAGGAGCTCTATTTTCATGGTGGCAGATAGCCCACACCATCACACCCTGAGCAAGAACCATAATTCGCTGTATACGCTGCGAATTTCTTCTTTCTTCGTGACGTTGTTTGGCTATTCTACAACCATGAGACCCATAAATAAAATCGAAATTCGTCACTGAAGACGACTTAATTCATTCCTCATTTTAGTGCAACCTTTCATTACATGCAGTTTTATGACGTAGAATTTTATGTAAACAATAAGATCCTCAACACGATCTAAGCCCAAAGGAGCGAATGTTTCCATATATAAATCATATGGAAACATATTAATTACGTCTTTTCATCTATCACCAGTTTCCCATGTTTATAAGAATCAGTCTCTAAAAGCTACAAGCCGAAGCGTACAATTTTCATATATGGTGCGTCTGGGACATCTGAGACGTCCGGGCTGTAAACGTCATCGTTCCATATTATTTTCTGTCCACCTTTTATAACACATATTACTTGTAGCGACACCATGTCCTATATAATTAGCAACAGCATTATTAATGAAAACTCGCACGTTATCGAATAAGAGACGTTTACACACTATTTGGACTAAATAAAGTTATATGTAAGTATATTTTACAGTGACACATATTTAATGAACTAAAATATATTTATATTTTAGTTCATTACCAATGCTACCTTGAATAACAAACGTATTTTGACATTATCATCGAATATACATACATCCTTCCAGAAAATTTAACTAAAATATATCAACGTTTAATGTTTTAATATTCATATTTATTTACGACGGCCACTATATGCGAAGAAGTTGTTTTCAATTATTAATACAAATTATAGCGTGCTATTGTAGCAAAGAAAAATATTTCATAATTGTTATTTGCACACGGAATCAGGAATTATTATTCTTATCATTTGTAATCTATTAAAAACAAAATTTGAACCAAGGTAAGTGTACACATTTAAATGTCGACACTATATCAAGATGTGCGGATTTTTACCTTGGTTGGCAAAAATCTCACTAACTATAATTTATAACGGTTTTAATGGAATAAACGTATTCAAATAATGTCATAGATAGTATAGTATTGTGAATTTTACACTGCAACATGCATACTTCAAATATTTTTTAAAACGGTCTGGGTATAAAGTACCCACGCACGATATACGAGTATGTATACACATGATGATGGATCGTATAAGTAGATTTATATTCATGTGTGGTCGCAATAACCACGTTTGTATCTTTGTTTTATCGCCAATACTGCTGACATTCATTTTATTCAAAATATCTTTCCATTTTATGAAAACGACCACTTTTTCCAATATGCTTGAAATTCAATGGGGTACCTTTCAGTTGTATTTAAATTATGTTGTTCAATGCGACATGTTATCGTAATGGTGAATAGGTTTTTTTTTGTACATAAGTGAATCATAAACAAATTTAAAAATCATATGTGAGATAGGTTAATCTATATATCTGCGAATTATTTGTTATTTATTGCAGATATTTATAGATAAACTAGTATATTATGCAGTTTCTTAATACCCACATCGACTTTGCATATCATGATAGTGAAGTTAAAATACACCTACGTTGAGGGAAGTAGTGTTTCTTAATATAGGCGGTATATATTGGTTTTTTTGTTTATCAACACCTCATCATTTAACTTTACCTTGTTTAAACAAAAGTTTTAAGTGTGCTGTAAAATGTTATGGCCTTAATAGTAATTGTTTTTATTACTAATTTGGGTATTGCATTTTAAAAGTTATAAATTTAATTTAATTTATGTGCAAGGTGGTATATGCATGTGCATATTAGAGTATAATAAATAATAATTGTTTGTTTTGATCAGCATCAAAATGTCCACATTATCCCAATTATTGTATTCGATAAATTCTATAGTCGACTGTACTTCATTCATTATATCTCTGCTTCTCCTTTTATCTTTTTAGGCATACCTCTAATTCTTCGCAAGTACTTCATTTCAACAGTCTGGATCTTACTTTTTGTCTTCCATTCAATACCTACAACTGAATGTAAATACAAGTCTGAAGATAAAATATATAAATATAAGTACTTCAAGTTTCGTTTTCTGAGATACTTCTTTTTTACTTATAAATTTGTTTTTCATTGCATAATAGCCGGCTGACAGCTCAGTGGTAAGTTACTGGCTTGTCACACCGCGGGTATCAGCATCGAGTCCGATGGCCTGCTGCCCGGGAGAGTTTTTCGTAGTTTCCCTATCTCATTTAAGTGAATACTGACAGCGAAAGATCTTAAATCACACTACGAGTACGAACGTAATAATAACCTCTTAATATTATTATTCTTCTCTTACTCATGGTCTATCAATATCTGTAATTGGTGTTAAGCTGTTGGGTGTTCTAAAGGCACGGATTATTATTATTATATAAATTCATCGTTTTCAACGCTTTCGTTTATTTCTACTTCTTAGGTGTTTTTTTAATATTGCTAATAAATATTAAAAAGTGTACACCTGTTTCATTCTTGTGCCATCAATATGTATTTTTACTTCTGTGTTCATATCTTGTTATCATCTTTCTCTTGTTTTTATCTATTGTCGCACTATTTTCTTCTAGCTCTTATATGTTGATGTTGTGTTGCAGATTCTACAGAAAGTTTCTTACTCTGCTTTTCTATTGCTATTTCTATTAATAATTGTTAACCTGCATAATTTTAGATTTACATTTGAAAAAAAGGAAAAGTTAAAAAAATAATTTATTAATATGTTATAAATTTGTTCTATATGAAATGGGCTATTTAACTTCAAACGTAATCATGCACAACTGTCACTGTTAAGAACTTTGCTGTTTAACATAGCCTAAATTAGTAGCTAATGAATTCCCTGTACCTGTGGATACAACCAAACGATAAATAGAACAATATTTTACGCGCGCTTACTGTATCATACATGTTCGTGGTTTTCTTATTGTCATGAAAATGCTTATTGAGTAAATTTCAAATATTCATTTAAAAATTGAACAAGAAGCTACCTGTAAAAGATATTCGAGTATTTTTTAGTAAAATAACAAAGTTTTGATTGATAATGTTTAAAATCTTTTGTAACAAAGGAACATCGAAAAAGTATCATATTCAAATTTTGAGGAAGCCTGGTAAGGGTTCTAGATCATAGGAAAATATTCGATACGGGCCTTTTTATAGCGGCGGAATTTCACTCTAAGGAGATAAAAATAGTTATCGAAAATCAATAAGTTTTTCATTTTTCGGTCCTGACTTTGCAGCGGATAAAAATAGAGAGATATTTTAAGAAAGGCAATTAGTTCATTGTTTCTGTACTAGATCACCAAATTGCGAGAAAGAAATTTTAGTTGATAACAGAAAATTCGTAGTCTGCGGCATTATATAATTATGATGTTAACCTTCACTTCAGAGATAATACTATTAAGATATAATATTTTGTTCATAATCTGTTTTCAGCTCCTTGTTATATAAAACTCTAAAATATTATTCGCTCACCGTACATTTATAATATATATCACCAGTAATACTCAGTCTCGTTTTGCTTTGATAATGATAATTCAGCTTAATTTTTATGGCAGTATACACAAATATACACATGCATTGGAAAAACACTTGAAAAATATAAAATTATTTTACTTCAATAAAAAAATTATAAATTTTCACTGGACTACATTATAAGCATTTAAAGATATGAAACAAATGCTTCTCTTTTAACAATAGTAAAGTGTTTACTCAATATTAGTTTTTGGTTGATTTATAGAATTCCTAAGAAATGTTATTTCTGCATATTTGTGTCACAAGTATGTAGAAAGAGCAGAATACTTTCTATTTTATTAACATGACACAGAAAGGCAATAGCTATACATTTATTTTCGCATATGTGCATGAGCAACATGACGCGTGTCATTTCGCCGTGCTCTGTCTAATGATATTTAAAGCGATATAAATGCTCTATTCGATAGATTTGGCCACTTTGTGTTATATAATATATTATTTCAATAATAAGACTCATCGGGAGCGTACAACTTTCGGCAATCCCAAATTGTCAACAAAGCCAGTCAGGTAGTCTATTACTGGCAGAAGTTTTGATTAACTGTGCTTTATTTGGCAATTGGCCGTGTTTACATGCAAGTTGCTCTTTGTTTGGTCAACAAATGTATTCTTGAATGGTGGTTAAAACGATATAAACACTTCTATCTGAAAAATAAGCATAATAAATACAGGTATTTTACTATTTTATATACTATTATTTTGTTGTTTTAATAAGTATGTTTTTCTTCCCTTTTATCGAAGAAGATTTTGCACTAACAAGTTATAATTTCATTGAAAACACGAAACTGCTTTTGTCTAAGTTAAAATAACAAAGTGTTGTGTTTACTTAAAATACTTTTCTATTTGACTCAAAAATATTAGTCCTTGAAGTAATATTTTAATCTTTTACTTTAATATTTTTTTAATGTTTGATAAACATTCTCTGTGCTATACTAATGGTGATTAAACACGATAGCTGATTGAACGCATTTTGCATTGGCTGAATACATTATCAATGATTTGCCTCCTTAACACTGCTAGCCAAACACCAATTCTTTTGTGTATATTGTGATGTCTTCATAAATTATTGACGATTTTTTACCACGATTTTTTTTGTTTGCTTAAACATTCCTAAACTTCTTATGACAGTTTCGCAATGAATTTCTTAGATGTGTTTTCGATTCAATGTTGAAAATCTTCATTGCAATCTATTACAGCCTCAAATTTACAAACAGCTATTTACATGTGAGTTGTAGAATTAGAGATTAATGCATAAACACACTATCCATTTTCTATTCTCCCAGTTCAAAAATAAGTCTTAATTAATTAAGAAATATTCTACTTGAAAATAAAATTTGTAATGACTTCAATTAAGATGACAACTGTCGAAATGTTACTTAAAGAATAACAATAATATTTTTTCATACCGCTAACTTTATATAAATAAAAAAATAAAATTATAGGTTTCTCTAGGTAAGAATTTTATTGAAAGTGCGATATATTTTCTTAATTTTGAGAAGTCTCAAATACATACGTTTAAATTTTCTTTCAGTTTCATGTATGATACTATTATTTGTATAAAACGTTGAAAATTGCTCTTAAATCAGCTTCACAAAAGTTAAAGCAATCACAACACGAAAATAAACACACGACAAAATTCGAGAATGACGCTTCGTGATAATGATCTGTTACCACAGTAGTAAATCATTCCTGATCATAATCAACAAAAGATCATGAACGTTTTTCAATCTACATACTTATATCAATTAGCACTCTGGAAATACATAAGAACAGTTTTGAACATTGTATAGTCCCGGAAGATAAAACTTATATGATATAAATCATCTATAGTTTTCTGTAATCATAATAATGCTCTTGAAGTAATTATATCTTTTTTTCTACAAGTTTGTTAGCCCTATTTATGCATTGTACTAGTTTATATTGTTGACAAGGTAATATGTGTTCGTAAATGAAACTTGTCTATTCTAATTCAAAATATTTCGTAAATATATGTATATACCTTACTTTTGTACACCAGTTTTATATAACAGTAAATGAAAACATCGAATAAACTCAAATATTATCTATAAATGAGAAGATGGTCGCTTCAGTTTAATTACAAACTCCACTTTGACTATAATTTTTCTTGTTCACTATGTTAATAATAGCTGTTTTGTCTAAACTTGTTTCTCCTAAGCAAACGCAATTGTATACAATCTCGAAGTAATAATAAATTTAAATGTAAATATTTTCGTGCCAAGTCTGGAACATTATTTTGATAAATGAATGCAAAATGATTTATCTCGGCTTTCAGACGAATTAACAGAACTTATATTTGTAATGTCTTTCTCGCTTGTGGCATTTAGTGATTTTTAAAATTCTTCTTTGCTAGTAATTTAACACAAATTACACATTCTGTCTGATCCATCTTAAGCTTATGTAATAGGCAGATGACAATGGTTTATGTCTATGTTTGAAAGTATACTGCACTTATATTTCACTGAGAATGATGTGTTTTATTCGGTGATTATTGTTGTTTTATGGATCGAAAAATTAATATGTATTGAATTAACAGTAAAAGTAATATAACATAAATAATTAGATCATCGTAAAGAATAAATTAGTAACAAATAGTTTCTGTCGATATTAATACGTAGAGTCTTGGAAAACAGCTTCCAAAGCTTTAGTCTTAGTTTTAGTATTAACAAGAGTCTGGCCCTTTCTCTACGGTTGCCGAAAAATCTTATGCCAGATGTTTTATATTTTCGATATTGGACATCGAAGAGACTACTCAACTCTGTCAAATAAATGTCAGAAATTGTTAAATAAAAAAGAAAATATTGGTTTAATCAACCCAAAAACTTATGCCGCCTTCCAAATAGGCACTATTTAAAGCAATACACTTATATTAGCTAATAGTCCAATCGTTGAAATACTTTTTATATATAAAATAAATTTTATATTTTATGGCTTTAATGTACACAAAATGTCTCAAGTGGTAATTTTAATTTGAGGAACAAAAAGACACCACAGGGGACTGTATCTGGCTGATAATGTACATGATCGATGACATTTGTTAATTTCTTTTCGATGTTTGGCATCACGCATTAATGTGTTGTAAAATTCTAGAATTGTTTACTGACAAATTTTTGGGCCAACGCTTTCTCAAATATTTGATAACGTCTGAATTATATTGTTTGTTGGTTGTTTGTCTCTTCAAAAGGAATTTTAAGCGGATAATATCTCTATAGTTAAAGAAAACAGCCAATTCTCTGAGGATGCGAATTGATTCATACTCTTCCTGAGTGCTACAAACAGCTCTTTTACAACATGCTACAAACATCCTATAAAATAATGTCAACACAAAAGACGATTTTTTATCAGCATTTTCTTCACTTTATGGATATATTCGACAGTCGATGTTCAAGATTGACAAGAATGCGGCAAATCTCCACTTTCCAACCTTTTTTGAATACTTTGTACCACTCATATGATCATGTTGTCGACAAACTAGTTCATTGTAAGCTTTCTCAAACAGTTTCAATTATTTAGCACAAGAAATTTAGTTAGCGATACAAAATTTGGGGTAAACTGTTTCATATTTTTATTGATTTTAAACAACGCATAACACAAAAACAACGGCTAAAAGCAAAATGGTTAACAGACTGGACAGAAATTCGACAATCGAGTATATTGGTATCAAGGAAGATTTCATATACTCTCGTCTTCTTTCATGAAATAGCTTTCCAAAATTAAAGAAAGATCTTTACTTTTTCATCATCTATGTTCTGGTTAATTTCAGTTTTTATGACAATTAGGTTTTCTCTCTGTTTGTGGTTTACTTAATACAAAATTTTAGATGATCAAACACAAGGCAGCTGGTGAAGAATCTGCTGAGGGTCTTTATATAGATCTTGCATATTGTCAGACAAGATTGTAGGTACTAAAGGATTTCAATGTTCTTCAAGTTTTTGAAGATGTTTTTGTACTATTTCTAGAATATATCCATATTCAGGAAGCATGCCAAAGTCGCGATGAATCACGCATGCATACCTTTTGCGTAGGCTTTTTAAATGAACATTTCCCAGTATTTATATGACAGAATCTATATTACTAATATCTAACTGTTATTTAAACTGAAATGAGCAAATTTAATATTGAGCTTCATGGAAATCAAAAGTCCAGCCGATTCAACAATATAATGGTATATCTAAAAATCAATAGTTTCAAGTTTGAAATCGTCTCTTACTAGCTTAAAACTTAATGTATGACACGTTTTAAAGACATTTTAGTTTAAATAGGATTTCTACCACAACATATTAATTTTTACCCTTTATTTTTCATATATTGTTTTGTGCGTATATAGGAAAATTAAATATAATTTTTAGGTTCGGGTAATTTACAATGGTACAATAAGATGCGAATATTATCAAATTTAGACAGAAAAATTTTATATTTTAATTTTAGATAAATACATATACGTAAACGATAGTTCACAAGTACAACTTTCATGAAAATGAAACATTTGCATTTATATTAAGTACTTCAACATTACAATAGTAATGAAAAGGTATATGCCTCTGTACTATTCCTCAATCTCTCGCATACAAAATGGATCAAAATTGTTACATTATATTCCAATAACGTGCCGAACAGACAAGTTTTTACAGTATCGAAAACCCTCTTTCCGCTTTCTCTGCTTACAGTTATTATCAAGTATACAAAAATTGACCTAATAAAAACACACAATTCCACTGCTCGAAAACTTTACCTGAGGCCACAGCACATGTAGTTTAGTACTTGTAAGAATTTCCATTTGTAATTTCAGAACAATGAGGCAGTACAATAGCCAAAGCGGATGAACATAAACCGCAAACTACGCCTTTGGATAAATGCTGTTCTCCAGATAATTTTAAATTTGAAAGTTGGTAATACATATTCGATGATGTGTGAAATTATTGATAAAATTACTGATATACGATTTAACCACCATTGCATATAAAAAATGTGCTGTAAAATAAACCTAACAATTATTTTCTATATGAAAAATTACTTATTAACTTGTTACACAATATAAAATATTCTGCTATATTATAATATTTAGTTATCCATGAAACAACAATGATAATTAGATAGATTGGACAAGTTATTATTAAAATAAGTTCAATAATTTGCAAATAACACACTTCTGTAAAACAGTAAATTATAAAAAAGGACTGAACAAAAACAGGCTAATATAAAATTTACATAATCATCACTTGTGTGAAGTATATTGCTGATTGTATAGTAAAAACTAATTGGATTACACTGTTGAAGAGTTTGCTGTTTTTGTTGATATCTTTTTTCCAAATTAGGGTGCACAATCGCTAGTATATACAATAGACATACAATATATATCGCAATAAATAATTAGTAATTGGTAATGAATAATATGTTTTGTGCTATTACACACTTACCCATGAGACAAGTATTAACAATATAAATTAGTAAGTCGTAAGTCTTCATATTCTCCTCGGTAAATAATATTCGTGGTATGAAAGTGTTCTTGTACGAAGACAGTAACCATTCAGTCTAAGGATGCAATTTTACTTAATTGAAATGCTGTTGAAATTGACTCAAGGGATGTCTAGAAGAATCAGCACTATAAATTCGCATTAGTGGTGAAATCTGACTGGAATAGAATTCTTGCTTAATTCTCTTTTCTCATTAAAATACATGCCACTGTTTACATTTAATCCATTATTTTTAATGAGCATTTTCAAATTTTGAATGTCTTCCTTTGATGGCTGCTGTTTATTTAGAGACGAAGAGTAATACTAAGTAGTCTGTTTTGTAAAAATTTTGAAAATAAGGAAAACGGCTTGTAGCCATGCGCCCCATCGTCTAAAAATAGATTGGCGAGAATCGAGAATGCTAAGAGACTTGAGAAGAAGTTGTTTGTAAATTAACTACATCTGAGCAATTTTTGTGAATAATTTCCGCGACCAGATATAATGTAAGTAAAAAACATTATCATAAAAGGCATCTACGAACCACGAACAAACATCCGACTTCGGTAGCAAACATCACTACTTGTATACTTATTATTACACAGTGGATACTTTCGCCGGTATAGTTTGACAATTTTTCACTATCTAATAGAAATGATGACTATTGATGAGGTGAGAATATTTTTTCCACAATCTATTGTTTCGTCATAGCTTAACCACACTATTTTATAACAGACTTTATAGTGTTCTTAATTTTTGCACGCTCAAATAGTAAATAATTTTTACTGTTGCTTTGCTTTGCAATTCATAGTCGGATTATATTCCGCCGACTTTTGGAATCGATTTCGTCTTCACTATCTTTAAGATACTTACAAGCCGTCAACATAAAAACGAAATGTAAAATATTGATCCTTAGGTATCTGACAGCATTTTCTATATTTGAGTTTTTGACAAATTACATATCTAAAACAATTTCTTCCATTCCAACAGATAAATAATGTATCACACACTAAACACGTTACACTATCATATTTTATTTGTGGAAGTTTACCAATAAATTATTTACACGGTTCATGAACAGCAGCATATTATTATTCCGTTTTGCACCTATAGTTATTCTACAATGCAATATAAAGTACTGATAATTATCAACGCAAAAAATAGCCGTCCAAATCTAAACCTAGAAAATCACATCATCTCATTGAGAGAAATATGCACTTGTGTGTTGGCGAGTGTGGCGAGTATTCGTTCGCACGACGCCGATGGAAACTGCCTTAAGTTTACGTATGTGCTCTAGACAGTAACAACATTTTATTTAGTCAATAATTAATAAATGGAACATGTATGGTGTAATTTAATGTACTTATTAAAAATGTCAATTGTAAGGCATTTAAACAAAAACTACATTTGTGATTTTTTAATATTGAAGTCATATTTTGAAGATTAGAAAAAGCAGAAAAAGTTATAAATAAGTAAGCAGGGTTTTTTTATTTTTAAAGGTATAATTCTCATCGTTTTTATTATGAGATAAATACAGAACACAAAGAATCGATATGCTATAATCGTTTCTTGACACTTCTTTGATTCAAAAGTTATTGCAATATTAATTTGGGGGGGGGGGGGGGGGGGGGGGGGGGGGGGATTATAATCGTAAACAATGTACTAAAAATTAATTTAAATGATTCATCGCAAAATATTAGTTTTCAGAATTATGTTAAAATTTATTTAGAATTAATATGTATGTATATCCGGTCTAAATCTAACGCAATGGACAGCATATTTATAGAGCGATAGCGCCTCGTTTTTATTATTTTTGGGAGACTGTTAGTGGTTAACAAAAGTCGGCTGGTAGCTCAATAATAAGTTACTGACTATTATACCGGGGAGTGTGGGATCGTGTCCGGGAGTATGCCGCGCAGGCATATTTTTCGTGGTTTCCCTTCTAGTTGAAATGAATGTTGGCAACTAAAGATCGTAAGTCGCACCACGAACGCAGACATATTAGTAACTCATGACCTGTCAATGTAATTGACGTTTAACTATTAGGCGATATTAAAGCATGTATTATTATTATATACATTTATAACTAATGTAAGAAAAAACTATGTAGTACAATAATATATATTTCTATTTCAATAAAATTACTATAGACAGAAAAAGAAAAATAATTATATGTAAAACAATAAATCTATAATAAAAACAGTATAAAATTTCAATAATGAAATAACAATTATTTTATATACTCACAAAGTCTTCTCGTCTTTTTGAGAACTGAATTGTGCTAAAAATGTCGCATCAAAGTAACTGATGTTGGATTAAGTATTTGTTGATAAACATCACCGTTAAAGTGATGAGAAAACTAAACGTCCATCTCATGAATAGAAATGAAGCTATTCGAAAGAAGAAAACGTATAGTAGTTCGTGTCTATCCCTCTCACTGAATGACTATATCGCTACAATGCCTAAACAAGCACTATAAACACGGGATAAGCCAATTGATGGGAAAAAGCATAATATCTTATTAGGCATGGATTAACTGATGAGTATTTAATATGCGATACACGTCTTAATCAATAATAGAGTTAATCTCTTTTCTATGTGGTGCATGTGGTGCTTTTTAAGTATGTTTTTAGTTCTAAAGTGTTCTTATTCAATGGCAACTTCAAAATAATTTTTAATAATTTAGCGGTTTCTCTGAATGTATCAGAACAATTGCTTTTAGAATGTCAAGCATGTTTGCACCACAAATTTTCGGTTTATAACTTCTTTTAATACATCGCATCAGTGAATGGAATTTGAAAAAAATTGAAAAAAGGACTATAAATAGCAGTTAATTATGACGGGGCATATGAAATGCATGTATTTAATGGATTTTCTATGCAGTATGTCACACAATCAATTGATTTATTTTCGCATTTTCTGCAAAGAGAAGAAAATTAATTTTGACAGTAAAATTTTGGTATTCTCCGTTATTTCTCCCATAAGACAAATAAGCAAATTTATGCACAAATAAATACAAATAAAAAAGTTTCTTATGTAGAATGTAAAATAATCCTTTTTCCTAAGCACAATGGTTAGGAGTTCCGAACCGTTGACCCCTAACGAGAAATTGACAGTCCTTTCTTGATATTCAATCTGGTTACACTTTTGGGGAGACAGTCCAACAGTAGCAGATCTTTTAATGAAACGGATTTTTCTAGTATATTCTGAAAATAAGTGACAATACGTTCGAGCAATAATACGCAAGTTTTGTTTCAGACTAGGACACATTGCGATAGAAACTCAAAAAAGTTCAATAGGCCATGAAGACAATATTTTGTCAGAGGCCTAGCTTTTTCAAGTGTAAATCGATGATCAAAGGATTGCTAGTTTGTTTTATCGATAGCCAGAAGATCGTCCATAAGAATCTTGTGCTTCAAAGCCAAAGTATTAATCAGCATTTTTACCGAGAAGTCTTAAAATAACTTCTATAAAAAGACATTCGTGTAATGCCGAACATTAAGAACACCTGGATGCTGAATCACAACAATGTGTCTTACCACACGGCGATTACAACTAAAAAGTTTTTAACAGTTAATTATCTCTGGGCTTGTAACTTTTTTCTTTTCCCAAAATTGAAAATTTAACTCCAAGGACACCATTTTAGGACATCGGAGAACATCGAAAAGGCCATGGTTAACCAACTGAAGGCATTCTCAGTATCAGCGTTCCAGCATTGTCATATAGATTGAAGAAACTTCCTTCAACAGAGCGTGGCTTCTCCAGGAACTATTTTCAAGGACATAATGTGGAGTTGTATTTAGATCAAAAAATATTGTATATGAATAAAACGGTCTCATTAGTTTATACATTTTATCACTATTTCGTATCAATATTGTTAAACTTGATGTAAATAATATATCTAATTATTTAAATTATCCCAAATATCAAAAGTAAAGGCTTTAGGTATGTAGGTCAAAAAGAAGACTACTTTTGGTTTCTTGTTTAAACGATCATTAAAACTTTGAACAAATTCAGCGTTACCCGTTTTAATAAGAGAACATTTTATATACATTTTTAATATATTTTTGTAAAGTTTTTGAAATTTACTAAATCACACAATTCTTAATAACTGATTGTTTTGGGAATGTCATCGATTTCAATAATCTTTTTATTTAAATTTATTAGTACTGTAGAAGGAAATAAGAAACATTTGATTACCATTAACACAAGTTAAATTATGTAATGTAGGGGTCAGTATTATTAAAATAAAAAGTCCAATTGAATAGAAACAATGTTATAAAATATTGTACAAAATCTCTGCAATTTAATGTTTATCTGTTATTATAGTGCTATTAGAATTGAATTTAGAACGACTCGATTTAGATATACATATATATCTGTCTAGTAGCTGTAATAGTTTTTTTAACCATTATTAACTACATGATGGGTCAAACTGTATGAATATGAATAAAATTGTGTAATTAATATGACACGAAAATTCTGAAATAAAGCTTATGAGGAAATACAAATTTAAGCCGTTCAAAAGATAAAAAGTTTGAAAATTCGTTAACATCGTGTGTTACTTGTTTTAAGTAATTGTATGCAGAATTATTTAATATGTTTTGGACGTGGAAACATATTTTATGTCAAATACCCTTCCATGATTTTAAATTAAAAGATATTATTCACAATACACTTGAAAATACAAATACTGATGATAAACTTATTCGTCTAACATATGTTGAACTTACATACGTACCATGTAAGTTTGAAGCCGATTTCAAATGTAGTTCTTAAAAGAAATGATTTATTAATACGTTTTGACATTGTCGCTATCTGACAGATCGTGACAAGTAGAAATAGTACTCCGTTACATCTGTAAAGGTGAAGCAGACGGAGGTTAGGATCTCATGACAAGTGCAGACAAACAGTGAGCCCAAGCTGCCACACCCCGGTTTATGTTTCAATAGCTATAACGTACGTTATCTGTTATTGCACTGCATGTATATTCACTATACATTATGCTTCAAGTATTGCATCCTTTCTAGGATGTCCTATTTTAAACCATTTACGGAAATGTCGCTTTGACGCATGTACATTCGCATTTTGCCTTTTCGAAAATAGTGTACGCACAGCAGGTATTTGTCATATAAATACCTGCTACTTGTGTAGGATTACGAGATATACATATTTTACTTTAATCTACTCTTGTGTAATCATCGTTATAATGAAATCGAAGTATTAGTTACTTTGGATGCACGTACTATGTAATAAATGCACAATTTTGTAAAAGACGTATTACAAAAACGCATAAATTTCTATACAATAAAAGCATAATTGCGGTAAAAGATGTAATTCAATATGTGGTTATGATAGTACAAATTCAAATAAAAATTGTTTTCAATAAATTTTTATGATGTGCATCTTTGCCTTTGAATTTCAAAATCAACTTTTTATTTAAAAAATTGGGAAAACTTACTGAAACTTACAAAAGAAAAAGGTTACACTATTAGAGAAGTCTGAGTACAATTGGAGTTAAAAGACCCACCGTGAAGAAGGTCAAGGGAGTACGAGAGAATGATGGAAGAACAAAGTCTTAATTATCTTAATCTTAATCTTAATACGTCGTAAAATTACTTTGATTCTGCGAAGAAATCTTTGCGGAAATCGTTTTTCTTGTTATGTGGCGAAACCTGAGCAGGAGAATACGAAAATGCGACGTAAGGCCGCTTGTTGCAGCCAAAAAATTCAGATGAGCGAAAGAGGAAGTATATCAGACTTTTATGCGATTTAAATCATGTATTCAATGAACCTTAGTAAAAAGATCGATTTGTATCTATAGAGCTGACGGTAGAAAATACTCACTTCTTTATAAATATTTGAGGGTGAATAAGTTAGGTTACCATGTTACTATGATGTACTATAAAATCAGTCGAAGATTTAATTGATCAAATATTCATCTTTTTCATGTTTTTAACATGTATCCAAGTTTTATATATTGTTTTTCTGCAAACGTAGTATACTAACGGTTCCAGAAGCACAATGTTGAAGTTCTACAATGATAAAGCGTATAGACCGAGATAATCAAAAGTATGTCATGCATGATACTTGGAAATCATGAACAATTGAGGGGAGCAATTCAAAATTCTTGAGAAGTTCTTTAAAAAAAATGAAAATATTATAGAAACTTAGTGGTTTCAATGGTTAGCAGATTAAATACAATAATTGATGGTAATGACGGTCCAACAAAGTATTGGGTTTTTGTTTAAAAATTCTTCATTTAATTTAATGTTACTTATTAGTTTCTGATTATTAAATGAGATCAATTCATAAATCCTTAATTTTACTTTACTTATTATATATCTTTAAGTAATATTTCATAAATAAGCGTACTGACAAACAAAACAAAAAGGAACATGTCCTGACTGTGATATTCTATTTTATTAATAAAAAATACTACGTTGTTCAAGCTTGAGTTTGATCAGTACTCTACATTTTCCATGTTTCTATATAGGATGAAAACATTTCATTTTGTTTCCAAATAACAAGCGTTCTTGCCATCGGAATGAATGCAAATTTTGGCAGTATTTTGAAGGATTACCAATAGAGTTGCAGGATAGGATTTTCTATTAGCATTGCTCTATTTCGTCACGTTCACTATTGATCTGTCCTCGTACATACAGAAAGGATATCCGCTACCAAAATTTTAATGGCAATTTGTATTTTACAGTAAGTATTATGTTAAAACGGTAGCATAGTTTGGTACGTAGACTTCCGCGGTCGTGGTCCATGCTATCTGCTTCTGGGTTTCCGGGCTGGAACCGCGTCACTAGTATATCTGCCGACGTTTCGTACCCATTTGTATGGGACATCTTCAGGGCTCTCTCACTTTGAGTCGTCGATCTTGCGTAATAATATTATGGATTTTTATAATCATTTCCTTAGAAGTCACGATTTTGGGTGCTCCAGAGCGGGTTTCATTAACACAGCTTGTTCTACCACGTTCAAATTCATTTACCCATCTACTTATTGTGGCGGATGATGGAGCAGATTCACCTAATGTTTCCCGTAACTCATCTTTTATTTCGGTAGCTTTCATACCCTTAATTACGAAGTACTTAATCACCGCACGATACTCTGCTTTTTCCATTTTAACAAAACGACGTGTTGCTTCTAAATATCGAAATGTAAACATATAAATAGGCAACCTAAATTACAGTGCATTTGTTTTACCAATTAGAGCGCCACCTATGTGTCATTCTCACTACTTTTCAAACTATCCTCGTACTCTGGGTTTTTGATAGTGGCGATATTTTAATAACAATGGTAGTTTATTAAGAACCCAGAAGAAGTCGCAGAACACATAAGAACTAAAATAATAGACAATAATAGAAAAAATTAAGATGAAAATTTGAAAAATCAAAATTCAAAACAAAAAAAATACTTATTCTCATTTTACATATTTTCTATACTCTTGACCAATATCTTATTATTAAACTTATTATAAGCAAAAGTCACAAAATTTCGCATTGTAACATTAGGCAATACAAAACGAATTTTCTCCAGTGAAGGCGTCCAAGTTTACTTAGGAAATGGTTATGGTGCATGTATATAGTTGCACTTTTTCTACTCTTATGGCAAATGTAGGTAGGATGACAAATTATTAAAGCATATTCAAGTTTCGTCGAACTAATGAATAGTAAGAATGCCTAATAGATCTTGAATTTGAAAAACATGCAAAACAAAACATCTACACACACCAGTAATATAGTTACCAAAAATTTAACTGCTATCAAATAAAAAAGAGGTATTTTGTTATAGAAAAGCAAACCACACAGAACTTGTTTGTATTGAACTTCAGGTTACTTCATAAACACCAAGTCTATATATTAAATTGATATTTTTCTGTAGAAATATTGTCATCTGGCCCCCTTTAGCACCCATTTACCTTTAACTCATCTGCATCAACAAGTGCAGTACATATTAGCGTGACAAATACCAGGAGAAGAAGCATTTACTGAATGAAACTGGAAGTTATATATCCGTACCACTTCTACTACGTGTTCTTACTCGAAAAAAATGTATATAAACAAAAACATGGCACTCCCACATTTTTCTTGATATTAAATGCACATGTAGGTACTATGACCAAAAAGATATTAAATTTTTTAATAAAATGTTTTTGAGGAAATATTATTAATGTATTTTTTTAACATAAGGATATCATTATTTGAAACAATTTATTTTTAAATGAAATATTTCTTTGTTAAACTAACTTAAAGATATATATTTTTTCTCAGCATGTCTTAGCTTTTATTCATACTTACTCAAAATCTGTTGCTACTGTTGCATACTTAGCAAACTATTCACAACACCAAATGTCTTGTCAACATTGCATTGTTCACTATGAACTAAATATTGTTGAAGTTTTCGAAATTCACTACAAGATCATGTATAGAAATCGCATTTTCAAAAATGGAGCCGAGTCCCATCTACGATATCCATTTTGATGATGACAGTTTCCAAAGGGCTTGATAACTTAGGTGACAAAACCACAAGTCCATTTTTTCCATCTCCTGCCCAACTCAAAATATTATAAGTAAAATAAGCACGTGGAAATCATTTCTCACTTTTAAACTGTGAAAGAACGCTAAGAGAAAATAAACGAATTACGTGAATCCTTAGCAATAGTTCGCCTTTAAAAGTCTACATCTTTGAAATCTCTTATTTTAATTTTTTACATATCTCTCCATATGCTTAGAGATCGGTGTATGTTTCTTAATATGGAAATCAACTTCAATTGGAAAGTGACAACTTAATCCTTGATCCTTGTTACTGTATTTTTCTATTTTTCAAATTTGGATAATATTAACAGGAAAATATTAATTTTATTTTCCTATGCCCAGGAACACAATTTGTGGTCGTCAAATGTTAATGTTAAAAAATAGTTCTAATCAAATTTCATAATATGTAACTATAAAAATGTCACCGAATCTACATTATAAACGAACTTTTACGGCTTACTTTCTGTCATCATAAAAGTACGTTATCATTTTTAAGAACATTCATAACTCTTTCATTAACTAGGATTTTTATATTTTTATTCAATACAATACTTTCAATGGATATATTTCTACTGTATTTATTTTTTGTAATTTAAATTATATCTCGAAATTCTTGGATTATTTTGAATTTCATATACTGAATATAGTCTTACTGCAATATTTAAAATTAAATGTGTACTAGTTTAAGTAAATCCAAAGAATTTAAAATAAATTGTATATGCGTTAATTCTCAAGAAAAATTTGTCTCGTCATACTTCTTTTTTTTTACATAGAAAGTGTTGAAAATAGTTATATTTCTACTATATAACGAAACGTAAATATACTTATGAAAGAATTTATTTAAATATTAATTAAGTATATTATTTTATATCTACACACCAAAAAAAACGACAGAAAATCAAATAAAGGGAATTACTTATTACATCTAATAATATCTAATAGCATTGTATTAGAGTTTTTGTAAATGTTTTCGACTTATCGTTAGATGCAAATTTATTATTTATGAATTATTAAGAATAAAACGCTTCTGTAACTGGTGAATTGTTAGATATGAAGATAATATACTTCCAAAAACGTCAAACAATATATTGTAACATTCTCCTAAAATGTGTATATTTGACATAATCAGTTCTACACTTACGTTCAAATTGGATTTCACCCAAAATACGTTTTTTTAATGATACAATAAGCAAATAATGCGAATGAAATTGTGTGTTTATTAAAAGAAAATAACTTTGCATTATTTAAAAATCTAAAAACAATATAAATTAAGTAATTTATAAAGTACAAAAATTAATTAATTATCTAACTTAGATTAATAACACGAAACCTATTGTCAAATATAGTATAAATTCTTGTTTATAGATGGCGCGCGATAAAATTATTAAGTTACCGATACCGGAATAGTACTCTACGGTCTGCGCTCTCCGAACACAGTGTTCGACTGACGCACATACCTACCTACTACGATTGCGCAAAACGATGGATTACAACTTACACAGTTGGCAGTAAACTACATTTAACGTTTAGATATATCCCGCTTTTTATTTTTGGTACGTATTTGTTGAATATTATATTACTGTGTATTATCTCGAATGGTATTATATACGTTATAAACTATGCATTTGTGGTACAAGTGAGTAATTGATAAAACTTGATTGCAAATTATATAACATAACCTAGAAAGTGCAATAGTATGTCAACTGTATTGTTGACATTAATTTGACAGATATTTAACAGTTTATATTATTTATATATAATACCAGTTGTACTATTAGTATAGTGAATCTTGTTAATATTTCTCTCAGTATTTAGTTAGTACCTTCACCTTGCATATTTATTTAAATCGATATTAAAAACAACAAATAATATAAGTAACTAACAGTTTCGCTCTAAATAATTCGTTTACATTTTTGTTGAACATAAAATTAAATGTACTTATAATATTAGCTTACTTAAATACTCTATTTGTCATCGAAATTAATTAAAGAATAATATACGAGGGTCGGTAAAGTAATAATTTCAAATTTGTTATAATAAAAATTTCTTTTGTGGATGTTTATGTATATATGTATATATTAGTATCGGCAAGACGTTATTTGGATTTTAATTGTTCATGTATGTAACGAGATTAACGAAGTGTTTATCAATAATCGTTAGTCGATCTGCTGTGTTACATTTTTCATTTTCGTAAGAAAATTATTCTTAAGATACGTTTCGTATAGTCTAATTTGTTTACAAATTGTTAAAAAGTAGTTTTAGAAAAAATTATCCTTAACGGTTTCGTGGCAGAAGATTTAAAATAACAGACTTTGTTGTAATATTACAGTATTTAATATTTAACAATATGTACCATGTACATTAGGTAAATCAGTAGATTTACTATTTAAGATCTAAACAAAAATACATTCTACAATTATTTTTAACAGAAATGGAAATACGCGTCAGAAATTATGTGATTATATGGTAGGCAATTATTATTATTTGACTTGTTAAGTATTTTAAATGATAAATTATAATTTTTTTATAAAAATTGTTGTCTATATAGTGTTCTTAATAATATGGCGTATGGCTTTTGATTGAAAATACTTTTTTATCTTCAAATTTAGTGTCATGTCCTTCATCATTGTTTCCAAATTTTGTTTTTTCAATATCATTATACCAAATAAATTAATAATTTTAATATTTTATTGAAAAAATTTTTTATGCCATTTAATATACTAATATTTATTTATTTACGTATTTTTTAAATATAAATTTTAGAGACCGGCCTATTTTTCTCTTTTCGCCAATTTTCAACTTGAGTCTTAATTCTGCTTTTGTAACAGATTTATTTCTTCTTTTCTTTCATTGTTTTGTGTCAAATTGTAATTGGATCGTTATTACTAGAAGAAAGGGAATAATATTGCTTATAATAGGTCAGTATGGAAGGGAACTATTATTGCACACTACCTTTAAAATATCTAATATTCTTGTAAATACTCTATGCACCTATAGAAACAATTTTTGTAATAATAAAAACAATAAACATTTTATTTACTACGAAATTTAAAAGGCTTTGTCAGCATAATATGTATGCAAGAAGGAAATGTTATAATTGAAAAGGAAAATACAGATAAGAATAAGAAGGAAACAAATACGCTGCATGTACAACAAAACGAAAAGGAATGAAGTTATATATTAAAAAAATTATCAAATAAGTAACAAGTTTTCAATTGATCAATTTCTAACTTTAATTGCTATACTATACTGGTGAATAAATCAGTCTATATTATTTATACAATATATCAGAGGAAAGTGATAAATTTGTTTTGCAATGTACTATACGAGACAGATGATTTGAAACATCGTTGTACATGGAATGGGAAGAGGTTTCTTGCGTTTATATGTAAGCGAATTTAGGAAGTTCATGCTATGCGAACTAAATGTATCTGTCCCCTATAATACACTGCAAAACAAACTGGACTTGATATATTCATAAAATGCTGCATTTCCTGAATTATTCATCAGTACGGTATATCTCGGATCAAATTCTATAATTACAGATTAGGGGCAGGGATGGAGCTTTCTATTTAGATATCTGCAATTATTATTATGCGCTAGTTGCTCAATAATATAATTATTGCGACATGTTTAGTGTTAGAAAGATTGCAAAGGAAGGTAATTGTGCTGTATTTGATCCCAATATTTTATTCATAGAATTTTTTCTACTTTATTTAAAGCATTGTATCTATCGCAGTTTAATTTTAAATTTTGATATATTTTTTAAATATTTCATTTAATTACAATGTCATTGATATCTTGATATTAGTTAATTAATTAGCAAAATAATATTTAAAATTTTTTAACAAATGTATTTCTTCATGACTTGAAGAACGTGTAATGTTTAAAAGATTAAGAATTGGTTCAATGTTAATTTTTCTAAATTTTCGTCTTTTAAAAATTGACAGTATTTATCATTTTTTAAAGAAATCATTTTAGTAATATTGTAATTATTACTTTAATGGTTGGTTGAAGAGTCTACATTTTTTGTTAATATCAACGTAATTATAGGATGCTTTTAATATAAGGGAGACAGGAAAGTAGTCTCATATGATTTTATCAATTAAAATAACTTAATAATATATTTTTATTCTAAATCGATGTAGTGATCACTCTCATTATCAATGATATTTTGCCACCTAGTGGGAAAATTTCCCATTCTGGATTTATAACACAAATATGGCTTTTGCTAACAAAAATCCTAAATTCCATTTTTGACTTCTCGAAGTAACTCCAGAAATATTACAACGACCCGAACAATTGATAATCACAGGATGCGACGTGTGCGATATCAACGCACGCGAATAAAATAGGCCAGGCAACATCTAAAGTCCAGATACTTTAATTTTATCAAGAACCTGTGTTACAGTTTGTGGCTGGACACTTTTCAACCAAAATTGTGTTTACTCGATCTAATTGATGGCAGAAAAGTCCGGAAGTTATGATTTTACCAGGTCTTCTAACGTGGTTGGGAAATATTCCATGGGTTAGTACCCATGGAATATTTCGCAACCACGTTAGATGTCTTCTAGACTTTGTATAGTGGGGCATAGAGGGAACCAATAATCAAATGTTACTACTAAAAATTAACCTCCATTTTTAGTTAACCCAAATCCAAAGTTTTAGTGCGGTACGTGTAGTATTGTAGCCACAGCGAACTGTCAAAGTTGATAAGTTAGTTGAAAAATGTGACATGTGACATATCGTCATATTGACAGATCGCTAGATGGAAGGATTTCAAAGACCTCAATGCAAAAAATTGTGCGTAAAAAAATTAGTTTCCCGTTGGATACCGCATCTCTTGACCGAAGAACAGAATGCGGTTAGGGTGAATTGGTGTCAAAAAAAAAACTCTAGCTCGCTTCAACGCCGGAAACCCTAAAAACGTGTACAATATTGTCAGTGGTGATGAATCTTTAATTTACTGATACGAGCCAAAAAATAAACACCAGCCGTCTGTTTAGGTGTTCCAAGGTGAAGAAAAACCGACAAAAGTCATCCGTTCTCAAAGTATCTCAAAAAAGATGGTCGTGACATTTGTCTCGAAAGCAAGTCATGTAGCAACAATTCTACAAGATCAAAAAACTGTTACTGCTGATTGGTATACAACTATTTATTTGCCGCAAGTCGTCGCTGGGCTTCGAAAAACCAACACTGAACGACGAATTATCCTTCACCAAGACAATGCAGCTCACACATAGTACGCAAGACAATTGAATTTTTAACGCAACAAAACATCGAATTGTTGGACCATCTTCCGTACAGTTAGGACCCAAGTTTCAAAGACTTCTTTACCTAGAACCAACCAAGAACGGACTGCGTGGTCAAAGGTTCCGGTTCCAGTCGTCCAAAAACACAATTTTGACTGTACCAACGAACGAGTGAAACAACTGCTTCCAGAGTTGGTTCAAGCGCATATAAAAGTTCGTTAATCTTCGTGGAGAATACTTCGAAAAACAATGAAGTCTTTAAATGCTATCTACTGTTTTATTCCAGTTTTATATGCAAAATTTAAAAGACAACCCACGCATTCCATCAAACAGATAACATTGCCTTTTTAGGGTGTAAAGCTTTAGAGTTACTAATACGCTTAGATTTGGAGAGAGTCATTGTTTTTTACGTTAGGGATTCTCATAAAGAATCTATTACTTATCTGCAGTCATCATATGATCAAGAAATATGTTTTGTGTAATGTCGTTACAACAAATTACAGGCGATTAAACGATTAACTTTGTGTGGAACAAAAACATCTCAGTTATCTTCCCCAATTTACTTCAAATGTTTTTGATTGGTCTGCTAAGGTGTGTTAAGTTTATCCGATAACTCTTCAATCATTTGTCCAGAATTTGTTTCCACTTCGGCCCGTAAAGCATTATTATCAAAGTAAACGAGATGAGTAAGAAATATTAAAATTACCCGACTTAAACTAGTAAACTACCTTTCACGTTTATGGACATTCAATACCTCTAGATAAATGTCACAGATGTTTTTTTGTAGCTTTTGTTGTCTAGTTTTTGGAAACTCAAATAAGATCGCGCCAAATATGAAACTTCTCTAGTTTTTGGTTTGACATTTGAAATAGGGATGTCATAAGAATGGAATTAATTTTTAAATAAAAATAAAGCAGTTATTTTCATTTACAAAAATATCTTGCACAACTTCGGTGCACGCAATCAGCTAATTAATATTAAGTAAATGCTGATATGCCCAAATACAACATTACTTTCCCGTCCTCTTTACTATTTTTTCTAGACAGCTTCTTAGTATATATTTCTCGAAAGGTCCAACTTACGACAAATAAGGCTATAAATAGGAAATTAAAATTCATCTTATTCGAGATTTCTTTTAGAGACAGCTATATATATTTCTTATAATGATATTATTTCATTTTGCGTTCGTGGAAGTTTATAGGCTATTGGTAAGCTGTTTTCTTGGATATGCTACGCGAACGTTATGGACTGGAGAATAAACATCTTACATGTAGACAAATTTAAAATGCAAGCAACAATTACAAAAACTTAGAATTACTGGAACTTGTTTTAATATATAAATCGATTTTTATAATTATCCTACATTCGCTCTTTAAGAAACTTGTATGCAAAATTTTTGGTAATTTTTTTTTATTATTTGAAAACAAGGCTATATTAAATACCTATACATACTACACGGAACCTCTGCGGTTTTCATCATATATATTTTAAACAAAAATTCTAGACGTACAAAATATATTTATTATTATTACTAGAGTCCGGATTAAAAAGCATTAAAAATATTGAAAAAAGCGCTTAAAAAGCCTATCGATTTTCGAAAAAAAAGCATTACCATATGCAAAAAAAGCACGTACATTATACAAAATTGTATAAATTATATATACATTATTGATTAAATAAACATTGATTTTGAGATTTATAATAATTTATTTTTATAACATTAACATTTAAGTACTTCAACAAAAATATGTAATAAATTCAGAAAACATGTTCAGTCATAAAACTCAAATATTTTAAATAAAAGAAATTTTTAAAACATTTTTAATTCATAGATACAGAGTAATATTTAATAATTATAATTGAAACATGTGTTTTAAAATGAAAAACCTTAAATTCTTTTTATTAACAGTTTTTAATAGAAACAACATAAAAAAAAATTATTTCCGTTTGAAACACGAAATTATTAAATGTTCATTTAAATGTTCCATTGTAAAGTTCTGTCGTCTATCACTTAAAATGTTTTTATAATTTGAAAAACTTCTTTCGACATCAACACTAGTTATAGGGGCATATTTAAATTTTACCACGACAGCTGGATCCATATTTAATTCTTGAACTACCTCTCCACTTAAGATCGAGGATATTTTACTTAAGGTTTGAAATCCCTCGTTCTTTGACAAAACATCGTTGAGTTTTGTTTGCACTGTTTGACCAATGCGCCCAGGTATACCGTCTATGGCACTTTTAAAATCATTAATTTTTTTAACAGATTCAACTAATGACAATTGCTGCTGCTCTAAGGATTTTATGGTTTTACTTACAAGATTAAAATGACATTTAATAAAAGAGAGACTATTTTTCAATTCTGCTTTTTCTAAAACGGCTTGGCAATCTCTTATCGATTTAACAGCAGTATCTGAAAGCTCGAACACAAGGTTTTTAAAATCTTCGAAATGTTCAGCGTAGTATAAAGCAGCGTCTAACCAAGTTCCCCACCGAGTTAACACTGGCTCAGGTGGTAATGGAATGTTAGGCAATCTTTTTCTGAAGAGTTGCACTCTTAAAGGGGCTTTAATGAACGTTTGTTTGCCATTTTTTATTAGTTCATTAACAAGAGGGAATTGAAGCCGTATAATTTCGGCAACCCGATTAAGACCGTGTGCTAAACAAGTGCAATGAACTAAATTTCGATAAAAAATCTTAAGATTTCATGCAGTTTTAACCATATACGGTGCAGCATCAGAAAGCATTAATAATATTTTGTCATAGGGCACAGCCTCGGGTAGATAAAAATTTGTTAATGTCTCATTTACAAATCTTGTAACTGTATTGTTATTTGTTGCTTCCAGCTCTTTTGAGCATATCAAGTATCCTTCCGTTAATATTTCCTCATTAAGCACACCTATAATTAAGTTTGCAACATACCTCCCGCAAACGTCTGTAGTTTCGTCTACGGTAAACCAAATGTAATTATTACCCACTAGCGTTTTTATTTTCTGGATAGTTTCTTTATATACAGAGCTAACATAACATTTTCGAAGGGTGCTTTCATCCGGTACATGTATCTTGCAATATTGTTCCAAAAATCTTTTAAAGCTATCATTTTCTAATTTGTTTAATGGTATATCAGACTGCACCATAGCTTTGCATAGATCAAAATTAAATCGCTGTTGTTCGTTATAGCCAGAACATGACTGTAAGGATTCACCAATTGTTTGTTGCTTAGATTTATTTGTAAACCTTTGTAGACTTTGTTGATGCAAAACTGTTTGCACATGTTGTTTAATATTGTATTTTTTGTCGCACTGAATCTAAAATTAGGAACAACAATGATGTACCAAGGATTTAATCTATAAGAAACAACTTACCGTTTTTATACAGGCTCGGCAAAATAATCTACCATTTTCAAAATGCAACTCTTTATATTCTTTAATCCATTCGTCTACCGTGGGCCTCTGCTTTGGCATTTTAAAATAATTTTACACAAAACTAAACTAATTCAGTTTAACAACGTGTAAACACACTTATAGAATGTAATAGTTCATGAAATGTTTGTTTACAAATGCCAAAGACACCGGGGAATTCCAGGAATGGAGGTGTATCACGTGTTTGTGATGTGATATTTCTAGCGGCACTGTTTGCTGATCCGACGCGATCAACGGGGAAGTACCTACATACGTGTGTATGGAGATGCGGGGAAATAGTCGACATAATGCATATTTAGATTCTCATGTTTGATACGTAGTTATTTTTTAATTATTTTTATGTTTTCCATACATCTTTTTCTACACTAAGTATATTTCTGATTTGTTTATGTAAACTTATACGTAAAAATATTAAAAAAGAAAGCTGTAAATAAGCACAAAATATTAAATTAAGGACAAATATTACTAAAAAAGCAAAAAAAGCATCTGAACATTAGTGCCAAATGACTTATTTTTACATATTTCGTACACATTTTAATACTAAATGTATCTGCTTGTAATATTTATAATAAGCTTAATGCCTAGAAATCCGGACTCTAATTATTACATATATATATTATGTAAATACCAAGTAAAAATAAAGTAAAAGTCGAAAAATGCAACTATCTAGAGTAAAGAAAAATCGAATTTAAGCTGCTTACTGTACAGATTCTTCCAAGTAATTAGACAAGTAAAGAACGGGAATTAAATGAACGGCTTTTTAAGTTTCTGTGATATTCGTATTTTGAATTGTTGTCATCGTGTAATCTGACCAATTTTGCAAGTTACTACACACGAATTCTATGGCGCTTTAAAAGAATTACATTCATATATAGTAGTTGCCTTATTCGATATTTATATTTCTTTCGTATAAATGTATTTATTGCTTTTATTATGTAACGGGTTAATAGTTTTAGATACCCCTTTTAGAACGGGGCTTTCTATAAATAAAACCGTTTCTGTACCATTTCTTTGATGTCATCATCATTACAGAAATACTGGCCAGTGAGGACGTTTTCGGGATGTCGATACCGAGCAAATTGTAACATGAGACAAGAATTCAGCAAGTGAAACAACTTACCTCTACCGAAAAATGAACACATGATGTTGTAGGTTGAAGTTATGTTTGAATTTCTTTTGCGAATTTTTTTTTATTCTGGCCTCGGGATCAGTGCCCATATGCCTCAGTGACTTATGTTTGTAACTTACTGTAGATAAAGAATAGGTTTGGAAAATTACGGGGACACGAATTTCACGTTTCGGGGCCATCGAAATGGCTAACAATAGCACACAAGAACTCTGCCAGCGAATAGTAGGAAACCCACACGGGAAGAATAAAGGAAGGTCCTATTCTCCACCAACATCAAATAATTATTTTTCATAATCAAATGAATTATTAGATTCTGAAGACGATTACTATTATAACTCAATAAAACAACAATATTAGTAAGCAGAGGTACATTTTTTCAGTTAAACTATTTATAAATTACTTTACTTTATATTCACAAGCAAATAAAATAAGATTTAAATCTACTTATTCAAATCCACACTTTCTTATAGAGATATTAGATATTGGCTACGACCAAATTTCAATCCGGCGATTATAGTGTTATAAAATCGAAAAACAGCTGTTTAATTATACCGTGGTTCAACATCTATTTGAGCATGAGGGTATAAGTATACTGTGTCATTATTTCAGTGTATAATATTTTCCATCGTTCATTCCATTTTAGTTTTAAAAAGAATCTTTTCCCTACTACAACTATTTCACAAAATCCAAGTACCGTGCTATCTGCTTCTGGGTTTCCGGGCTGGAACCGCGTCACTAGTATATCTGCCGACGTTTCGTACCCATTTGTATGGGACATCTTCAGGGCTGAACTACTGCACTGAAACTGATATCCAAGTACCGATCTATATATTGTGTAATCGTTTGGGCTAATTCGTCTACTTTCCATTAGGTTGTATATTAGTGTGACCTTTGATCCAGTAAAATTGCGTACTTATCAATTGTTCTTTTTATTATACTGCGTGGAATCTTGCAGACTTTGCAATATGCTAGCAGAATCGGACATAATTATAATACGACTGTACTTGTTCTTAGAATTTATGCAATATTGTAAAGCTTCTAGGGTTGCAATTGCCTTTGCATTAAAGACAGAAGCCTATGCTTCTGTCATCGAGTCGAAAAGTTTCTCCTTGTTTATTATTAAAAACGTGATATGCACTTACAGCATTTGTTCTCGTTACTAGAACCATTGGTAAATATTGGCAGGGCAACCTATAGTTGGTGTGTAGTTGATAAAAACAACTTATCATAAACACTAATTCCTTTATATGGAGGAAAATTAATTACCGAAGATGCAATGGAATATTTTGTTTGTTTGTATTGGAATGTATATAGGTTCATCAAAATTAGTTGTAAACCTGAAAGCCTCGACAAGCAACGGCGATTTTTTTTCTGCCAGTACTTCGTAGTCAAATCTTGTATTGATAATCAAAATACTTTATTTATTATCGAAGTCAGATTTAGTATTTTGATTTTAAAGAAGTCTTTGGTACCTAGCTATTGCCTTCTCAGGTCGATTGGTGGTTCTCTAGTTTTTATTAGTAATGCGTTTATCGGAGTGGACCTTATAGCGTCAACGCAGAGCCGTAAAGCTTTATTTTGCATGACTTCTAATCTCCTCAGGTTTGTTTATATTTATATTACTGTAAAGCGAGCATTTATAATCTAGTAATGATTTAATGTTAATTTCCTTTAGATATTCGTTGAAAACGCAAACAAATCTGAACCCCATCTCACTTTTTTAATTATCTTCATGATATTTAAGATCCTTTGACATTTTCTAAGGAACTTACTTATATTTCTTGTCCAAGCCAATCTAACGTCAATAAATAAATCCAAATATTTGACATACGTATCAATAGGAATTTTTTATCATTTAATAGTATATATGGGGTTAACAGGTTTTTTGAACGTGAAAATAATTACTTTGGGTTGAAATCCACCCATAGCAAGTGACAAGTCACAAGGTTTTTAATGTCAGTGTGAGTGATATAAGAGACATAAGTCGTCTGCGTACAGTACGATGCTAATTTGGTCATTTGCTAAAGGATATAAATCGTGTAGGTATAGATATTGAATAAAGTAGGACACTTGATCCTTGTAATAAACCTTGTGGCAAATATTTAGGTCCCACTATTTCATTTTTGTCCGATCTAATAGACGCTTTAATATTACGAGATAAATGTTTTTCGCTGCTAATGCAGGGAAATCACTATTATTTGACTTTTCCTCTAAAATGTTTACGTTAACACAACCACATGCGTTTTTATGTCAAATAAAATACATTCCATCGTTTTTTTTCTGTTTTAAACATATTTGGAAATCTGTTATTACATGTGCCAGCGCATCTCTCTTTAGATTTACGGAAACTACACTGATTAATTGGTAATAAATAGCTGTGTTCTAGTCAAAAATTTTAATCTCTTTAATCATTTTTTTTCATACACTTTAACTATATATGACATAAGAGCAATTGGCCAGTACGAGTCAACGAAGTCAAGGTTTCTATTTAGTTTTAAAATGGGCACCATATTTACGTTTTTAAGAAAATCAACTTCTTCACCCGTAGCTGCGTAACATTACAAGTTTGTAGGATAATACAAAAAATTTTCTGAGGCAAATGTTTCAAAGTATCGTTTGGTGCTAAGACTCTTCACACTTCTCTCTTTGTGAAATATTTTAACATAAAACGATCACTCGAGGTATCTTTATAATTTATGATTGTAAGCGACAAATAATGATTTAAAGTAGATTTACTGAAGCTTCTTATGGCATTTCAGAAAGTTCTGATTGTAGTTTTCTTTAGTAAGATTATTACAAAATGTTTTCTAGCTATCTTTTTTATTTTTTCAAAAATCTTTTTGAATATGCCATGATCGCTCAGTATTTAACATATTTCTCTAGGGATCTAATCCATTTGTACTCTTTAAGAGCTTGCATTTGCATTTATGGTCCCACCAAGGTGGTAAACATTTTTTGTTTAATTAAAATGGTCTTTAATACTTTTGATAAAATTAACTTAATCTTTAGTCAAGTTTAAGCAAGGAAATTCAGGATATTATGCTTTAAGATAATCAGTAAAAAATCGGTAATTTATCGTTACTGATTGTCAATCTGCGTTTAGGGTAGATGGTTTTTCATGGAATCTTACCTAAAGGTATTGTTATTAGCATTGGAAATTGATCTGAGACATAAGAGTTATCTGACACGAGTCAGTGCGATATATTGAATGAATTGAAAACTTATATTGGGGTAAGTCGACGCCATATACCATAAAACTTGTTCATTGAAAATTTGTGGAGCAGTCTTGAAATGAGTTGATATCTTAATAGGAGATCTATAAACGGAACACATGTACTTTTGAGTTTTTTGACGATACATTTTAATCTGTTTATTAAGGTGGATACTTTGACTTCTCTAATGAATTCATTCATTAAGCTAACTAGCAGTTGTAGATTTAAACCTAAATCTTTTTCAATCGATAGAATATTTTGTTTCCCTTTTGTTTCAATTAAAAACTTACAGAAATTATCATTATCAATTTTTTGTTCTGCTGTCAAAATCGTTTTAAATTCAGGGTAAAGATGAGTGTTATCACTTATTTCGAAAACTTTTTTTCTTTTTGACCAAGGTTTTGGTGAATTTGGGTTTCTATAATTGAAACCTATCTAGTTCGTTTGTCCACGACTCTTGAGGTTTACTAACACTTACTTGATCTAACTTAACAGATGAAATAGTAGGGTTTTTTGTAATTTAATTAATTTGTAGGTACGGTACGACTATCATTTAAATGAAAAGATTGAGAGTAATTTGATGAGTTATGCACTTTATTAGTTCAAGTTGATTTATTATGTATTTCAGCATTGATGGTTATTGTACTAATAACAATGTTATTTAGGCATTTCCTAGCAATATGACCCACTTTCTTGTATATAAAATATTTCATTTTATCTGCAATTATATGTAATGAGTAAAGTTTCAGGTAATTTATTAATCGCATTCAAATTAGTAAACACTTGTCGGAAACCGAAACTTAAGACGTATTTATATTTGGATCGATTGATAATTGGTTCTTCGTGTTCAGGGAATTTATATTGAAACTGTCTTTGTGCGTGAACAACTCCTTTGAATTTGGAAGTACATCTGACATTTTCTCAAGATATCGTCTAAAAACCTCATGTTTTTGAATTTAGAACTACATCTACTCTTCTCGTTCGTTAAGATATTGCTAAGAAATTTCAACTGCTTTGAATTTGGGACTACATCTAATATTTTCTGTTATTCAATTTTACCCACCTTGATATTACATTTGGCAGTTGGTAGACCACTTCTTAATAGTTCGAACCTTAGAATTCGTACCAGAAAGTAATCTTAAAAATATTATATTAAAGCTTTTCTTTTTGTCCATAAATTAATAGTAGATATTAATTAGATTTTATTGTCAATGTAACATAGTATGTATACTTAATCTGACTTTTCACGTCAGAAAATGTAGGAATTTAAAATAGCGAAGAAGGCGTTAATGTTGATTATGTACATAGAAACTGAAATTATTATATCAGTCCAAAAGTTGCCTTGGAAATTTGGAACTTTTTTTCTCAAGTATTGATGTAATAGTTTCAATTTAAACTTTTTCAGCAATTTAGAATCAATAATTTTTCATATTTAGTTAGTAAAGATTTCATATTAACTAGTTTTTAAGATAGTTTGCAGAAATTTTCAAAGATTGCACAAAAGACTATTTACAGAATTAATTAATAAACTAGACTCTTAAAGGTAAATTTTAATGGAGACTGTGGCTACAACAATAAAATATGAAAGCTAAACTACATTTTATATTTCAAGATAATCTTCCTTGAGGGTAAATTTTGATGGAGACTGTGAATAATTAAATTAATCAATTAAGGTTAATATAACCCCTTTCCACAATCATTTTTATATTCTGTATACGTATTTCGACAACCAAGTTATCATTATCAGCACATAATCACAGTGTCGCGCCTGGAACCACGGCAAATTCCGCACAAAGTCTGTACTTACATCGTCAAAAGCCAAACACACACCAGTGCGTGTTTGGCTTTCGAAAGGGATTATATTACCTTAATTGATTAGTCTCTTAAGTTAAATATATACAAACATATGCATGTATAGCACATCTGAATAATGTCTTATTGCTGAGTAGTTTTAACGCTATCATACATCATGTGTAGTCAAGTGTACACACATATGAATGCGAACACAAATGGAGACAGACGTGTGAATGTAACACGTACAAACAAAATCACTCTATTAATTAGATTATACGTTTAATTGCTGCCAGCATTTTTGAATTGCTAGGAGATTTCGAGAACAATTACGATCACCGTGTGGAGATTATTATAATAGACGTAATGTTGTAAAGGTATGTACCCGAAAATATGCAGTGTAATGGCGTACGTAATATTTTACGTGTCAATCATCTTATAATTTTAGAATGTCTTTATTAGCTCCCTTTATACAGTAAAATTATATAGGAAAAGTTTTTATTATAACGACCCCTTTCATTATATTATGTTTTTTTTTTATTTATATGAAATATTACTTTAATTATTTTATATTTTTAGTTTATTTTTTTTATATTTTAAAATTTACGCAAGATCGGTAACTATATTTTTTCTATCTTGTCAATCCTTATATTGTGTGGCATTCTTAGGTTTGAAATAATGAATATGAAAGATGTATTATCGTTTTAATCAATGATATACTTTGTTACATTATCTGAACTTACAATTTTATTGGTTAATTTTTTGATTTCATCTGCGTAAAAGAATACTAGTTTCCACACGAAGAAAACTGGAAAATTTTTTTCAGCTTTCCTTGAGTGCCCATTTTTTTAATAAATACTTTTGTGGAGAGTGAAATAAATGTTAGATACTTAGAGAGTAAGAAGCATGAGATAGTAGCTCCTAATTCGTTATTTATTTTACCGTTGGGCGTGCGACCTGTGGACTAGAGTTATATTTATGGTATAAGACATTTTTTATATTTACTAAGGGTGGAAGTTTCTTCGCTATAGTATTTGTATATATTATAGAATATGTCCACAGTAATTGCTTAATTGTAGCAAGTCAAAATATACAAGTTTCAATCCCGTCGTGGTCAAATATTCGGTGCAGGCTTTGGCGCGGTGAGCTGGAACATTATCGTGATGGAGGAACCAGGTGTCCATTCTTGACTTTGACCGCAGGTTCTTCATAGATACAATGACTTTAGGCAGGCACTGTTCAGTATACCACTTAGTTGTGACTGTCTTTTTTGTGTCCAAAACGACGCGTTCAACACAATTCCACTCGATTTGAAAAATACAGCTGTCATTTTATTCTTTACAGATCGGGATTTTCTGACAACTACGGGCGTGTTCTCATCATCAAAGACCCAAACTTTGTTTTGAGCTTTGATCGGCACATCGTAATAGTACAGCCAAGTCTCGTCACCTATTGGAATGTTGTTCACATACAGATATTGTCCCTTATTAAACTTTTTCAGCATCTCCCAGCACCAAGTCACTCGTCGTGTCATCTGCTCTGCAGTCAGTCGATGCGGCACCCAGAGAGAACAAAGTTCCTTCACGTGCAAATGATCATGCAGAATGGAACGAATTGCTGGTGCATTTAGGCCTGAAGTACCCTCTATCTGTTGGTAGATCACTCGCCTGTCCTCGCCAAGCATTTTTCTTACAGTAGTAACGTTTTCCTCCGTAACTGACGTTCGTGGCCTTCCCTGACTCTCAGCATCCTCCGCAGTTAAATTTCGAATTCTCTATACCACCTGAATATCGTTGTGCGATGTGGACAAACATCACCTAGTGCAAGAGTCATTTCTTCGAAGCACTGGTCTATGCTTGAACCACGCACGAAATTATAACGCAAAACTGTCCTTATCTCATTTCGTGACCACGATGAATTGCAAGCACTTTACACTCTTACTGCTAATGAATAATTGAGCCCAACGACATGGCGCGGCGGCTACTATGTACGTATGAACATGTCTCAACATGCAGCAACAAGCAGCTTCCTACGATTCATAGTTGCGTCATATTGTAAAACTTTCCTAGTACCCTTTGTATTGAACCGAATTGGCAATAGGTTTTTTTATTGAATAATTTTAGTTAAGCTTTTGCTAAAAGTTTTTAATTATCCATTGTCTTTTTCTTTTTATATTGTGGCATAGTATCTATTTTTTATCCTGTGATATACGATCCATAAATACATCGAGAACAAATCATGTTAATAAAGAAGTACAGATGCTTATCTATTGCAAGCAGTTTTTAGTTTCCTATAGTTCGTGTGGTACACATTTCCAAAAATAATTTACTACTTTCTTTAGGTCACGAAGTACTGTTCCATAGGAAGAATTTTACGTTTTCCAATCTTATTCACTAATATGCAAACATATGTAACTCTACTTCCATAAGACCTTAAAATGTAATCAAAGTCAATAGAATGACCAAATCGAGGTTGTAAATAATGAACACCGCTTATTTTATTTTTAGCAGATCTTGCACTTTCAACACCTAAAAATAAAAAAGTACGAAACATGCTGTTTGTATTGGTTGACAGTATCCATCATTAAAGGCTCTTATCTGGGCTCAAACTATACGAATGTTGGCGATAAACTAACCATTTGAGTGTGCATTCTAAACGAATTAGCGCCAGTTCGCTAATGTATTGTTCTATGAAACGAGAAGGGAAGAATTTTCATTATGGTATAAATGCACCATAATATGTGGACTGATGCATGTAATTTTATTTTTCGTTAGTGCTTTAGTACTTTCAAAATACTATGTTTAAATATATTTACACTTCAGATTTTTATTATGTGATACAATAATAATTAATCGATTAATAGTAATAAAATATTAAAAAGTTGTAATTCGAAAATTAACAGTAACATTAGTGTGTGTGTGTGTGTGTGTGACCGTGGTTCGTTGTAATATGTATAAAATATGCTTTCAAGTTATCGATAAATTTACTATGACTAAATTGAAAGTAAAATTTGTTACAATTCAAAAGCTTTAATTTATAAAGTTTAAATTTTCTTAAATTTAATAGACGTTACTTTTAATTTCGAACCAGAGGCGGAAAATATCAGCCACCTCATAGGCTGTTACGTTTAACGTCAACATTATAAACTTTCAACGAAAACTTATAATAAACCAATTAATTGTAAGGGATTTTTTTAATAACAATTATTCACTAAATCTGCTGACAATAAATAGTTCTTTGATTAAGAATGATTTGGTTACACAAACCCAGCTACTTTTAAGAACTACTTAGTATCGAATGACCATTTCTACGAATGCTCTTCTATGTTACAAATTATTATACACAATACTAAGGCATTACTAGAGGAACTCAAAAAAAGTGTACTCAGCCATTAGAAAAGCAACCAATTGTTTGTGGCCTAGTAACACTCAATATAGACAATATTTTTCTACTTATGTATCAAATTTGACCTCAATTCGTTCATTATTTTGTGCCTTTTAAAGTGCAAAGAATGATTTTTATAAAATTAGAACATCGCAGTCATCAATTATTTTACGAAGAAATAGAATTCTCCTAAAACTATTTACGAACAAATAATCGCAGTTTTCAAAACAGTTTCGGTGTGGTCGTGAATCCAATAAAGATGACTCACCGTCTTTTGGGGTTAAGCAACAGTTATACTTCTTGAATACGTGTCAAAGAAGTTGCTTATTGTAAAAAAATTACGTACGGCTATTAACCAAGCACGTCCAGGTTTGTGTCATAAAGAAGTTCTCCTTTATAAGTGTAACTTCTTCGACCTGGATAACCCACCAAATAGCCTGAATGTGGCTCCGTCCGACTTCTTTTTATTTAGAAATATGAAATTTTGCAGACAATAACCAAATGAAAGTGGGTTCAGAGAAATTCGAAAAATTTTTTAGTTTCCTCCGTATGTATATATGTATACCATCTTATGTTTTTTACATTTTAATGTACAAGGGTAATTTTTTAAATAGATAAAAAAAAGATATGTTCGTGAGTGAGAGTGAGAACGCCGCAGTGCGCATGCGCGTCTGCTTCCAGCATGCCTTGCGCGCGTTTAGACGCGATTTGCAGGCGTATCGCTTATCCGTGAGCTGAGCTGTAGAAGTTTATAATATTTAAGAAAATCGATTCGCCTGCCGACTGTGAGATACGATCCGTAATTCGATTCTTTAGTGCAAGAAACTTGGCATTAGCGGAAATTCATTGTCAGAATTGCGAAGTATACGGCGATAATGCTATGAGTGATAAATAAAGTTCAAAAGCGAATGATTTCTGAAAATTTGGATCTTGATGTGAACAACAAAATTCGAGAGGACCGACGATTCACGATTTTAGAGATATCAATTAATTTGCTAGAGGTTTCAAAGTCAGTTTTGCACACCCTTGCTTCGGAGAAACTGAAATATTGAAAATTGTGTTGTCGCTGAATTCCAAGACTGCTTTGAGCTGTGCTTTCACCATTTTTGACCCGATACGATTAGCAATGAGATGAATTTTTGGATCACATCATTACAGGAGATGAGACTTGGGTGTCATAACTCGTGAATCCAAGCGACAGTCAATGGAAGGGCAACACACATCGTCGCCAACCAGGGTGGAAGCCAAACAGACAATATCAGCAGGAAAGATCATAGTAACTGTCTTTTGGAACAAAAAAGGGATATTGTTAGTGGGTTTTATGGTGAGGAACACAATAATTAATGCTGATACATATTGTGTCACCTTGAGAAAACTCCGACGTGCTACACAAAACAAGCGCGTGGCCTACTCTATTCCCGTGTGATATTGCTCCATGAAATGTAAAGTCGTATGTTTCTATACAAACACAAGGTTTAATGATCTTTTGGATGGGAACAACTGGACTGTACAATCCGAACCTTACACCTAGTGACTTTAACCTGCTTTGGGACTTAAAAAAGTTCCTTTATGCTCAACGTTTCAATGACGACGAAGATTTCTTTGATGTCGGAATTCAAAAACTTGCTGAACGGTATGATAAATGTATGAAGAAAAACTTAAATTATATAGAAAAGTTGATGAAAGTATGTAGAATATGGAAATATATTTTAATGATATTTGCAGTGTTTTTCTTCTTATTAAAAAACGGACCTTATTTAAAAAATAATCCTCGTACTATATGAATCTACTTGGTAAATTCGATGATTTGAATCATCTTCTGTTCCGACTCATGTGATTATATGCCAATTTATTTGGATGAATTTTCACTTGTTCACCTTTATGAGACACTCGACTTCTTTAGCATTTCAGACACTGAGGAACATTTAAGTCACTATTGGTGACATGCCAGGGAACGCACTTTAATATGCGGAGCAATTCATATCTTTACATAATATCGGAATTTAAGATATTAGCTGTTCCTTAAAGTTAAGTGTCATACGACATACATCTTATGCTAGAATCTTATTTTCTTTTGTAATGTAAACTATGATTGTTTACCAAGAATCCAGTGGTATTGCCTTAGTTTTCCAAGTTGTTTTCTTATACAGATCTTCTAGTGTTGGACCTTCATTTTCGATTTTTTCAACCAGTTCTCTATTTGATCGCTTATAATGTGGAGTTACATTTTGTAGCATAAAGTAGAAAATTTGAATTAATTCAAAGTTTATTCATAAATAAAGAGAGAATATTTAAACCAGTATAAATAAATGTGAATGCTGTTTGAAATCATTTATGTACAATACAGCTATTAGAGTTGCTTCTTCATTTAATTAATTTTTTGTTCTCTAGTTTCAAAGCTGTTCTCGAAAGATATGTTCATATTCATATTGGATTTAATTAAAGACGAAACTTGCTTATAATAAATTTAAGCTTTAAGTAAGGAATTTAAATTGACTTAAGTACATTTCTAAAACATTAATCTCTTATACCTTAAAATAGAGATTCGTATATATATTATTATTATATTCATACAATTATCTGTTAAACATATAACGCTGTTGTTTTCAACAAAAAGGAACAAATAATTTTGGATTATTATTGATGACATGGTTGTAATAAACATAAAGAACAGCTGACTGAACAAGAAGTTTAAGCTTCGAGAGTAAATTAGTTCACTTACATTTTGAGTCCACCTGCCAACTCAACACCCAATTTTATGGCTTGCGCCAATTGTTTTATAATATATTACAGAAGTAAATATTTTGATGAGTTATATCTGACGTTTATAGATGTTGAAATTTTGTTAAATTTATTATTCGTATATCGTTTGGTCGATGTTTCTTGTCACATTTTAATTTACTACAAATTAAATTATTCGACCGACATGGTCGGTCATTATGGTTTATTCTCCTGATGTTTAATTTTTACATTATAATTATAACTTTTAAAGACCTAATAGAGTGCATCTAATTATAAAATAAATCAAATGGTGTTATGATAAAATAATGTATGTATGTACATAGATATGTACTTATCTTAAACAAGGAGAAAAATATAACGCCTACTTCGGTCTAAAATAGGTTTAATAAAGCAAAAAATCTGTCATTAGTAGTAAGTATAGTTCCCACACAATTATTTTGTCCCCTTTTTTGTCCTAGAAGGTGAGTTTCTGCTATTTTTCATAATCCAATTTTGATTCTTTCAATGTAAATTATTATTTATACATTTATCTGATAGTGCCTTTTCTTACTTAAATTATAATTTTATTCTTCAAGCCTTTCGAGAGAACTGTCAAATATAGTAATTTGACACATTATTGCTTGTCACAGTAATGTTTTTGTTTCAACAGATTACGGTAACTTGAAAATTATTTAATGAAAATTTTTTAATCTTAATATAAATACCTTCGTATCTTAAAAATATTTTAAGAAGTATATTTTTGTCTTCAGATATTTTTTTCAAAAATTTCCTTTCTTTTTGGAAATTCATACATTGTTTAATAGATGAAAAATTGTGGAATAATTGGTTGCCTCAGTCCATAAGTATATATTTGAAAACAGTTACACTTACTTGTATGAGCCTGCATTTAGAATAAATACTGTAAAATTAACCGACATATTATTATCATACGTAGTTTGCGCTGGAGTTTGCCCAAGATGAAAGACTTTGAACGCGATGCATTGACGTTCAAGTTTTAGTCTCCGCGACTGAGTTAGAACACCATATAAGTACATGTCCAAGAAGAAGATTTAACAATGCCTTGTACATTTTCTTCCAGGCGCCTGTCTTCACACACAATTTTCTCGCGGCATTGTTTCGAACTTACTTTTACCGAAGCATACCTCCCCAAAATTGCTTTATTCTTTTTTAGTAGTAATATAGGAGACGACAGATATTCAACGCGATACTCTAACGCATCACATATAACAATGCTTGGTATCGCAGGCTTGTCTTCTTGAAAATATTTAAGTAAACATGCATGTCCACTATCTGCCTGCTTATTTTTATTTGTGAAATGTACTCAATTGAATTTGAAAAAACAGCTTTTATCTGTGTGAGTCTACGAATAAAAATTATTTGTTGGCGGGAAAAAGTTATTGAAATGGTATTACTGAGTACATTTCAACTATAACTGTAGAAAATTCTAATACAGGTAACTCTGAATAACTTATTATAATGTAACTTCAAAAGATCCGCAAAAGTCGGCAAAAACGAAAAGTCATTATCACAACGTTCATTGACATATTGCCTTTCTAACAATGGACTATATAAAAGAGTAAATTACTAAATTGATGATTTATTCATCAGTCTATAGCAATAAACGAGTTATTTAAATTCCATATGAAGAACCTCCAGGAACATATACATAAGTATCTCTGAAAACTTTCAAAAGTGTATTAATTATATCATTTGTAACTGTATTTTGAGGAAAAAGAAAAAAGAAGTGAAGCATTGTCATTCATTGAATTGGTCCCAATATTAAGAAAACGGTTCAACGTATAGTTTAAATACTATATTTTTTAAATATTTATTTTATTTTGGGATATAATTTTGATTACCGCTGTTCAGAAACCCATATTTTTCGTTTTTAGGCATGTTGAATAATTTTTTAAATTTACTTATACTTTGATTTGACAGTCGGATTTAGATACATCAATTTTAGAAAGTTAATTTGTCAAAATTAATGTTTTTCAGGGCAATGGCCTAGACAACGTCACTGAAGGAAAATTGAATATTTTAATGCATTTAGCAATGATTACCTAAATATATAGGTTGGTGTAATAAAGTTATATACATATACATATATATATATATATATATATATATATATATATATATATATATATATATATATTGGGTCTGGGAAAAAGTTCGTGGCGTTTTTTCAGTAAAATTCAACTGGTCCCCGCATGGCGCGTGGACGAATTCATTTAAACCGAATATGCTCCATTATTATCGACAATGTTTCGCCATTTTTTTGGTAGATCCATGATCCCATCGGTGAAAAACTTCTGTGGTTTCTGGTCGAAAAACTGAATCAAGTAGTTTTCACAGGCTTCTTTTGAAACCAACTTAATTCCATTGAGAGAGTTCTGCAGAGATCGAAACAGATGATAGTCAGAGGGTGCTATATCCGGACTGTAAGGTGGGTGCATCAAAACTTCCCAACCAAACTCTCTCAATTTTTGACGGGTCATCAAAGAAGTGTGTGGTCGGGCGTTGTCATGATGGAAGACAACACCTTTCCTATTAATCAATTCGGGCCGTTTTCTTTCAATCGCCTGGCGTAATCTCTCTAGTTGTGCACAGTAGAGTTGAGAATCAATCGTCTGACCAGTTGGAAGTAGCTCGTAGTGGACGATTCCCCTCCAGTCCCACCATACACACAGCATCACTTTTTTTGGCGTCAATGTTGGCTTATTGAACGCTTGTGACGGCTCACCATCCTTTATCCACGATCTTTTACGCTTCCGATTATCGTACGTAATCCATTTTTCATCTCCGGTTATTAAACGTTTCAGAAACGGCTCGATTTCATTCCGTTTCAGCAGCGCATCGCAGATGTTAATTCGGTCCATCATGTTTTTCACGCTCAACTCATGAGGAACCCATACGTCAAGCTTTTTTTTGTAACCAGCTTTGTGTAAATGGTTCAAAACAGTTTTGTGGTCAATGCCTAGCTCCATGCCAATATCGACACTGCTGATATGCTTATCTTGTTGGACTTTTTCAAGAATTTCATCAGATTTTTCAGTGATTGGACGACCGGAGCGTGACTCATCTTTCACATTGAAATTTCCAGAACGAAAGCGAGCGAACCATTTCCGCGCAACAGATTTCGATAAAGTACCTTCACCGTACACAGCACAAATTTTATCACAAGCCTGCGCAGCGTTCTTCCCCTTATCATAATAATATTGCAGAATATAGCGAAATTTCTCATTATTCTTCTCCATTTTCAAGTGCGAATAACTTTCCAACCACTGCACCGATTACAATGTTTCTACGCTCAAACTAACGTTCGGAAGGTCATCTAAAAAACGAGCCGTCGGTGGTGTCTCTGTGACTTGTTGTTCTTTAGTTATCGGCAACCAATGCCATCTATCGGGAAAAACGCCACGAACTTTTTCCCAGACCCAATATATATATATATATATAAATACTGTGAGATCAATTGAATTTGTATTTGTAGTAGAGTTTGTGCTTTACCACAAAGTTTATCCAAGTAATGTCCATTGTCGGTAATTTTTATGGCAGACTGACAAATAATTTTGGATTATTTCGACTTCTGCTTTCCTAAAAGTTATTACAATTTTATGTGACACTTAGTTGAAAGTTTTTTTAAATGAACTAAGTGGTAATCTTCATAAGCATAATTATAAATTTAATTGATTCTACGGTATATTGTCTAGTATTTTTCAAGGTTATTGTCAAGTTTTTAATCGTAGAAGTATTTGGTTTGGTTAAGCGAAACTCTTGCCATACTCGATAATCAAATTGTTATTATGGCGAATGGTAAAAACTTAATTCTATTAATTTATTATTAATTAAATCCACAAGTTAATTTCATTGGGCTAGTTATTTTACGTTATTCAGTATTCATGGAAAGTAGGAAACATAGTATTGGTCCTGTTTACCCTATTAACCTAGCTACTCAAGAGCAACTCTTAAAATAGTCTGTATTTCAGAAAATCGCAGTTTATAGTAAATAGTAACTGCAGCGTCTTAAATGAAGTAATAGTTTTTGTTTGCACCAGAAGAAGGATACTGTATCCAAAACAAACAGTTCGAAATTCTCTGGATTACTAGATGTATTGTCCAACAGATACAAATAGCCTCTTAAATATTAGATATCAGCAGTAATATCGTTTAAAATTTCTGTATAAGGACTCTTATTATTTTCTTTTTACTTTCGTTCTACACTTATGATATAGAATCAACTTGATATACATATGTACTCATATGGATTCCTTTTGTAATTTTTAATGTCAAAAAATTTGTTTCATCTGAGGTATTCATATTGTCAGCAAATATTCATATTGCTGTTTTTAGTAGACAGTTTTTTCCTGAAAGAAAAAATAATTATTATAAATTAACTTAGTTATACCACATATGTAAGTATGTATTATGCTTAAATTCAAAATGTAGTCAAAAACCCATTCTACAATTGTTTAAAAGAATGAAACGACAGTCTGAGTTAAGGTTAATATTTTCATCGAATATTAGTAATATATTGGGTTGGCAACTAAGTACTTTCGGTTTTTACTGATAGAGAGCGTTGCTTAATTTTTTGTATAACGTATGTTAGTGCTGTACTTTACCGTTTGTCGCGTGATACTAGTCACATTAACGTAACTTCAGAAGCAAGTAGTGCGTGATTTTTATTAAAGCTATTAGTTGTGGGTTAATTTTAAATGGAGTGCAGAAACGAACATTTTCGACATATTTTACTATTTTATTTCCGTAAAGGAAAGAAAGCTGCTGCGGCTCACAAAAAGATATGTGAAGTTTATGGTGCTAATTGCTTAATAGACCGCACGTATCAGAATTGGTATAAAAAATTCCGTTCTGGAGATTTTTCCCTCAAAGGTGAGCAATGTTCTGGTCGGCCTGCTGAAGTTGATGATGACCAAATCAAAGTCATAATTGAAGAGGATCATCATATAACTTTTCGAGAGGTTGCGGAGAGGCTACATGTATCGCACACAACAATTGAAAAACATTTAAAATGTCTTGGGCTAGTTAAGAAGCTTGATATTTGAGTACCTCACGAATTGAAAGAAATTCATTTAACACAAAGAATCAACTTTTGTGATATGCACCTTAGACGAAATGAAACCGACCCTTTCTTAAAAAGAATCATCACTGGTGATGAAAAATGGGTTCTGTACAGTAACATAGTTCGAAAACGATCATGGAGCAAACACGATAAACTAGCTCAAACCACATCGAAAGCTGAATTGCATCCAAAAAAGATCATGCTATCAGTTTGGTGGGATTACAAAAGTGTTGTGTTTTTTGAGCTGCTTCCAAGGAACCAAACGATCAATTCTGATGTTTACTGTCAACAATTAATAAAACTGGATGAAGCAATCAAAGAAAAACGGCCAGAATTGTCAAATCGGAAAGGTGTAGTTTTCCACCAAGATAATGCAAGGCCTCACACATCTTTGGCAACTCGTGGGAAACTATTGGAGCTTGGCTGGGAAGTGATGCCACATCCCCCATACAGCCCTGATCTAGCACCATCTGATTACCATTTATTTCGAAGTTTGCAGAATTCTTTGAATGGTAAAACTTTCACAAATGACGATGACTTTCACTTGCACCTGATTCAGTTTTTTGCTGATAAGGACCAGAAATTTTATGAGCGCGGAATCATGCAGCTGAAACAAGGATGGCAAAAGGTCATTGAGCAAAATGGAGAATATATAATTGATTAAAAACTATTCTTTGTTTTAAAAAAGAGTGTTTTATTTTATACTACAAAACCGAAAGTACTTAGTTGCCAACCCAATATTTAGAGCAAAGGATGATTAGAGGTCATCCAGATTGATAAGCATATATAACGGTCGCTTGGAAAAGGTAATATGTGGATGTATAATATTAAACATATTTTTTTTCGAAATTATAGTTACTGTTTCGATACTATTCACTGGTTTTAAAATATACGTCAAAATATAAATTTATCAAAAGGTGCATTAAATACAATTATCTACTTACTAATTTCAAAACATACATTAAGCATTACCTTTATATGACATTACTGATAAATTAATGTTACAATTAATCACTGATGGTTGATATATAACCCCTTGCCACATTAATTTTCGTATTCTGTATACGTATTTCGACAACTAAGTTGTCCCCATCAGCAGATAATTAAAAAGTGTCGCACCTGGTAAACTACGGCGAAAATTACACAGTGTACATTTTGATTCTCAACGGTACAGATCGCGTACGGAGTTCATTTTCGTACGGGTAATTTTCGCCGTAGTTTACCAGGTGAGATACTTTTTAATTATCTGCTGATGATGACAACTTAGTTGTGGAAATACGTATACAGAATACGAAAAATAATGTGGCAAGGGGTTATATATCAACCTTCAGTGATTAAGTGAATCAACCACAGACTCCATCAAAATTACCTTTAATGTTTCAATATTTAAAAATATAACCGTAATTATTATTTCACCAAAATATCGTAAGCCCAACTTAAAAATAACAATTTCTTTAATTTTAAAGTATACCACACCCAATTTATTATCAAGATAGCTTCCGAGTACTACTTTTTAGGTTTCACAAACTTATAATTTTGTTAATAATGATTTGTATCGCTGTCTAATGTTTTAAACTGAGCAATCCAAACACTTTTTCTTATGTATTCTGCTTTACATGAATACTAAGTGATAGTATAGTTTTCAGAATAACAGTATAGTTATTGGTATGTTGACTGTACTGTTACTTATTACTTACTCTTTGCGTACACTACATTAAGAACTATATTTGGCTGATTTTAAGATAAATTAATTAATTTCCTTTTAGATTAAAATGGTAGAATACCCCAGTCATAATAGTGTGAGACTTATTAGTAAGAACATGAATAATACGCAAAATTAATTTTTAATTTCGGTCAACCACATTTGTTCGAAAAGAAATAAGAATTTTTCCCTCTGGTAGTTTGGAACTGAAACAGAAATACATTAATTGATATAGCTGTAACCGAGGGGATAACACTTTCTTCCACATACAATCGGAACTGCAATAGGGCTTTAATTTTCAAATTAATTTCCACCATTTTATGCATTCTTCTATTCTTCTAAACTAGACATGAAATCAACGCTTCCACGTTTCTTTAGAAAGCCGTGCAGACTCACCATCCCATATTCTAAGAGGCATCCCATCCGTGGAAAATTTCTTCCCTTTCCTTATTGTATGGAGCGATACTGTGCTGTGAGTCGATAGCCTAGTACTTTCAGCTAAGGTCTTGATAATTACTCTGTATTAACGTTAGAGCTATGGGTCGAAGCATTGTCGTAGTGAAGAAACAGATGTCCGGTTTTGAACGACGGTCCGGCTAATAAACAGCTGGACCTTTTGATCGCGGAGTGACTTCCAAGTCGAATTTTCCTCTCGATAATTCCTTATATGCATTGCTTGAATCCGGTCGTACGATGTAAACAATTATCTTCTAGCACATAAATTTCTCCTAAACGCTGATCAATATTTAAACCATAGGTGAAGTTGTAGTGTCAAAATGTCTTGCATTTAGTTTTTGACCAAATCACAGCGAGTTGTTTGTACTGCCAGAGTGTAAGGTTGGACAGATCTCAACCAATACTGAACATAACGTGCTACAATCAGTAGCGGCATATTGGATACTTGATAGTTCTTTTTATATGTCATGCTTTTGCTTTTCTTTTACGATGGATGGTATATCACTCTCTACGTAATTTCTTCAATAACTCTGTCCAATAGGATTTGCCTTAACGCATATTGGACTTCATATTAGTATTAATGTAATGAAATACTCTATAATTTAACAGTTTGAAGTAGTGTAAAGTTCACAAATATTTGCACAAATAATTTGTTTATTAGAAATGTTAGAATAGTTTATGTAATTAAATATAGTTTCCTGTAATTTAGACTTTTTAAAATATGCTATTGAAACTGTTTAAAGTATGGTAACTAGGAAAATAAACTATTAAAATTATATCGTATGCTTGCTGTACAAAGCATAACATATGGTTATCGCCCGAGTATATTTAGCGACTGTATACCTTATGTGTTGTAGATTGCCCATTTATACATATAAAACGAAATGTTACAGTAACCATTTATAATAACTACAAAGAAAATAACGAACATAGAGAATTATTTTACATTGAATTTAAGACGAAGCTCATTGTTGAAATTTATTATTTTTATGTAAACTTTCGTAAATAAAATAAATCAGATTTACAATAAAAATACCTGCTCAATCATCAATGCTTACTCTGGGGCAAAGTAAGAACCACTTACCGATCTAAATATGTCTAAATGGCTGACTAATCCTAACATAACATGTAATTAAAAGACAATCTATCCAACGATAATTATACAAGAATGATAACAATTCCTCTCGTGTGGAAAGCATTCTTAGAAATGTCATTGCAATACCACATACGGCTGCAGTGTCTTCAACAAAAATGGTAAAAGAATTCATGGATGCATTGCTTAGTACTTGCACTATATTTAAACAGTTAACGTTTTTATTCTATGAAATCTAAATTAATACTTGCAAAATATTGAGAGAAATATTCCTTTTTTATAAGAAATGTAATTTAATTTTGTATTTTTTTAATAACAGATTTTTATGGCAATATGAATGGTATCACTGTCAAGGAGGAGCAGGATGATATAGATATTAAAACTGTGCAGAAAAAACCTGTTGACACAAGAAAAAATTGCGTATCAAAGCCTATCCCAAAAATTACTGTACCCAACGTCTCAAAGGAACAATCAACAGCGAACAGCAGTACAAATAGTGACAAACCAGTTTTTGACGACGTATCTCAAAAAGGTCAATTCGGATGGACCGTAATAGGACAGAATTATATTCCCTATATATTCCGAGGAGAAACAAAATATTGTTCGGTGCGAATGTTGGAAATGAAAGTACTTTATAAGTATGTGAATGCTTTTAAATGGGATTTTTACAATTGTGTGTGTGTAAAAAGCTATTATGTGACAGAAGCAGAAGCAAAATTACTAAACGAAATTAATTTTGTTCATTGTGATTTCTTATATGGAAGAGATCAATTTAATGGGAACGATCTTATTGTAAATTTAAATGACGCTTTAGATTTTTATCAATTTTTGGAGGACTGTTACTTAAAACTCACAAATTCCGCATCAGTTGACAAATGTGGTTTCATTCGAATTAATAATGAATCAGTTGTACCGTTTACAAAATATAGTGGTTTAAAATTAGTTCCGCTATTTTATTTTGAAGGTGAAACCGAAAGCCTCAAAGGGAAGTCACTGAAACTAAAAGGCTGGCCTTTATCTTATTTAAAGTTTTGTTGTAAAGTACAAGGAATTAGAAACGAACTCTTTGGACATGATTCTTGTACTGTTGTTAGTATTGACGATATAAAAAATCATTTTCCACCAGGATCAGTATTTCAAGATTATTGGCCCTCTAAAACAGCCTTGCTTACTTCTAATGGAAAAGTAGATTTCAAGCATGGAAAGTGGGCAAAAGAACCAGTGGCACCACCAGTATTTACAAATGTTCCTTTAAGTCAAAATAATAATTTTAACACTCCAATTATTCCATCAACTACGATGCCTAACGTTACGACTTCCAACTACGCGCCCGTCTTACAGCACAGAAATATCGTTCCTAGAAATGAAGTAAATGGATATTCACCTACTCATATGACTGTACAACATCACCAGTCTCAAGTACCAAAAATGCCGAACTTTCGAACAGATACAAATTCATTTATTGATATACGGAAATTAATTCTTATACCTGATCCTCCTACGTCCGATCAAGCTAATGCATATCAGTTACAAAAAGTTTTATTGGAAAATAAAACGGTCACTTGTATCAATATGAAGCCGCATTCTTTCACAGAACTTCTAATTACTTTATTAGAACTGCATGAGAAATTCTTTTTCAAAAATACAGACTTTCAAAATTTGTACCGAGTTATACAGGTGTTAGGAATTCCACTGTACAAAGCAAATAATTCTCAAATACGTATTTATGTTCAACACGGCAAACATTCGAGTTTGAATGAGCCTATTCCTCTTGTTAGAGTACGAGATGTTATGACGTATATGCCACAAATGAAATACATGCTTAACGGTCAAATAAGCCTGTAATTAAGTTGATAAAATGTCTATGATATAAAGTTTTCGCTAATTTTTGTCCATGATTTGTTAACTTTATTAATGTAAATAATATAAGTGATAAATGTTGTATTTTAGAATACAATTTCTTTTAAATAAATTATTAATTCAAATTTTGCTATTTAATGTTAATTTTATATTATATTTTTTTATTATTTGTCAGTAATACAAGTTGATGTATACTGTTCCATGACTGAAAATATAAAATTTTCAATCTATAAATGCGTTTAAATTATAGTTTTACTTGGCCTTCCCTCAATTTAAAATATTGACAAAAGAGGAATCACAAAGGACGTCATTCGCACAGATGGAAATAAAATTGATGTTATAATCAAAATAATTAGCTATTGTATTACTTTTGTTCAATAGTAATAGAAAACTTTCTATACTACTAAGTTCATGAGTTCTCTGGTCAATAATATCAGCGATAGCAATTGCGAAAATTTTTTATAAGAATAAACATTAAAGCGTCTTTTACGATGAAGATTTTACATTCTGCTTTGTAAGAGGTAATAATATTTTGGTTACCTATACAAACACTTGTTACCAAGAGGCAACCCATCCAAACGGGCAAAGTTGACCAATATGTCATTGTCCATATATTTATGAAAAGAATACTAGGACTAAAGATTTTATATCTTTAAAAAAAATCAGATATTGTTACGTCAAATGTTGATAGTAATAGGGCATCCATTTGCAAGAAATATATTAAATGCATCTTATAAATCTTTGTATTAAATCGCTTAGATAACTAAATAAGTGCATAGCATATTGCTACAACAAAATGTGATACTTAACTATTTTAGTAAATCGTGGGTGTCTGTTATTTTATTATTAGCTATAGCGTTTGTGCATAGAGTAGAAACATGCGACGCATAAAATATTGTAACGAAGACACAAGATTACTAAACTATATTATGTATAAAATAATTCAGAATTAGCTGATTGCTCACAAATATTAATATGTCCAAATATTAAAAAAATTAGACTCATCGTATGTAGTAAACGTAAAGCAATATCAGTAAATGATCTTTCATTCACTAATTAGAATTATAAGAAACTGATAAAAAGAACAAAATTCCTTTACTAACTGTTAAAAAGGCTCTATTTATTAATATTATTAATCAAAATAAAAATATCAATCAATTTTTGTAGAAAAACTTATGCATGTCATAGCAATTCTCAAAGTAGTAAAAAGAAAATCGGAAAATATATTCTAGCCTGACAAAGCAGGGGTAGGTTTTAATATCTATATCAGCCAACATATGATCGGATCAAGAGACACTACTAAATTTTGATATTATTCATCGTACTCAACAAAAGTCACAACAGAAATATCATTTATCCCATCGAATGTGTGCTAACAATATTTGTTAATCCGATCTTATAGTATAAATTTTGTTTTTAGCAGAGAGTTACGAACGTTAAAAAATTAGTAGGAACATAACCAAACAAAATAATAACTTAAATATCAAAATTATATTCGCAATATGCAATGACACCTGAATTTGTTTTCAAACTGGACATGAGGGCCGTACAACTCTGATATAATCTAATTAATAGTTTTATTGGGTTGTATATTTATTAGGCAAAAGTTACTATCTACTCATTGCTAGTATGAAAATCTTATAGAAAATGTACTGTTATTTTACGCCAAAGACAATATGTGTATGAATTCTCATCTTCATGATAACAGTACCAAGTGTAATGCAACAAATGTTAAAACTTTTAATGAGGAAAATGTCAGTTGGATTCGATAGTCGATCTAATTGCTGGAGAACTCGTGGAGCATGTTAAATAAGAAATAGTGCGCTATCGAAATAAAGAACTGGGACTGGATAGATAGTTGAATAGCAGCTATTGGAGAAATTTTTATAACTTACCTTCTAGAAGGCTTTTTAAAAAATATGGTAGTAAATCATTAAAGATAAATAAAATACAAGTGTCACTCTGTGTATTTTATGATGTGTGGGTTACACACATCACAAAATTTAAGAAATGCATTCAACGATATAGAGTGAAGAGTCGCGTTATGTATCGAAAATGAACATCTAAGCTGTTTTTTATTACAGATGCAGATATTTGCTTTTATGCTTGCAATTATTAAACTTTTCGTTTTTTCAACTAAAACATTTGTAATTTACCAAAATAACGTAACATAATCTTCCAACGGAGTTATGTAACTTATTTATCCTATCAACTTAAATTTGGAGAAAAAAATTTTATGTCTTTTAGAGTATAATTTGATATTAGTTTAGCCGACAATTATTTCACTACATAACACCTATCACATCGGAATTGATATTTCGACAATCCTCTACTAAATTTTATTTAACTTAATCTCAAATTATGAGATCAAATCGTAATAATAATAATAACAATAATTATTGCCTTCACATTCCTCAACAGTTTAGCGTTAATTACTGGGAGTATTGACAGGCCCTGAGTTATTATTACACCCACTCAAATATCAATTTTTGATAGATGTCTGATTTAAAGGATATACGCAAGGAATATTAACCACCATGGTTTAATTTACAGATATTAGTTTGATAAGACTTTCAAACGTAAAATTACAATATATAAATACAACTGACAAATAGCATTAAACTTATTGAGAAAGTAGTGAATGTAATAGAACGTGAGTGTATCGCTGGTAAAATTGATATGAACGATATATGTATGTATATATGTACGTAGTATAAATTATTGATGTGGAACTTAAACAAGTATCCATATTAAGTATGGACCTTAATACAGATACTTTGCAATGTAAATCATTAAAAAATAATGATAGTGTATAAGTGAATATTCCAATTAAAGAAAAGTTGTTAAATTGTAGAGAATGTTAAATATTTCACAGTGTAAGAAAAATTAATGGCCTTTTTGTACATATGATATGACATCCACTACTGTGAATTTTACAGATAAATCAATATTTAACAATTTTTCACTTCTTTATCTATTGCTTTCACGGAAAAAAAACATTTATTGTCATTTGATTATCTCTATAAATACACTGCTCTATTTTAAGTTAATTTCGGAATCAACAGTACTCGAAAAGATACCTAAGTATAATGAGGAATGCGAAATAATGCTAATACAACACATGTAAAAAGTTACTCAAAATAAATTGTTGATGTGGAACAAGTATCCATATTAAGTATGGACCTTAATACAGATACTTTGCAATGTAAATCATTAAAAAATAATGATAGTGTATAAGTGAATATTTCATTTAAAGAGAAGTTGTTAAATTGTAGAGAATGTTAAATATTTCAAGTGTAAGAAAAATTAATGTTCTTTCTGTACATATGATATTGTGATATTCGCTACTGTGAATTTTGCAAATAAACCAATATTTAACAATTTTTCACATCTTTATCTACGGCCTTCTCTGTAAAAAAACATTATTTGATATTCTCTATAAATACACTGGTCTATGTTAAATTAATTTTAGAATCCACAGTATTCTAAAAGGTACATAATTATAATGTGGAATGCGAAATAATGTAAAAAGTTACTAAAAATTGAGTGGAGGGCTATTTGGGAAGCGATATATAAACTGTATATATATATATATATATATATATATATATATATATATATATATATATATATATATATATATATTCTGTTACATATATATATATATATATACATACATACATACATACATACATACATACATACATACATACATACATACATACATACATACATATACATATAAATATATATATATATATATATATATATATATATGTATGTATGTATGTATGTATGTATGTATGTATGTAACAGAATATTTATATTTCTACATAAACACCCTACTCATAGATAATATAAGTGAAAGCTTAATTAAAAGATGAGAAAAATTGAGACAATAGAGACAAAGAATAATATTGATCAATAAATTGTTTTAACGTCGTAGATAAATATTTATAATAGCAAACATAAGACCAACTGAAGAATTCGAAATTTCTAAACCCTTTGAAATTTGTAATTTGGCAACTATGAATATATCGAAATTTTCTGCCCAATAAAAAATAATAATTTGTAATTTTAGGACGTGTAAATCATTTCAATAATTTACAGCGGTATTAATTTATTAAAAAATTATTATATCTTAACGAAACACAGTATACGCCGAAAGAAACGACATTGAACACTCAGCTTCATTAAATTTACAAATTACAATAGTTTCGCCGCCTAAAGTCAATTTTCAGTACTTGTCAGAAATAAAATATGCTCATTGCACACGCCGTTGCATTTTATACATATTAATAGTTTTTAACATGTTTGTAAAAATAAGCTGTAACGTTCTCTTAACGCAGTTTATAATTTTTTTGAGTTCGTCCACGACTGTCAATTCGTTCTTCCCAAAAATGGATTCTTTTAAGTCATAGCGGTCCTCAAAATAACAAAATAATAAGACAGAAATTAGAAAATGCCTGAAAAAAGAAGTATAATATTAATGAAACAGAGGCTAGGCTCTATGTGCGACATCTAATATACGAAGGAATTATCGTGTAACATATAACGTGGGGTTATCTTCTTTTTGGTATATTCAAATATACACAGCTAAGCAAAAGCTTACTATTTTGGCAAAATTCATTAATTTTATTCAAAGTAGTCACCTTCGACTTCAATACAACGTTTTGCACGGTTAACTAATATGTTGAATGAATTTTTAAATTCATCTTTAGAGATGTCCTTCAAGATCGCTGTCGACGTCTTTTTAATGTCTTCGACGTTGGCACAACGCTATCCTTTCATCGGCAAATATAGTTTGGAGAATAGATAGAAATCACAGGGGGCTAAAGCCGGTGAATATGGTGAAGCTTTGATGGTTGTCATGCCATTTTTAGTTAGAAAATCAGTGATAAGCGTCGAGCGATGATATGGTGCAATATTATGTAACAAACGCCAGCTACCATCTCCACGACATTGAGAGCGCACACAACGAATACGCCCCAAAAGATGCTTCATAACACTAAGATAATATGCAGCATTGACTACTTGGCTAGTTGATACAAACTCTTTGTGCACTACGCTCTTCGAATCATAAAAACAAATTAACATTTTCTTCACTTTTGACTCCTCTTCGCTTGGGTGCTTCCATTCAGAGCTATGACGCTTGTTCTCTGGATCATATTAAAAAAAACCACCACGTCTCATCGCCAGTTACAGTAGAATATCTGAAGTTTTTGTCCTTTTTTTAGTCCTTAATCAAGTCTGTACAATGTTGAATTCCGAGCAATTTTTGATCATCAGTTAGCTTGTGTGGTACAAACCTGGACAAATCTTTCTCAGTCTCAAATACTGTGTCAAAGGCGATGAATAAAATTTTTGGTAATATTTAATTCCATTTCCACATATCGAAATGAGGATTTCGACTCATTCCTGATAAATTCACGCATAAGCTCGATGTTGCTTTCTGTAACCACAGATTTTTTTTTGCACCAGGATGTTCGTCGTCATTTGTGTCCGTACGACCATCTATAAATCGTTCATACCACTCATACACACACGTACGTGATAAACACGCATCATCACACACTTATATCAGCAAATTAAGCGTTTCACTAAACGATTTGCCGAGTTTAAAACAGCCCTTGATATTTGCTCTTTATTCAAAATTCATTTTAATAGATGGCGCCACTAAGAATTACTATTTTAAAAATTTCCGTTTTCTCTGCAACAGACTGTATATTATAGAATCTTCACGATAGCGTTGCCTACATGATTAATAACGTATACGAAATGTAAAATTTAGGTATGTAGTATTCATCATATCCATGTTATATTCAAAAATGTTATGAAGAAAATGTCACTTATTCCATCGAATGTGAGCTAATAATATTTTTTAGTTCTACAGCTCAGAGTTCATTGTGCTCATCGTTGCATTCCTTGTAGTATTTATAGTGTATACAAAGTTTGTTAAACATATTTGTAAAATTAGTCCACAGATTTCTTTTAACAACTTGCGTTAATCTTGTCATGAAGTTCGTCTAGAGCTGTCAATTGGTTATTTCGAAAAGTAAATTCTCTTTTCAAGAGGAATAGACATTTGATTCCATTCGTTTTGACAAACAAAATATCAAAATCCTATACGGGAAATCAGTCGACTCCCAAAAGTTTCATGAAGCACATTAAAGGATGCTCTCGTTCTATGGCATGTAGCTGGCCTTCCTGTTGAATCTTGATTGTATTACATTTGGATAAATACATTGTTAAGTTTCCAGGACAATTATTGATATGAATAATGAAGATTTTTTACTTATTATTAGAAAGTACTTCGAAAGAGCCTGTGGAGTGGTCGGATTTACTAGGCAATGAGCAACGGAGAAGAAAGAAGATAGAATACGGCATGCATTGTCCGACTTGGATCTATTCGCCCACGATCCGTTGCGTATTACATATTAAGGAAAAACATAAGTAACCTACTATGAATTAAAATAGAAAGCAGATGTGACTATAAGTAATTAGCAAATAGTGATTTATTTCAGTATTATGAAACTGTAAAATTGCAGGTACGTGTCAATGAAGTACAAATATTCCATAAATTGTAAATAAAAATAGAAATTGCTTCCAAAGAAAATAAAATTTTATTTTAAAAGACAAAAGTAAAATTCCGTTTTGATAAAACCAATATCAGAATCTATTAATTTAAAATTCTAAACGATTTTCGAGACAAACTACTCATATCTTAGGTATTATTAATATACATTAATACCCTAATACAAATATCACTTGACGCTTTTATATTTCATAGGCTTCCAAGTTTCAGTATACTTTGTTTTGATGAATACCGCATTTTACAAGATAGAAAAAGAACGCGTATTAACTTGTTTGCTTTTAAAATTTCTTCGAAATTTTGGTTTTGAAACAAGTACGTATCTTTCCCATTTGGTAGATAAACAATTTATGCTCTTCACGTGCATATAGCAGTTAGAAGCCAAGTTGCCGGCGGTTATCTATACTAGCATTTTTTTTTACAGTGACCCAATAAATTTGTTTGTTCTGATACCGCGTAATAAAATAAAATTAATTATAATAGTAGGGTGCTATTTGCATCGGTACTAATATTTAATATTTATAGCTTCTCTATCATCTATCTACGATTAGAAATTATAATTTCAATAGTTTCTATTAAAAAGTGAATGAATGCGGTATTATGTTTATTCAAAATCTTTAATAAAATCGTCATTCATTTAATCAAAAAGAAAAATCAAGAAAAGGAATTATGTGTTATTTTTCATACTATTCATATAGTTAACTAGTTTCCACAAAAAATATTCAATATGCTAAATTTATAAAATTGTTTCTGTTTTCAAGAAATTATTATGATAACATAATGTAAATGGTTAAGAAACATATGTAACATATATACATACATACATTTTTGTTACAATATATACTTATAGTATTTTTTCCTTTCTAAGCAACATTTTACTTATCCTTGAGTTAATTTTTCTAGCTTTCGAACGTTAATGTATTATTATTTCTGTCCAAATCAGCGTTTCTAAACCTTTTAATAGAGGCGAACTAATAAATTTGTACTGATGCTGTGGCTCAAATATATATTTTACGATCTAACAAAATGAAACTCATTATAATAAAAGGCCGCTGTTTGCGTCCGTCCTAATATTTGTGCAAATTAAATAATTTCTCTTTTTTTGCGACCTAGAAAAATTTCAGCGCGACCCAAAGACAGCAAAGAATCGCTTGTTTATAATACTAATTTATTTATTGTATAGTCCTAACTTGGCCTCTCTAATTTTAAAATTTTATAGAAGACGTTATCTTCTAAATTGTGTACATTTGCTTCAGTGTCAGCATTATTGAGGACGAAAATAACTAACTTCGAACACTTTTAAAAACTGATTTTTGACATTATTTACTGCTGAACAAGGCGCAGTCAAAATAAGTTTTCTTTATTACGAAAATTTAATGCGATCGAGGTAAATAGAAATGCTAAGACAATGCACTTTAATGCACAATGTAAACGGATATAATCCAATATTTGGATTAAGGGTATCTTAGGAGTTGGCGCTATTTCAATTACAGATAGTGTACGTACATTGAACATTGTATTGTAATTAAAGCCTACTCTGCCGTATGCAGAAATAATTCACGACGCTATTCAATAACACTAAATTAACCAATTGCAGTACATATATAATAAAAGCAGCATTTGCGTGTCGCTACATATCCTCTGTACAAAGCTGGGTTATTTTTGAGTTTCGAACGAGTATTCCACCTCTTAATAAACTGTAATTATAGTTAACATCGCTATTGGAAACAGAAGCACCTGCAACAAAGACTAGTACCAGTTCGTGTTTAACTTCACTTTTATTAAAACGCCTACCTACGAATAAACTGCGGCTGCTCTTTATTTTTTACTTTGTGTTTCATATATGTAGTATTACAATATCCGCCCACTTTTCTAATTAAAACAAAATCTTACTAGTTATTAGAAAATTACTAATACTTCCAGATGGACGGAAAAAAATCATTACAGGAAGCACGTTCCTTTTTTTTCAAGTAAAGATTGTTAACTTATCTTGCTGACTATAACGCGAAAGACGGTTTTCTATATGTGCATGAAACCGTGACTTTTTAATGTTGGACGCATGATGTGAATTCCCAATTAATGTTTTAATAGTTATCTAGAGAATTTTGTATCATTATTTTATTCAATGCTTGATTCTCCATGTAGTATTCTAGTAATGAAATCAATTAGTTGAGTCTGATTTAATTGTAGCTTGTCATTTATGAAGAGGATTAATTTTGCAATGTAAAGTAAAATGTTATTTTTCAATATAATTAGAAATACTGTTTAATAATAATTAAAGAATGTGTTTTTAATTATATACTCGAAAGGCCGAAATAGTTTTCTACAACTGTTAATCAGAAATGTTTTTTTAATAACATTTAAGAAGAATTCAATTTGTGAAAATAGAACGTAAGTCAATAGACAGCAAAAGATGATTACCATTTTAAACAAGAAAATGTAGGGGATTAAGCTAATATACTATTATACTTTTTTATTATTAGGGCGCACAAATTCTAGTACATTCTATAGGCGTAGAATATATGTTGCAATAAATATTAATTAATTAATAATTAGTAGTAAACAATATATTTTATGTTATTATTATTATTATTAAGAGATAGTATAGTTATACAAAGAGAATAACGGTTCAGTGTCCAGTGAAATAATTTTTGCGGAGCTAAAATACCAAAACCTGAATTTTTGCTTAATACACTACAAAACGCCACGAAACACGAACACTTTTCAGGTCATTTACAGTACATAGCACTGTTTGCGAACTTTGTACACTATTTTTAATTGATCCACTAATGTCATTGAAATATTTTGTATTTTTTTGGCGTTCGTTATTACTATCTAATTTCAATGAACACGTAGTTTGTGAATCTGTTTCAACTTGAGCACTTTGAAATTTTGACCGGATTTCGTTGATATCTACCTAGTGATTCTTTAGAATTGAGTTGTACTACAAATACTTTATTTTGGGAGAATTTTGATTATAAAAAAACTTCTTGCAACCATGTGCTCCAGTGTGTAATAATAAGTTGATGAGGTTCGACAATGTCAGGATAGTGTTTGCGAAACTCATGTCTATTTAGAACATTTGAGAAAACCTTTTCTTGTATTTGTCATTAAATCATCTACATCTGTGCAATCTTTGCGACCAGATGTAGCAAAGTGGAACTCTCACCTTGAAAATAACGTCAGTCATAAAGCCATTAACGAGCCTGCATCAGTAGCAAATATCACTACTCGGTTTGTAGTCAATTGAAATTTTTCTAGCGCACTTAATATCACATACTGTGAATAGTTTCACCGGTGCAGTTTGACAATCCTTAACTAGAATATTGAGAGTAGATTTTTTGCAATCAGTTGTTTCATCACCTCTCAACCATACTCTTTCATTTTTGGAGCAGACTTTTAATGGTCTCAATGTTTTCGCGCACAATTCATAGCAGGATTTATTTCATCCGTTTTACGGAATCCTCCCTTCTTCAATATCATAAACGGTACATTACAAGTCCTCGATATCAAAATTAAATCTAAACAAATTAGTTTTAGGTTCCCGACCATATTTTTCATATTGGTGTTTCAACAGTTTACGGATCTAAAACCGTTCCTTTTACTCCAGTAAACTAACGGCGTAGTGCATACTAAACGAACTACTTTTGCATCATATTTTAGGTTTTGGATTTTACACGGTCCATGAACAGTCACCTATTATTCTATTTTGCAATCATAATTATTCAATAGCGTAATATCAAATATGAATCGTTAGAACAACTTACAAAATAGTTATTGCATCTAACGAAACACTTGTGCAACGATACCAGTAGAGTAATAGGGACCTGTTTGCCCGCCCCTTTCGACGCTACTCAAATTTGTGCACTCCACTTATTATTGACCAATCTATCTGTCCATAGAACTATCTCTACATTCCTTTTACTATATTTAAATTATTAGCGTCGTTAACAAAAGTTATAAATTAATATAACTTTGCATTCATATATGTAGTCAGCCTTACATATGTACACACATATGTATGTATTTATTAGTATATATTTGAAAGACCTAGATGGATTCTATGCCTATAGTTAATATATATGTTTGGAAACAAACATATATATTAATACTAATTATATTAGTACTAATTTCTGTAAAAGTTAATTGTTAAGAGTAATTTCTAGCTCTTCGTTAAGACAAGTTTTTAATTGTATAGTATATGTAAAGATCTGTGTTTTTAATTAACTAGACAGCAATGTTAGAGTTTGATGCTTGATATATACATTTCCTCAACATAGTCGATATCTAATTAGCCAGTGCGCTCCAGAACCAATATTTCACAGTTAATGATTTGACCAGCAAACTTTAGTCAATAATAAGACTGTGATTGAAGACATGGAGTCAGAAGAATGATGAGATATCTAGCTCAACTTTGTTCTGTATTTGCACTGTGACAGTAATATCAGTATAAATATATTTTCCATGCATTGATTGTGGAAGATTCATATATATGGGGTTGGTGCATATAAAATAACTTAATTATAATAGTAACAGTAACTATCTACAACGGTTTGATTGGAGTAAGGGTCGAAAAAGTACCATTGATGTTCCAGTTAGTACAGGACGCGAACTCGATATCATCACACCACCTTGGTTCTGATGATTTGAAAATTTGATACTTTTTAGTTTCTACTAAGTTTTTAATTATTCAAAATAATTTCATCTTCTCAAAGAGATTTTTAAGAAGGTACAAACAGCATTTAAAAAAACCTTAATCTTTGGAACTGAAGAATGTTTCGTATGTTGCAACTACAAATGTTTGATGTATGTAGTTGTTTCTAGTCTATCTGAATACAAATGTTTACAAATTAAACCTTTTGGAAAAACAAAAATCAAGTCAAAATTAATGAAGTATTTATCTCTAATTATTCATTGATTGAAAAAAGATATAGTCGAAAGCAACGGCCACGTACTGATTTAACTTTCTCCACTATTCAAAACTAACTAATTAAATTTAATTTAAATAAGGATTAAATCTAAATTAGTCTTTGACCTAATTGCACCAAATGTATATTCACATATATGCACACACACACAGCGAGAGAAATAGAAATAGATAGATAGAAAGACATGTACATAATATAATTTTATATCATATTTATGTTTTATTTTACGTATAATGAAGTAATTTAAGTAGTTATTATTTGCCAAATACGTTTAACAATTAATTACAGAAAACTTCTCTGCATCATGTTACAGTAAAATTTAGTATTTATATTTATAATTTTTTATTAAATCACCTATTTTACCTAAATATATATTGCATTCGTGATTGTAAACAATTTTGAAGATTTGAATAAAGTGTCAATGCTGCCAATGCATTTAATATGCGAGTAATGTTTGCCCAATCATTGTGTAATTACGAACAATTTAATTATTGTGAGGTACTTATTTACAGTGGCGTTATCTAAACGAGGTGGATAATGTATAGCAGCATCCATGAGTAACCCGGTTTCCACCTTGCGTCCAACAGTGTTAATTATATCGAATAGACTCAGTGGGTGTAGGAATTCAGCGCATTATCATGCTATACGATATAACACATGGCAAATGGCCGTAATTATTGTGTGATATAACTAAGCTCACAAATCAGCAGCGTGTTTAATATTACTTATGTTTATAAATTTGTGACGTTGTTTTGCTTCTTGTTTTGTTTTGTGTGGGCGAAGTGGATAGGTTTCAATAGTTTTTATTATGTAGTTTTAACACAAGTATTCTCATTTTATAGACTAAAGCCATGGAATAATATTAATCAAGTTATATTTCAAAATTAGGAAACAAAATGTTGCTATATAAATAGATCTTTGAAAATTATTTCTCAGTGACAACTTATTTTTGTGCTTATTTTAAAAGAACTTTAGAAGTCAAATGGCAAAATTTTTGCAATATACACGTATTAACTAAATATAACGCATTAAAAAAATGTGTATACAAAAATTTAAGATTCTAGGTGTTGAAAGTACAGAAAATATTATTTTTTGAAATAATCGAATACTTTTATGTATTCAAATATAACTTATTACCCTATTTCTTTGATTATTTAAGATTATATGTTTTGCCATCGATAACGGGTGTCTTTTTAAGAGCTTGAGAATTTTAAATGATAGTACAAGACAGAAATATTGTTGGAATGAATTTTTTTTAATTATAATCTGGTAGATACATGGTCCATTCGATCAGTCCAATTTTTGACTACTTTTTTCAATAAATCTGGCAGTATGTCGTCAATGGTAGCTTGAATATTGGCTTCCAAGAGTTGCTGGTTTGCCGGCATAAACCAATGACTTAACTTAGCCCCATAAAAAGTAATCTAGAGGCGTTAAATCGCACGAACGAGGGTGCCAGTGAACAGGACCACTTCTGGAAATAAAGTCGTCACCAAATTGATTTTGCAGAAAATCGATTGTTAAGCGCGCTGTATGTCAATGTTTAGCTGACTAATTTTTGGAAACGAAAATTCAGTCAGCATGCCTCGATAGCGCTCGTCATTCAACGTAACGGCAGCTTCTTCCTCATTTCGAAAGAAATAAGCGCCGATGATGCCGTCAGCGTGTAAACCGCACCAAACAGTCAATTTTAATGGATGTAATGGTGATTTGCTAACGCCTTGAAGATTGTCTTTACTCCAAATACGCCAATTTTACTTGTTGACGTAGCCATTTAACCAGAAATGAGCTTCATTACTAAACACAATTCTTCGATAAAAATGCTCATCTTCGGCCAGTTTCAAATGAGCCCAATCAGCAAAAATACGACGCAAACGATGGTCGTTTGGCTTCAATTCTTGCACGAGCTGTATTTTGTAGGCACGTAAGCCAAGATTCTTACGTAAAATTTTCCACGTAGTCGAAGGACAAAAGTCAACTTGTAGAGAACGACGACGTATCGACATTTCGGCGTCTTCTTCAATACTTCGTGCTATAGCAGCAATATTCTCTTCGGTACGCACATTTCTTTGTCTTGAAAGAGAAGAGTAAAATTAGTGCGAAAACGATCAATAGCTGCACGAATTGTTTGCTCACTAGGCCGATTATGTTGACCGTAAAATGGACAAAGTGCTCTATGAACTTCGCGAACAGATTTATTTTTTTCGAAGTAAATTTCAACAATTTGGAAGCGTTGTTCTGGCGCTAAACGATTCATGATGACTTGCCAAACCTTACTGAACAGAAATGTTAACACAGTTTGACATTGTCAGCTGTCAAACCATAGTTGATCCATAGTTCTCATGCAGCTTAAAAAACACCCATTACAAGTGTTTGCTATATTTATCTTTACAGGTAAATTTTTCGATGTATGACGGTGGTATCACTGTTGTATTTATCGTTAATAGATGTAATGATGTGGTTTTATATAATAACGTAATCTTTATATACTATCCTGTATAAAACTATACTTAAATTACGTGCTTCATTTCCATATTTGTGGCGTTTTCACTAAAAGTTGAATCAAATAATGCTTCGAATATATCGAATATATTTATTATTATTTAGCATTTAGCGATAGCTTTTATCTTAAGAAAATTTTCGAATTACTAAATTTATTTATTTATATTGTAAGTACTGCAGAGGCAATCATAAAGTAATAATTTCGACAATTTTTAAACTTTAATTTACGTAGCTTCAGTGGTTCTTCACTTAAAAAATAAGAACAGTATTTTATTTTAGAGTCAGTATCACGATGAAATTAAAACGTCATACTATAACAAAATTTCACAGTGCGGACGGAGTGATGCAATAATTACTATAATGAATGTAGTACTATGTGGTTTCAACTCAGTGCTCCAATTGTCCTTTATCTAAGCCTATAATTAATTAATAAGTTTTAGTAATTAGTATACAATTAATAATTAATATAAAATTATTTCTACTATTATCCGAATAAATTCATTAATGCAAAGCATGCTTTGCATTAATGAATTATTGCCCTTACTTAATTTTATTCAATAATCTTGTATTACATAAAACAGTAACACCATGTGCAGCGAAATTCATGGTTTTGTTTTCTTACCAGAAACCAGTTGTATGTTATCAAAATGTAAACAAAATCTTAGAAGTTGCCTACAATAATTTTGTTTATAAAAAAAAATATTTTGTGTCAGGAAAAGGTAATGCTATATATCTAGGTATAATATCCACTGGAATAATTATACAATTTTATTGGAAAATCTTGCCATATTGCCATAATTCTTTAAGGATGATTTGGCGTGAAAATCACTTGTCAACTAGTGCCATCTTTGGGAATACTTCTAATTCTGAGACCTTTTTTATAGTAAAATTTGATTAATTTTATATATTTGATTTGAATATTACAGTGGTGTGAATAAAGTGACTAAATGAAAAACTTTAAAAATGCAGAAATTCATAATTTGTGGTATTATCTAAATTTATTTTTTAAAGGATTAAATATATAAAATTTTGGCATACGAGCAATAAACATTAAGTGACTACATTTCTTCGAAAACCACATTTTTTTTACGTTGCCCAATTTAAAGTGTTAGCATCGAATATGAGATGAGATGTAATGATCATCAAAAATTGCAACCACTGTGGAAATGATCAATATAATTAATGATTCTGTTTTAAACCACCAAGAAATTAACCTTAAAGAGATAGGTAGCATGGTAAGCGTGAACGTGTTCATTACATTTACATATAGAAGTGGTAGATAGAATGGTCAAAATGTTAGCAGAAAGGATGCCGTAAATCTTGAATCATGATCAAAAATATGAATAAGTGGAAAAGTCCAACGATTTTTTCAAGTTGCTTAATTTATTTTTGTACAAAGATTCGCTTGAAGTTTGGCTCCCTTACTATGTTGTTGAATACAAACAGTAATCTCAAAAGTGGCTATATCATGATAATCCATTCCCCCAAAGAAAGCCAAGATATTTATTGTCTAAGGTAATGGTTACGGTTGTTTGGGATTAATATACTATTTTGGAAAGGACTTTCCCGTTAATTGTATTGTAGAACTTGCTATATGTATATAATTATAAAAGCAATTTAAGAAAAACAACTTGAAATGACTCAGCGCGCCTTACCATCCCAAAAAAAGGTATCAATTGAGAATTCAGGTTGTAAGTCATCCACCCTATTTACCGGACGTAGTTCTGAGCGATTTCTACCTGTTACCTAAACACAATTTTTTCCTTGTGAAAAAATTTCGATCGGATGAAAAAGTTTTATCGGTATTTTGAAGATCTTCAGAAAGATCATTACGAAGATTGAATAATGAAACTTCGTCGATCTAAAAGAATTGAAGTTGCAAGGAAACATGTTGAAAATCTATAGAAATTATGTTTGTTTAATTTCGAGGTCTTTCTTCGAAAATTGTTACCTTACTATTGGATATAATTTTAGTAGACTCCTAACAATATCGTGCGCTTAAAACTAAGTAAAAGCAATTCTTACTGTGAGTTGAATTTTAATTTAACAGTGAAAACATTATATGTAATATATATTCATAGAGCTGTGTCAATAATCTAGTTTTTATTTTATATTTCTTTTTCTTGTAAAATAACGAACAAAGGTACTTTACTCTCAGACTATCTCCCGCCATGAAATAGAAATAAAATAATGTTATTTTTCCTATTTGGTTTCGTTTTATTTACTGTATATTACAACCAACTAAATGTGCTATTTCAATTAGCCGTTATACATTTCTAATTATCACTATACGTCATTTTACCAGTATTTGTTTACAATTTTTTAGAACAACTATATATATTTACTACGTATTGCAAGATCGAATTAGTTAGTTTCTTATGTAATCTGTGTTAATAACAACAATAATTACACACTTTTTTAGAAAATACATTCTATTATAAGTATCGTAACTAGCTTGTGTGTTATATAAAGTGACGGTATCTACTTACACTTAAGAAGGAAAGTTATGATATATATTTGCTGCCTAGCGGAAATTTCTAGGCGGTAATTTATTGATCAAATATTGCAATATTTCTTTTTCGCTCTTTTCCAAACAAAAGCAGAAAGTCGAGAATTTTTGTGACATTCTGAAATGATGGTTCTTGAATATCTTTCAAGTGCAAACTTTCTGTAATTTCATATATGAATTAAGCCGTCAAAAATATTTGGATGAACTAAAGAACATGTTTAGTAGTGAGTCATGTTTATTACCTATCGTGAATCGGTGGTGTAATGTATTTAGTTTGAAACGTGAACATTTGATGAATCGGCTTCGGAAAACGTCCAAAAGCTGCTGTGTTTAATAAAAATATTGCGATTATGAACAATGCAATACCGATCCCGAACATTAATAGAAAAGTGATCAACATCATATTTGTATAATATAAAAGGTACATGTTTGCTGAATATTCTATAACTTAACACCGACTCAAAGGACAGGTCATCATTGCGCACTTTACTTGCAGATCATTGCCCCTTATTCATTAAGTTCTAACAAGAAACAAGAGTTTGAAGTATCAACGTGATCCACGAAAAACAGCAGTCGATTTTTTTAGTCTCCAAAGTGAGTTTGTTCCTATCAATGTTATTTTAAGAATAGAGCCTAACAGAAAGGATTGTTACTTCCTTGGAAATAATAATTCTAGTACGGCCAATATTGAATACTGCACTATGGTGTGCTTACCTGAAGTCCTCAAAAGATGTATCATAATTAAAAAAACTGTTATACTGCATCAAAATAATGTTCGCACGCAAACGTCCTCTTGAACAGCGAGCTATCCATAACAATAGTTCGAGTACGGCCAATGTTGATTAATGCACTTTTATGTGCTTGCCTGAAATCCTTAAAAGGCGTAACATATTTTACAAAAAAAAGAGTTATACTGCATCATAATAACGCCCGTTCACATACAGCCTATTAAAGAGCGAACTATCCAAACGAGCAAAATATTGAATTGATGAATTATCAACCATATACTTAGTTCTGACCTTACACTAATAATGTCTACTTATTCCCATACGTTAAAAACAAGGGAATACGTTTTACTTCAGCTAAGGAAGTAATGGATGCTTTTAAAAGACAATATTTTAGGAAAACAATATTTTCTCTACAGAAAATTTCGTTCCTCATTTAGGTAGCATTCGCCGCAAATCAAATAAATGAGTAGAAAAATGGCATTACAATTGTAAATGTTTAAATAGTAAACAAAAGCAATTCATTTAGTAAATCAGGAAATTTCAGACAGCATGCGTCTATTTTTTTTTAGTAAATCTCATAACAGCAAACTTTGTATATCATCACATGGAGTATGGAGAAATAGGTTATTTAAGTATAATTGAAATTTGTTTAAAATCATATTTTGTGGTCAGAAATTTAAATTACATTTAGATGACCAAAATTTCTTATACTATTGATGATGTGAGCAGACAAATTTGTGCTCCATTATAGTTTTTGTAATGTTTATATTAACAAAACACAATTCTAGTGCTACACATTGTGATTATTAATTTTTTGAAACAAGCTTTTAAAATAATTGTGAATAAAACTCGTATTACTAACATTATGTTGAACTATAAGTTTTTTATTAATTTATTTTCTGTTGTAAAACATGTTGAAACAACTTTTTTAACTAATACTGTGTTAATTTGCGAACAATTGTATCAACTTTTCTTGACAGGATTTCTTTAAATAATTTTATATTAAATATAGTTTAACAAAATTACTTTTCAAATTCGATTTAACAATATCTATGTAAATATAGAAATTTCACCGATCTTCAAAATCAAATTGTTTTATAATATCTTGATAGAGCAACACAAACATTTTTAAATCAATTTATAACATATTTGAATATCTAATACATTCGTATATATTTAAATAAATGTAGATGGGCAATAGCTGTACCATGTCTATTAATATTACTACTAGATGAAGACTACTAATAATATTTAATAATAATTTTATATATAATAAATATTTTATAAAGTAACTAACCGTAACTAACTATCGTGTTCATAACATTCCAACGTTTTTCTTCGATTGACGTGCAAGAGCGAAAACACATCTTCACCAAGTTATGTAACTTTTTACTTTTATGAAATCCTTGAATAATTTTTCAGGTATAAGAAATCAACTAATTTCCAACAGATATCTTCCAAAATTTTACCACTAATTTGTAAAAATACGTGAAAATGTCTTATAAGAATTTATAGGAATATTTTATAACAATTTATGACTATTACTTGTAGTTAAAAATGTATTACATAATAACAAAGTTTTTCTGATCAATTGTTTTGGCACTCTCGAATTCTTTAAAACAATTACATAAACTATCCTTTTCACATTGTAATACTAAAAAATTACATGTGGAAGTTCTCTTTTGTCTTAATATGAAGCAACTTATGTACAATTAAATCTAGCAGCGAAAAAGATTGTTATTATTACTCTATGTTGCTCCGAAAAATAGCAAACTTATAATTTTGCTGTATAATATGAACATGAAACCATTCAATAAGAAAATCATGGAAAGCCAAAGGCAATATTTGTAAGTAAATCAAGTCAATGTAACCTTAAATAAAACATTCAAAGTAGCACAGAAATTGGCATTTATTATGGTATAGTTAATCGGTGAAATACAATATTGGGTACATGAATATTAAATATACATATATAATTTTGTAAATCTTGACAATCAACATTTAAATATAAATTGATAGTAAGCTTCATATTCTCGAAGACGAAGAATTAGAGTTTTAAAAACTGCATTTTATGAATAGGGAAGCACAAAATCTAAAAGTGTTAAATCGCATGACCTTGGAGGAAATGGGTTGTTTCCAATAAATCTCTTATCGACAAATTCTTGTAAGTACAATATGTGGTCTAGCAGAATCTTGTTGGAAATAGCTAGTTTGAAGTTCGTCAAGGATTTTATTGGGATAGGTTTCTTCGTGTCTCTGAAGAAATACTGGACCAATAATTTTTTTCTGGACGTAGCTACCCACACTCCAATTTTTAAAGGATGTAAGGCAGTTTCGCGAAATAATGAAGATTATCTAGTGCTGCATAAGCATATGTTTTAAGAATTGATATATCCATTTTAATGCAAACATGTAAAAATATTTCATTCAAAGCTTCATTATTAACATAGCTATTAAACTAATGACAATATGTCACTTTCTTTATATCATTAGCGGAAGCAATTCATAGTACATTTGCAATTTGTAAGGTAGTATTTGAAGATTTCTTTTAAGAACAGTATGTGGTGATTTTATTCTTAAATTCAATTATTGAAATAGTCATTGTACAGTTGGATTTTGGTGGATTATATTTTGACGAGACGTTCCCGTTCTCAACACATGATTTACTGACGTGTTTCGTCAACACACTCTACTATTCTTAATACCTCAACGGAAAAATTGCTATAATCAACGATGAAATTTGGAAATCATTGTCGAAACATAGTAGTTTTGAAAAACCTTAATTCATAATTTCTAACATGTTGTACTAAGAGCACATTTTTTACGAAGTGCTCCGAATTATATTATAATGAAGTAAGATTTGAGCCTATGATGGGATACGGTATCTAAGAAATGACTTAATAAAATTCTTAAGCGGAAATTATCTTCATTAAAACACTTTATAAGAGTATACGACTCCTACTTAAGAATAAATCATTTGTTAGCTGTTGCTTGAAGTTAACTATTTTTTGAGAAAAGTGTACATAATCTGCCGTAAATCCCGAACTGAATATTTATGTTAATATAAGTGAGGAAACCACTATATGTGAGCCGGGATAGAATCATTTAAATTTTTTAGTATTGAAAAATTTATGTCAATATATTTTTTAATAATTAGTTTTCTAATATCAAATTCTTGTACTGTAAAATTTACATTTTCAAATGTTTTCTGTTCAATTAAAAGAAAAAATGAATCATAAATCCGACTAATAGTATTGAAGGAGGAGTATAGGACGAATATCAAGATATAAAATGAATGACATTCAAGAATATTTAAATTTTTTCCGGAGATCGTGCATAGTTTTATTTTAAATATTTTAATTAATTCAGGTAATGCTCTGAAATTCAAAATGTCAATTAATTCAACTTGGAAACAATTCTAAGTAATTTAAATTAAATAAAAATCTATGTATTAAATGCACTCTGTGTCAGCTCATTTCTCGTACGTACACGTACATATATGTTAATTAATTGATTAGTTAATGATGGGCGTAGACGCATATGTATTTATAAATATATATATATATATATATATATATATATATATATATATATGTATGTATGCATGTATGTATGTTTTGCCTACTTTTTTAATTAATTTGTTTTTTCATACACTATCGTAAAAATAAGTAATATCGTAAAGTTGGTGTAATATATGTGTAAGGATGCGGTTTACATTTCCGTAGTTATTTTGATAATTTAAACCAACGATGAATACTGAATTTGTTTTTGCTTATTGTGATCTCTATATTATACATTATGTATAACATAATTATATAATACATCATATTCATTGAATGTTAGCTTTTATATTTGGTTACGAAGTACATGATTAAAATAATTTTGTTAAAATGCGTTAGTTTTTTTTTACTTTCTACTCATTTCAAATAGTTTTCAAATTTATGCCAACATTTTTAATAAAAATTACAAGCGATGAATTGTTATTTTCTCTAAAGGAACCTAAAATCACTAGCACGGCTGTGCATACTGTTCACTGATGCTCAAACACTGAATGACATATAGTACATAATAGTATAAAACCCCTTTTCTACCTATCAATATGTCTTTATTTCCCTTAGGTGTACTGAAATTAATTTGAAATTACTAGATTGCTTAGCGAGCCTTTTGATAATCGTCAAGTTGATTTGTGTCGATTTTAGTAAAGCCTTCGATTCAAAAAATTATTCTTTTTTCATTTATAAATTACCTGGCATTAGTTTTTCTCGCAATATTATACAATATTATAATATATTATTCCAATTATATTGCAATGAGTAGTTTATAACGACCTTTTATGTTTTTTTTATTGGCCTCGAGTGGATTACCGCAGATGTTCAATTTAAGACCTCTATTATTCAACATCTTCCTCAATAATCTTCCGGGACTTCTAGACTGTAGATGACTACAGTCTAGAAGTACCTATATAATACCAAGTGAATAAGCAGAATTTTCTAAATATCGAAACTAGAAAATTTTTTACAAAATCTAATAAGGAATCTCCCAAAGCTTTAGATGTATAGAAAAATGTGTCAGTAATATATCGGAAGAATCAAATGTATTAGAAAGTATATGGGACACCCCTCCTGAAAAAGACGTTTGTCAACATTTAGGTGTACGTCATGAGACTTACAAGTGCAATATCAAGATTTTGCAAAATATCCCTTCTTTAGTGAACTGTGCAATTCTATAAAATAATTTAATAATTACAAGTGAGTAGTGTACCAATAGAAACGTACACCTAAATGTCGACAAACGTCTTTTTCAGGAGGGGTGTCCCATATACTTTCTAATACATTTGATTCTTCCGATATATTACTGACACATTTTTCTATACATCTAAAGCTTTGGGAGATTCCTTATTAGATTTTGTAAAAAATTTTCTAGTTTCGATATTTAGAAAATTCTGCTTATTCACTTGGTGTTATATAGGTACTATTTCTACCAATAATTACTACAGGCACGTATTCAGAAAGGATTTCTGAAATATATAATATCTTATAAATTTCATGTGATTTATCACTTTGACGATTGCCGCATCAACAGCGGCATATAAATCAACATACACACCAGGAGGTTCGATATTATTGTGGTGTCATTGATGAAACTGTAAGATACAAAAGTATTAATGTAAAATATTTTACTTGCGGAAAAAAATTAGCAAAGGCGTTGAAATTAAGTGCCAGTCAAATGTAATGCCAAATGCCAACTTTAACAAAGTATAACATTTGGTCAATACCAATGTAATTGTACTTCAGAAATCGAAGATGTCGAAAACGTTTAAATAATAGTGTGATAAAGTGTAATGTTTCTAATGAAATTCTAAAACAAAATATCAGAACACGAAAAAAAATTATCGAGTTTACCAAACTAAGAATGTTCTTACTCGTAACCAACGACATATACTTGGTATATTTTTTCAGATAATATTGTTGTCTGTTTTTAAATTTTATATTAACTAAAATAGAGTTCCGAAAGTTTTTCGTGCATCCCGCGAACATTAAAAGCATCCTATTATGATGCATATTTATTTCCATTTAGCAACTTTGAAAAGCTTTAATAATAATTTGAAAGGCTGTTATTATTTAAAGCTTCAAGAAAATTTGGTAAGTACACCGAATATCACAAAAGTTTTAGTATATACAGGATAATTTTCTGCAAAATCGGCTGTCATAATATGCATGTGGTTCTACCTATTGACGCTATTAACCTCAACTTATTCACATTTCGCATCTTGTAAAATAGACATCGTCGTTGTATATAATTGCGTAAAAGAATATCGTGTTACTAAATTGTAATTACAGAATTTTAATTTCTTTAGTGTTATGTTTTGAAATTCAGTAAATTGCAATATATTACATTACGATTATCATACATTTTTCATGTCCATGTCAACGAGTTGAGGGGAACAGCATTATGATCGTTTACTTTACAGAAATCTACCGGGTATAAGAAATAATTTCAAAACTAAATAAAAAAGTTTGATCTTTTGTTGGCTTGGCCTATCTTATAAGTATTTTCTGCCTTTTTGAGAGTGGATTCAAACAAAACTTTTTGTAAAATTGGCAAATATATTTGCCTCTCTTCCAATAATATTTTCTTAAATAATCCCTTAATAGTTATGTTGTGGTTTCTGATCCTTCTTTCGATATATTCCCGTAAAATAAACATTTTTGCTGGGAAGTATATTCGTCTCTTTACAATTTTTCTTACATTTGTACGCAAATATTGTTCACATATTGTTCATCTATTCATAGCATGTTCAATAAATACACGCTTCTATGCTTTACAATAGCTAACCATTAACATCACTAATGAAAGCTTTCTACATGGTACTCTTCTGTTGTATGCAGTTTTTCTTAAAATTCTCCTTAAGTTTTTTGAAACTTACTGTACGCACAAAAATTCTCTGATTGTGTTTATTTAAACCATTTGGATGCTCTCTCTTGGAAACAGTTTCCGGATATTTTGGATTATTTTATTACACTCTACACTGTAGTTGCCGATAACTTTGGCATTTTGGCATAAGGATTTCTTTTTCTTTGTGTACTCATCTTTGAAATTGCATACGTGAAATTATGAAAAGAATTTACATAGTTCGTTGTAAATTTATATCTTACAATGTAGAAATATTTCAAAGAATGAAGTGTGAAAACTTTTCTGACATTCGGTGTTAGAATATTTAACAAATTTTCTTGCAGTTTTAAATAATAACAACGTTTTATATTGCTATTAGAGTCTTTTGAAGTTGTTGAATAGAAATACATATACTTTATCATATTCTAACGTTCACATTTAATGATTTTTAACATTCGAGGGATGTACGAAAACTTTGTCACCGACTGTATTAAATTGTTCTTTCGTTTTTGCTGGATTTTTCAATTTCATTTTTCATAATATTATAGACGTAGATTCTTGTTTAAAAACAAAATTAATTGAGCGACTGACAAAATTAACCAAAATATGAAGAAAGCATTTTTAATTGCATGAATGAAATGGAAAATGGGCATTATTATTACAATTACGTAGGTATATTGATTACACAAACAAGAAAAATTATTTATGATAACCAAAGTAAACTTGTGAAACTTGTGTAACCGATAGGCTAAATATACGTTTTAAAATTTTTGGCTGAAAGTAAACAGAAATATTTAATTGACAATTGCGAACATAGTTTGTTGTAAGTATTAAATCTGCAAGTTCTAAAAGTAATATTAATTAATAATAATAATATAATATATCTAAAATATATATGTAATCATGGTCAAACTGTAAATGACATTTATCACAGGTTCTTTTTAAAATGCTCTGAAATGTGGCTTTTACCAGACAAGAGCCGAGTGCGGCAATCGTGCTTGTTAAAGGGTATGAGCACGCCTTATGCGAAAGAGTAGGGAAAAATGCAAACCATCGAAGGAAGGAGAACGGGTAAAAAAAGACAACAAGTTGGTAAAAGTTATGCAGACGTATTGAGACGGACGAGTGCGCGATCATTAACCGTAGCTTCTGATGATCGAGTTATGTTTTATTTCGGAGAAACCGAGCCACTCCTCAGGAGAGATCCCCGCGGGCTTCGGCACAAAAACTGGCCGTGCGGTCGGTCGGACACCACGCAAACGTGCGTGGCTGACGAGAATCGATATCGGACCGACACCTGATATCTGACCTCGTTATGAAATATGAATGGAGAACGCATCTCGTGGTCTTTTGAGTGTCGCTGTTTGATATACCTAGACTTTGAATATGGTGCAATGCGGCGGGGGCGGTCATTGTACCGCCCCCCGCACTGCAGTTCTCTCGCACGACCACCGTTTCTCTCCCTCAAAACCACTGCAGCGTTTAACAAGTTTTATGTCCTACGAACTGCAGATGTCGATAATTTAATGTTGCTGCATTTAAACACTAACTTCTCATATGCGAGAGCAATTCTCATTTGCATGTTCCTGCCTTTCGACGCTCTTTTAAAACATCAATCTTACCCAAAGTGATTGATACCCATGACGGTAGAAAGCCTAGTACAAATTATGTTTACACTAAATTTTTCAATTTACATCTCCGCAGTACTTTGTTAATTTTATGAGAATATCTACAACAGACGGTACTACATGGACGCAAAAATTAAAAAGCATTCGCTTTATTTACAAAATGAATGAATATGGAGCAGGAGTTTAATTTAAAGAAGTTTGCTTTAATTTCATAATTATCGTTTAATGTTTCGAAACTTTTGCTGTCTCATAAATAGGCTTGATATAGTTACACAAGTACCAGGAAAATAGAACGCATGCAGTGGAATTCCTTTTTGAGAACTTTATACGAAAAACAAGTACGTTATCTTACGAGAAAATACGTGAACACAATATCGTAAGAAGCCGATGTCTTTCGATAAAAATTACTATGAGTTAGCACGTAGTGGCTCTAATTAATTTTAAGACAATTTTTTCGTAATCATCACATATTTTCTTGTATCGGCCATTTTTTGTACCTTACCCTTTGAACATGGAATAAAGTTTTCAATAGTAAATGTAAAGGACTAATTAATTAATTATCTAATAATCATTAATTATCAAACACTACAAAGAATAGAAGTTACAGAGATAAAAATAAATGATTATTTAAGTAAAATCTTTATATAATGTTATTGGAAAAAAAGATCGTAAATCTTCATAGAATTAAAAGTACAATCTTGTATATTATTTTAACTTTCCTTAATTGTATAACTAAAGAATTTCTGAAATTTTACTTTGCTAACATAATTTTTAAAGTTCCAATAAGATATTATTTCATAAACCTATAAGGTTAATTAATCACAATACTACTTATATTTGTATTTTGTTTCAGGTAATCCAAATTGAAAGCGAGTAGTTTGGAAGTATTACTGAAATTATATTCAACTTTGCTATTCAAGAATGCTAATTGCGGCCGTCGCCGCCAGAAGATATATTCGGGGTCCGCGGCCCTTTGCCGCCACGCGCTAATGACTATGGCTGAGGCAGCAGTTGAAACAAGCACAACGCATGATAAAACACACAATAATAACCACCCGTTTGCTGCAAACCATAATCGGCCATCTGGAAAACAAAGAAAGCGTAAGCGTTTGAGTCAAGTCTTAGACAAACTTACTGGACAAATATCTAGTAGTCCACCTACACCCACAATAAATAATAATATTCAACAAATTAATAATAACATAAAAGAAGAAGATGCGCGTGCTTTGAAAACTCCTAAACCAATGTCTGAAGTTTTTCGATTTGATAATACCGATAGAGATAGGTATCATGCTAGCGAAGATGAAGACGTTTTTAGTCCGGCTAGCTCTAGTAATAAATCGCCACATAGTTCAAGCGATTCCCCAAGAATCAGTTTCAGTCCTTTACGTCTCAAAGAAGATGACGCTAGTACTAGTCCGCCATTACCTCGGCCTTGTCCCTGTTATTCGTGCGTAACTGGCGTTGGACATCATCCTCCACCACTACATCCTTATGACAGATTCTTTCCGGCGAGTCCCATTTCACCTTTAACTCCTGCATCACCAGCACCTCCTTCATATAGTTTTGAACATTATCTACATTCAAAGTACCTGCCAGATATTTTTCGTCGAAGAAGTCACTCCGATTCCGATCTGCCTCTTTGGTTTGAAGCAGCTAAAGTTGAAAGGGCACGTGCTTCTTTAGGATGGCCACATCCATTAACTGTAAGCGCTGGTATTGGTAAAGGATCTTTCGAATCAGAAACATCATCACCGCAAGAGTCGCCTTTAGATTTATCGATGAAAGGACGGGAGCGAGTAGTTAGCATGGATTGCTTAGTACCGTCACCATTACAATTGCTGCCAACAGGATTTTTACCACCAAGAGGATCTGTATCTGTTCCAGTAGTAAAAGGTGATGTTGCATCACCAACTACAAAAGAATCAGTGGCATCGCGCTATAATTTAGAAGTATCGCCGGTCGTAGAAGAAATGCCACCAGGTTCCGATGTCGCCTATGTTTGCCCTGTATGCGGACAAATGTTTAGTCTTCACGATCGTCTTGCGAAACATATGGCGTCTAGGCATAAGAGCCGACAGAGTAGTAGTGATACGACAGCGAAAGCTTATCTCTGCGAAGTATGTAAAAGGTCATTTGCACGAAGTGATATGCTTACTAGACATATGCGTTTACATACCGGTGTCAAACCTTATACGTGTCGAGTGTGCGGTCAAGTGTTCTCTAGGTCAGATCATTTATCTACTCATCAAAGGACACATACTGGTGAAAAGCCTTACAAATGTCCTCAGTGTCCCTACGCGGCATGCCGCAGAGACATGATAACCCGTCACATGCGCACGCACGCAAGATATGAACCCGAACCTGTCGTGGTCAAGACGGAACAGCATTGAAAGATATTCAGTGTCATAGCGGTTGTGATTGCGTGTGCCTAGAAGGACTGACCACACGCGGTGATGCTACTTATTTATTTATTATTTTTTATACTATGAATATGAAGAGTGTAAATAATATTTTACACTCATGTTACGAATGTAGATCTGCGTATTGTTAAAGTATGCAAAACGATCGTCTCATTAAGAGTACGCAAACGAACGGCTAAACTGTTTTGTCAAATTCAAAATACGAGCTATGTAAATATTTGTATTTAATTCTAGCGTAACCCCGTATTATTTAAGTAAATTTGGTTCACGCTTAAATATACGTAGTATATGGAAAAGTACAAATAAACGATTAGACACAGAGACGTTATTACGATTGTTATTAGTACGCATTTTCTATTATTCAGTTTGTAGTACTTTTAGATAGATTATATATTATATATAATTAAATTACTAAAGTAAAATACGAATCAGTGATTTAGTTAAATGAATTGAAAAAATCCGATAATATATTTTACTATAATAATATAGTTGCATATTCTATAGCATCTGTAATCTTTCCTTATAATCTATTTAGAGAAACACAAGTTATTACAGCTTCTTAAATACTTCTGAATAGATTTTCTAGTCTGTAAGTTTACGATAATGAACATTTGTATATGTAAGAACATTTGGTTTCGTAAATAATTTATTTTTACTGCAGAGTACTTAACATATAAATAAGTCCTGCGTTTCAATGGAGTTTGGGAAAGTTCACGTTGTCATTATTGCTTCTATGCATGTACTTGGAAAATAAGTAAACAGTTTAGACCATCATCTATGCTTACTCTTAGATGTGTTTTACGATCTGCCGCACCAGATCTCATATCATTCCATTGTGTGGTCGATTGCCAGGCCAGTTCTTGTCAGCTGAGTAATCTAATTATTTTTTAGTGCCAAATACACGTGGCCAGTGGCAACATTTTTTTTTACTCGATGACTTTTAATCTCTGTTTTTATTTGAAATTCATTAATCTCATTTCGCATACATATCTTTAACTGTTAAAATTAAAATATGATACATACTCGACTTCAGTAACTTTTTTTGTATCACTACTACCACTATTACATTAAATGATTTAACTGATACTATTGATCAAATATTTAGTTTTCTAGAAATTATAATTTAGACTTATTAATGAACCTACAAATTTTCAGACGCGTTTAAGAATCTCAAATCTTGTTACTCGACAAAAGACATAATTTAGACAGTAGTCGGAGAATTTGTAGATGTAATTTTTTGATAAATTGAATGAAAACAAAATACTGTGATACTTTTAATTTTTATTTTTCTACTTTTAATATTTTAATAGATTTGCCTCTTTTTTGTATTCAATGACTGTCTTGAAGTTGCGATAACCACAACTATGTTATATATTTCATGTTAAAAATTTTAGTGGAAAATTAACATTTATTGAGTAAATTAGGACGTTACTTTGTGTTAGCAAAAAGTGTTACTTGTTGTGCCAGAAAAAATGATGTTAGTTTGTTACCTATGTGCCCTTGTAGAATATGTGCCACTTTCGGTTCTCACATAATGTTAATGCTAAATGTATGGCTCATGTTTATATTTTTTATATTGTAACTGTTTATGTTAATGTTTTAGTTGTAAGTCAGAAATTATTTTTGATCGTGTTCAATGAGAACAATATTTTGTTATTTAATAAAAGACAAAAACCTGTTTAGGTTTAAAAACGAATCTCCTTTAATTTATGTATAAATATTTATTTTTGATTTTCCTGTTGTGAAAAGTGATTTAGTCTTTGTATGCATGTACAAAATATAGCTACTTAACTATTTAATTTGTTTATTTTATATTTAATTTAAATATTTTTAAGTATGAAAAAATGTTCCATTCTTTTTTGCTCAGACTTTTTGTTATGATCCTTTGATAAAATAAACTGTTTTAACCAATTTCAGTTTTTTTCTTTTTGTTATCTTTTTCGCACGTATTTTATTTTCAGTTACATTTTTTTAAATTTTCAACTCAAATATTACTTTAAGTTTTATTATTATGAATGTTAAAATAAGAAATGAATTGTAACTGTAACCTTCGTAGATTTTTTAGTAAATAACCCTTTGAACATTGTGACTTGCAACATTTTGTGCAAAAAGTGTCGATAAATTGTAATAATCCCGTCGCTAAAATGTGCCTTCTTTCTAAAATTAAATTTCTATTTTTTTGACAAAATATTGGCCTATACCTTCATGTATCTAGATTGTTCAATACAATTCCATTGTAATGGAAGCAAATCTGTGTAAATGTTTTGTGTCCATGTAAAACATATTCGAATTTATGTGAAGCGTTTGGTATCGCAGGTGTTTCTTCCCTGAAGATGTTTTGTTGTTTATCTTGCATTAACTGCTTTTTTTTGAAACGATGTTAGAGAAAATGTATGTCAATATAAAATAATTTTATACTTTTTCTTATAAATGTATATTCGTTACACAGCATGCGTTGGATATTTATATAATTTTCACCCCTAAATTATTATTTTCTCTATTTTTGGCATACATAAATATAAATAATAATAATATAAAATGAAAAGCACATAATACATCTCTTAGTGAAATTTTTCCTTATAAAATTTTAATAGAAATACCTATGATATACTTATTGTATATGTACTTACATGTGTCTGAAAGAATGTACTTAACAATTTTTTAAATACTAAGCAATACAGTTACGTTAAAACTCTTTAACTTCTTTACCAATTGTACCATCAAAGTTAAACAATTATATAACAGATCCTAAGTTTAGTAGTCTAAAACTACACATTTTTGGTCCAAACGCAAAGAATTAAATATTCAAGCTGAAATATATTTTTATCACGTATTTATCCATTATACATAAATGAGTGTGTGATCAAATATAGTATTTAAAATAAATCTCTGTACACCATATTCTATCACATAATTGACAGTATCGATTTCGTAAAGATTTAGGACTCAAAATTCGGTGCGCTTTACTATTTTATTTCTAAAGTGAATGTTTATCTACTCGGAAGAATAACAGCAATTTAAAGCTAAGTCAGAAAGTAAGTAAGGAAGTATAGAAATTTCTTGTTAGGTCTATAAAAAGTGACCAATAATAATTTTTTCCTCCAATCGTATTTATAGGATAGATATTGAGTACAGAATTACTTAAATTTCGAATATATTTCTGGTCTTCGGTTTATTTTTTACATCGCCTCATTTAAATTAAGAAATTTTTAATAAACTCAATCCAGTATATTAAGTCATTTCCGAGATATCATATATATGTAAATATTTGTACGCGATATCACGTGCAAGACATTTAATGTGAATGCCTTTATGTTATAAATCATAATTTAATTATTAGCATATAAAAGGGCATGAAATGGTATTTTATTATATAATATTGTCCACCTTATGTCCTAAACACAAATTAGTTGTTCTTTTCAAACTTTCAAAAATATCATCATATTCTAATGTGATCATTTGAATTTCAATTGCTTCGACTATTAGATTTCTATGAATAGGTATTAGATTTTAATTTATCATAAATAAATAACAATCTGAAAGTATTAGATCTTGTGATCGAGCCATAATTCTCGACTAATTACGAGGGTAGCTGTTTATACTTCGGGAACTGGCAACACTGATAGTGTTGCCTCCGATCTTATGATTGCATTTCGTGAAGGTTGTCATTTTTGACAATATATTTACCTTGATGGTTTTATTATCCGGTCGCTATTTCTATTGTTGATAGTAACTTGAAAATTTTATGTTAGCGGAAAAATGGAATTAACTCGCGAACATTTTCGTGCAATTATTTGTCATAACTTTCGGTGTGGATTATCTCAACAAGAATGCATTGACGAGCTGAATTCTTTATATGGTGGTGAAGCACTATCGAAAACTACCGTATATCGTTGGTATAGTGAATTCAAATTTGGACGGCGTTCTTTGAACGATGAATTACGTGAAAGTCGTCCCACAAATGTTGTGTCGGAAAACATTAATGCAGTGTCTGAATTGATAATGTAAGACCGTCATGTAACAAACCGTGAGATCGAGGCAACTCTAGACATTAGTAACACCAGGGTGTATAAGATCCTGCATGAACATTTAGCCGTTGAGAAGCTATGTTCACGTTTGGTGCCACATAATTTGACAACCGCTCAAAAAGAACTCGCGTCGATTGGTGCTAAGAAAGGCGCAAAAAATACAATGCCGGTGCTTCAAAGAACATTTATAAAGTCGTCACAGGTGATTAATCTTGGATCTATATGAGCCCGATAGTAAACAGCAGTCGACTGTGTGGGTATTCCAAGATGAGCCAAAACCAACAAAAGTTGTTCGTGTTCGAAGCACATCAAAACAAATAGTCGCCTGTTCTTTCGGAAAAACCGGTTACGTTGCAACCGTGCCAAAAGTTTTTGAAGAAATAAGGAAAACAAACAGAAGACGACAGATCATTCTCCACCCTGACAATGCGAGCTCTCACAGGTTGGTTCAAACAATTGAATATTTGACCGGGCAAAACATTGAATTGATGAGCCATCCGCCGTACAGGTCTGATTTAGCCTCTGTGATTTCTTTTCGTCCCCATACGTGAAGAATAAACTTCGTGGTCAACGGTTTTCTACGCCGGAAGAAGCAGTTCAAGCATACAAAACTCATATTTTGGAAATACCGCTTCCACAGTGTCAGCAATGCTTTTCGGATTGGTTTAAACGAATGCAAAAGTGCATTGATTTTCATGGAGAATATTTTGAAAAGCAATAAAACTGTTTTCGATAATAAAAAATTTTTTTGTTTGCTATTCCTGAAATATAAACAGCTTCCCTCGTACATAAATTAATTCGGCTTTACGTACCTGGTAAACGAATACCTCTAAAATATATGTACGATATTTCTCTGTCTTAATTACCAGGCGTACCGGAAAGTCATTACCGTTTTTTTGCAAAAAACTATATTATTTTCAAGAAAATGGAAAAATTAATTTATTCGAAGTATTGACCATTTGATTCAACATACCCATTTTTCAGGCAATTTATGGATGCCATTCCAAAAAAAACTGGTTTGTCTTTTTAGCAAAACCATTCATCGCGCCATTTTTTAACTTCTTTGAAATTGGCGAAGTGCTGCTCTGCAAGCGCGTGTCCCATTGATGCGAAAAGATGATAGTTAGACGGGGCAGATAACTTTATCGTGTCTTCGGGCCTATTCTGGACGTTCTTATATCAGTACTTGGTTCAAATTGATAATTCGTTGTCGATATTAACTGTTTCATCAGGTTTTAACAGTTTGTAAAATTGTCTGGCGACAAAAACGATTTGGCCTTGAAGTCAATGGGCCGGCTTCGTCAGATGATTACCATGGCTTTTTGCGCTTAGGGAATGACTTCTGAGTATACCTTTGAAGCAGCATTTCAAAGACGACTTTTCGAGTTTCCATTTGCCTACCATTCAATGTGGCTCTCATTTTCCCATCTCTTGGATTTTTCCCATTACTCGTAGTCGGTGGCCAACCGTGTCTTGGGCACTTCTGCCAATTGTTTTTGAGTTCGGGTTGGGTCTTCATCCAATAACTTCTGCAGTTTTGCATCTTAAAACTTTTTTGGTCTCCCAAACCGTTCCTTATCTTGCACATCGAAATCATAAGTTTTGATTTGTCGAAACCACGCTCCACATGTTTCTATGGTTGGTGCATGCTCACCGAAAGTTTGTACTAGCAAACGATGACTTTCAGCGACTTTTTTCTTTTGATTAAATAAGAAAAGCAATACGTGGGGTATAAATCTATGACAGTGTTACTTTTGTAAAATATAACATGTACGGTTTGATGCTTGATCTCAGTAGAATAAAATGGTATTGCATCGAATGCAACTGTTTCAACAGAAGTATGAGGCTTTTATGTTGCCTAGATTCGATAATTTTGGCTGATTGTATATCCAGAAAAATTAAGCCATGATTCGTCAGCAAAAAAAAGGACAGTCTAGAATATAATTATTTAAATGATCATTAAACACTTGACTATTCTCTGTTCAGTATCATAGGTATACAACGACGTACACTTCAATGTCTTTGAGCAAGTTATAGATAAATCTCCAAGTAAAATGTAATCAATAACTAATTTTAAATATAAATATTATTGAAACTAACAGATTGAATTGATAATTTTCGTAATGATTTTCTTAGGCTGGATAAAGTTCTGTTAAGAGAGTAGGTCGGTTTGTTAATTTTTCCTTACAAATACAATATTTGTCCTTAAACAGTTATATAATGATGCGTTTCGTAATCAATAATTGCATCAACAAATTCTTTATTAAATTAGTCAATGCAATATTATAGGTAATAAAATATCCATATGCCATTTTGCTCTTCAGTAAAAAACCATCGCTATCTATGGATCATAATTTACAGTCGTTTTAACTACACGTTTTAATGAGCTATGAAAAAACTATTAAAATATCATTATATTCAAACAGAATTAATCAAATATTCAAAAAACAATGATTAAAATCTAACTATGAACAATTTCTGTGAATTTTGAAAAATTATCGGTTACATTCAGTGATGTAAAAAGAAGAGCATAAAATTTTCTCGAAAATGTCTGGGTTACATACAATCATTCAGCTACACCTATTGCATAACGAAAATGAAAATTGTTAATTTAGCGCTCCTTAGAAGGTCGGTCATTCTTCTTTAGTTTTATTTTTTAAGATATTTATTGTCACCCGGTACGTACTTTGAACTGACGAAATATTTTCTAAAATATATTCCAGTATACTTCTATTGGTCCACAAACTATAAATACAGCGCAAATTGTAAAACAATTTGCAAACATAATTAAATTAGATTTTAGATGTGAGTTTCTTCGTATATTTCGTTTCAAATGAATATAACAAATGGAGTGGAAGTTTTTAGGTATCGAGGTTTTTGAAACATTTGAAAATTTGGACTGCATTTTGAAAAAGATTTCCGTTGTTTAATTCTCTGAAGAAAAATGACATAAATAGATACAAAAAAATATTTTTATTTTTCAACATAATCTCCTTTCTATACACTTTTCCCAGCGTTATTCAATAAGTTCGATACCCTTTTTATAATAAGAACTGTCTTGCTCCTCAAAATAGCCATTGACTGACGACATCGCTTCTTCATCGTTGGAAAGTCTTTGACCACTGAGCCATTTTTTCACGTTTGGGAACAGAAAATAATCCGAGGGAGCTAAATCTGGCGAATAGGCTGCAGGAGGTAGCAATTTAAACTTCAGTAATTTTGGTCATTGTAATAACGTGAACCGGTGCATTGTCTTGATAAAACAACACTTTCTTCTTAGCCAAATGCGGCTATTTTTGCTTGATTTCTTCGCTCAAACGTTGCAATAGGTACACATAATACTCGCCGTTGATAGTTTTTCGTTTTTCAAGACAGTCGATGAAAATTATTCCGCGCGCATCCCAAAAAACCGATACCATGACCTTGCCTGCAGATGAAATGGTCTTCGCCTTCTTTGGAGCCGGTTCTCTCTTTTGAGTCCATTGTTTTGATTGTTCTTTTGCCTCGGGTGTGAAGTGATGGACCCATGTTTCATCCATGGTTATGAAGTGGTGCAAAAATTCTGCTTTGTTGCTGTGAAACTTCGCTAAACACTCGATTGAAGCATCTTCCTCATGTCCAAATTTTCAGATAATATGCGAGGAACCGCACTTTCTGAAATGCCTACTATGTCAGCTAGCGCGCGCACTTTCAGTCGACGATCATCCAGAATCGCGTTGTGGATTTTCTTCACCATTTCTGGAGTCATCACCTCATTTGGTCGATCACTGCTATGCTCGCCTTGGCAGCTCGTACGACCTCGTTTAAACTCTGCTACCCAATATTTAACTGCTGTAAACGAAGGAGCAGACTCACCCAGAGTAGCATCCAGTTCAGCTTTAATAGCGATTGGACTGAGGTCTTTCAAATAAAAGTATTGTATCACGTAACCATGACCAATTTTTTCCATTTTTACAAATTCACTGAAAACGTTCAATATTGGTGGCTGCCAAACAAATACTAAACAACTTCTTTAAACTTGAAAAATATGCTTTATAGATTATATACTTTCTAATACAGTGATATTTTTCAAACAACTACCGCCATCACTAAGTCAGGCCGGGTACATATGGAACCACCCTCGTATTTACTGTCCAATAGATTAATCCAGGAGCACGAGAAGTTGCATGTTTACTATGTATAACATGACCAGAACTTCTGAGGATTCTTTCGTAGAGATGAATCGATATTATTGATATATACTGTCATTAATGCCCTGAAATGTTTACATTGGTTTAACGAATTTATATTATTTGTTGTTGTAATGATTAAACTTGTGTATTTTTAATTTGATATTGTGTTCAATCTCACGATTTATGAGTAAATTTTACTGTAAAACTGTTGACAAGCTACGCCAACATATCTTAAATTAGATAAGAATGATTAATTCACCCCCAAGAATGCATTAGATAAATTTATAAAATCTACTCTTTCGAAATTATGTTATTTCCCTCTATCTTGAAATGAAAGTTGATGCAACCTCCTCACTTAATAAATTAATTAAATGTGCAAAGCGATGGTTGTCATTGTGCAATATTGACAGATCATCTTTAATTATATTCACTCTGAAGTTATTTATTACTAGATTCATCAAAAGATTATTTAGGTTTAGTACAGTATTACATGTTGCAGATTACTACATTCTGTGAAAATACGTGTCATGTTGCTATGAACATTGTTTGCGGTAGCATCATTAACGTTGATAATATTAAAATCTCCGATAATTAAAAGGTTAGAATTATTTAAAATAAATTTTTCATATATATTCAAAAAAATTATCATTGTCTCAAGAGGAATAAAGATTATACAAAAATATAAAATTAGATGATTATGGAATATACATTTACAACACGCTTGTACATGCAATGGCATGTACAAGCATTGTGTCTTTAAGGTAAGTCAACAGAACAACTAACAATGGCATTTCTAATTAACAATACACCGTCACCAGTCTATCGTGACACTTTTTCAAATCTTCTATCGCTTCTACATGTAATATATGACTAAGGATAATATTCATAACTAGCTTTCCGATAATAATTACGTTTCCATTATATAATTTTCAGAATACGTAGACGTATAATATTCAACGTTCGTATACCACGTGCTCCTGATATTCTGGTAATAGCATCTGCACATATGGAATCTGTCAGCTTTTCGTAAAGATCTTCGGTACACCACAAACGCACCTAATTTTCAAACCGATGTATAGTTCTCTATTTCCTGTCTCGGAGTTCTGCAACATTCCATTTTCTTAGGTGTTTTGTCCGTAGATTTACTTATATTATTAAAAGAATTAATGACTTTAAATTTTTTTTGCATTTTTAGTAAGTTATAAGATATCATCTTAAAACTTAAAATAGTATCCTCACTAATCAATGTAATTCACAAAGGTCTCGGAGCAGATCAATTAATATTATATTTTTCAAGCCTTATTGGTTTGATTGATTCACTACTAACATCAGAGCAAGAAATTGTAGTAATTCCAATTGTTGATTTTTTCTCATGATCTGCCCTTTTGCTACTTTTCGAGGCTCTTGATTCTTGCAACCCATGTATTATAATATTGCATTTTCTTCTCCGTTTTTGTTTCACTTTAATCACGATGTCTCCAAAATCTAAAGAACATGTTGTAAATTGTGTATATTTTCTACAGTTTTCCAAATTAGCTATCTCCCCCACAAGCACAACAATCAGAGATTTATGATCACTAAGTGAATCTCCAGCAATTCCTCTACAAGCAATGATGTTCATGAAAGAATAGTGATACTTTTTACAGTAATCGTATAGCAATTCAATTAGCCGCAAAGAAACCGATTCAGATGTGATTATATGTATTTGCGAATTTACGTCTTTCAATTTTTGCTTTACAATTGCGAGCAACATTTTACATTTATTGGGAAATTTGTATAGCAATGAGAGGGGCAAAAGCTTCACATTGAGGAGCTTGTCGGAATTTGTAGAGACAGTGATAAGAAGGCAACGGTACAGATTTTGGTTTAGAACATTGGGAACGCAAAAAATTGAAAGACAAATCACTTACAAAACAAAATATTTGTTTTAGATTTGAAACACGAATATCAAGTAAATAAATTGATAATCATATATTGCAGTGGTTGAAATTCAGTAATGTACTATTGAAAAAGTAAAAAGGTCGTAGCTGTAAAAACGGCCAACAAGAATGTAGAAATATATCCGTGGTAGAAAGGATTGAAAACTCGCCACACAAATTACGTAAAACAAAGAATTCCATAACTCAACTAATGATATAATTTACAAAATAGGGTTACTACTGGCCAAAATTGTAAACTAAACATGCACACGTTTATACATATATACATATATACATATATATATATATATATATATATATATGTATATATATATATATATATATATATATATATATATAATGTATATATATATATATATATATATATATATATATATATATATATATATGTATATAAGCACTACATATAAATAAGATTCTTTGTATTGAAGAATAAACTATTAGATGAAACTTAAGTTCGAACGCGGTTTCCGGATGAGAGTGCCTTGAAAAAAGAAATTGTTAGACATCAGTTATTTTAATGTCGTATTATTGTTCAGTTCAATAGTTTTTAAGTTCGTGAATTTGTGCAAAGATCATTTTATTTATTTACAAAAGAAAATGGAACGCCAAGTAGAAGAAACAAGCATTTTCGACATACTTTTTTGTTCGAGTTTAACAGAGGAGGTCGCTAGAACCATTTATGCTGTTTACGGAGAAAACAAAATCGGGGAGAGTACAGTACGGTACTTATTTTCTTTATATAAAGGGCAGCATTTTGACATAAACGATTCCCAACGTTCACGAAAACCATTTGATGAAGGAAGTCTGAACGCTATAATTCATGAAGATCATAAATAGTCCATGATAATCATAAATAATGGAGGAGAATTTATTCATATATTTTGTTTATTAAAAAAAATTAATAAATTTTTGGTTGAAATGAAATTCATAGCTACATCCAAAGTTTTATTTGGTATTTCTAAAGAAAGTTTCAACCAATTTGAATTAATACAGAAGCTTTAGTAAATAAGAATTCAATAGTGAACTTTGAAAATTATAAGGACCATACCTGTCCTTTTCTTTTTCGAAGCAACATGCTTAGAATTTTGAAAGAACTGTTTCCTATGAAGGATTTGGGAACATTAATCAAAATTCATAATTAGAACTATTTAGGCTGCTGAATTTTGTATGTAAAAGAATATCAAGTTTATGAATTTCGTGGACAATTTTGAAGCTGCGTAGATATTAAACACAAAGGCTTTTCAAATGTAATGGGAAGGAATTATCAATAGTTCTTCAACTAATAATGGTTGTAGTATCATAGTCTAAATATGAAATAAGTTCTCATATAATTCACGAAAACGGTTCTATATTTACATTCAACTTAGAAATAAGTAGTTAAAATATTAAATGGTACAAATTTAACTATAATCTAGTAACTATACAAAAATAAAATATGAAAGCTGAACTACATATCATATTTCAATAATAATGGTAAATTTTGATAAAAGTTGTGAATGATTAAATTAACTAATCCACAATAATTTTCGTATTCTGTATACGTATTTCGACAACAAAGTTGTTATCATCAGCAGATAATTAATCGCACAAATTATTAATTAATTTCTGTGATTATGATCAATGATGGTACAGCAGAAAATACTAATTTCCATTAATTTCTCATTCTAAAGTGCTTACTAATATAGAAAATTTGTAATATTTCAAAGTTCAAAGAGCGTCACACCTACTGCCAGTACTTCGAATTTTTAGTGTACCCTACCTAATTGTATTTTGGTACCACATTATTTCATCTTGTCTGCTCTAAAATGGATTTCTTAAAATTGTCTTTAAATGATCCTCAATAATAACAAGGTTTTTAATCAAAACGTTAACTTCAATCAATCGCAGTAAAATTTTTATATTTTCTCATTTTATAATCGACATAATAAAAAGTGCAAGCAAATATTTCCACAAAAGAAGTCTACTTGAAGTAATAGATATATTGTCCAAGATACATCATTTAATATGACGTCTAGTTTTCATTATTTTTAAAAAGATCCTCACACGTCATTCGTAGGTAATGAACATTATATGTTCTTTACATTGCTAGATAAATGCATATATACGTTTTACACGAAGTTTCTGCTTCATGAGAGCCCAAACATTTTCTATTGGCTTGGTGTCTAGAATTGTAAAGATACATCATTAGCAGCCTTCCACTCCCTATACAGTTTGCGTCAATGTTTTGGATCTTAGTCCTCTTGTAGGATCCAATCAACACTGTTATGTTTAAACCATACTTACCGATCTAAGAATCCCAGACATGAACCTTCACAGCGTGTTTTTCAATGGTCTGTATATTACATTCTTGGTCTGCTAACCATCCCTTCCAACCACGTCACCAACCTTAGAAACATTAGACTAATCTCTTCTTCTTGCTATAGTCGTAAAACTAAAGAAGGCATTAGAAATAGTTTCTTGGCAATTCGTACAATAATAATCTACATAAAATGACTATAATATATTTTCTTCAGCAGTGAACATTGGGCTTGAAATCTATGGTACGTTATAAATACTGTGTGATATTTGCTATTTTTTTAAAATTAGCTGTACGTTTTCTAGCATCGTAACTGTATCTGCTCTATCTCACAATGAGCCACAAATAAATATTTAATGTAGTTATTGAGATGTATAGAAATTTATTTATATGTCATTAACAAATATTTTTTCAGAGACAGTTGTTTCGTTCGATTCGACAATGTTAAAATACAAAATCTAGAAATCTTCGAGTATATGTACATATAAGTATAAATACCTATGTTCTTATTTTCGTTTATATCAAACGAAGGTGGCATTATTTGCTTATATAGTAGATACTATTAAATCCACGTATCCATATATACATACACGTGTATGTACTTAAATGGATATACATACACTCTTTGATGTTAAGTTTGCAATAAAAAATAAACTCTTTGCCGTACAATTCGAATCGAACGATGATACTTTACGCATCATAAATGATTTAGAAAAGAAAGTTTCTAAATTTAGCATTTAATTTTAAATTCTTTATCGTAAGTTAGGAATTTTAAAAAATGTATTTTTTGCTAATTATACAATATTTATTAACAAGCTTGTATATTTGATTTCAATCAAATTCAAATTTTTTTGCATGCGATTATCTCCTTTTAAACACCAGCTACTTTCTCTATTTCGATAATAATATTAAACAATGAAAATATGAATTGACATATTAAGGAATGGTTTATATCTTGATAGTATGATACATTTAAATATATTCAGATATTAGGGAAGGTAAATACACATTATAGACTGGAAAAAAATTAATACGAAGCTGAGATTTAGTTGCTCAAGTATCAGATTAATTTCCTAGCCATCGTACGAGCATGGATATCAATGCTCGTTTACTTCTTATATAATGCTCGTCCTTATATGGGACATGCGCCATGAGCTTTCCTCGTTAGTTACGTTGTTACAAGCTGAGATTTAGTTGCTCAAGTAAGAGATTAATTTAGTAGCCATCGTACGAGTGTGGATATCCATGCTCGTTTACTTCTTATATAATACTCGTCCTCATATGATGACATGCGCCATGAGCTTTCCTTGTTAGTTACGTTGTTACAAGCTGAGATTTAGTTGCTCAAGTAAGAGATTAATTTAGTAGCCATCGTACGAGTATGGATATCCATGCTCGTTTACTTCTTATATAATACTCGTCCTCATATGAGGACATGCGCCATGAGCTTTCCTCGTTAGTTACGTTGTTACAAGCTGAGATTTAGTTGCTCAGGTAACATATTAATTTCTTAACCATCGTACGAGCATGGATATCCATGCTCGTTTACTTCTTATATAATACTTGTCCTCATATGAGGACATGTGCCATGTGCTTTCCTCGTTAATTATATTGTTACAAGTTGAGATTTAGTTGCTCAAATAACAGATTAATTTCGTAGCCATCGTACGAGCATGAATATCCATGCTCGTTTACTTCACTCATGTGAGGACGAGTATTATATAAGAAGTAAACAGATTTTTGGCTTATTTTTATACTAGGTTTTTTAGTATAGCGTTTATCTACTTATTTACACAGCGACCTAATGAATTTGTTTGCACTAATACCACGCTCAAATATATATTTAGTAACCTAATAATTTTGAAATTCCTTTTTTTCAATATTTCACCTGTAGAAGGCAGATGCAGACTACTAATTTTTATATACTTCTCTATCACAGGAAGATTTACAATTTTTATGAAAGTGAGAGAGCTGCAAAATCCATTTTCTTGCATTTAGGAAGTAGTGATACTTTCAAGATTAGGAAAGTACCACCCGGCAATGAAATAAAGAAAGATATCTCCAAAAGTATCGTTCCCAAATTCGAACAGCAAACTATGTGGTTGTGATGTTCCTACTAATGTGAAGGCTAATTCACTGAAAGCTGAGTGAATCGATTAGAACAATACTCCTTTGTATTTGATTTGCCAAAGCGTTCATGGAATTAGAACTAAGGCTGCCACTAATCGGCAATAAATTGGCATAATTGGCTTAATTGACATTACTGTTGTCAGAATTAAAACGAATCAGTTGGCTGTTCTGGATGTTGAGGTGTGTTATTCTCCTTTGCCGGCAGCAATTTTATCCTCGATCAACGTAAATTATTTTTTCACTTTATAGTCAGAAACATTTACGCTTCTTCAAATACCTGTTATAATAATTTAGAAATTTTCTGTTATTCGCTTCAATTTGTGTAACAGGTGATTTTAATTGGTTCACATGCAATATTTCTACCTGCGTGATTTATTTCTCTTCATTTCGTTTAGCCTCCGATTTACAAAGGGAACTAGAAAAGCCCAATAGAATTCCTCTTCAATTTAAGGTAATTACGCCACCTGTTCTGTAACGACTTTTTTCCATAAAAAAAGTAATTTCTTTTATCTTTCAAATTAGGCAACCGATCAACATATTCAAATTTCCAAATTTTGTAAATGAGAAAAAATCTGACGGAGCCAAATATGATAGTCCCATATAGTTACGAGTATTGTAGTATTGTATTCCCGTTTGACTTATATTCAACAAGAATAGCTGTTGTTTGTTTCCAAAAGGCAGCTGTCATGGGCTTTCTAGTTGAAGATTTTGTGCGGGCCTTTTTTAAAGGTCGATAATCCAATTTTATTTCTGAATCTCAATGATGTACGTCCTAAAATGTCAAATATTGTTTTGAATAGCTTGTTTTATTCGGGAGTTAACAATTCTGGAACCCATTTTGCTCAAACTTTATTTATATTTAGTTTAACATGTAGAATTGTTAAAATACTTGGTTCAGATATATTTAGTGCTTTAGCATTGGTAGAAACTATGACGGACCCTTATCTCCAGACACGTAATCATTCGTTTGTTTATAGTTTTAGGATAATTCCCTTCCTTTGACAGAAATTAGACGACCCTACGACCTAATATTAATTAAATGATTTTCTGTTGTGTGATTCCAACCAAGCCGTACATTTTAAATACTTGTAGTCATTATTTTAATTCAGATTTCGCCATTTTACATTTAGAAAATAAAGGCATAAAATTATTATTGCTTGAAATTATAGAAATAAATAGACATAAAAAATGTAATAGTATAATAATGTCCTAATAGATTTGAATAATTCTTCACTTTTAAACTTATTTCCGTGTATTTGTATATCACCTCCGCCCTTAAATTAATTTAACTGACTAGAATATATTTCGTTCTTGTTCGATTTACCTCTTAATCTAAAAAAGCCACAGTGTTGAAGCAATTGTTACCATTTTCAAAATAAAAGATTTTGTAAAAATCATATAATTGTGTTTTTATATTTAATTTCATTATTGACTCATCAAATAAAAGCCATATCAGTCAATCAGTTCTGATGCTTGCATATCTAGGCCGCGTCTTTTATGCGTTTGGTATTCAAATTACAATTGTTTATTAGAGATATTTAACGATACTTCTTGAAGTACATATCTTTTAAATTTTCTGAAAATGGTATACAATACAAAACTATTGTTGAACAATTTTTATTGAATTCCTATGGCGCTAGAAAAGAATAAAATTTTTCGCTTCGTTTATCAGTTTTATCCACTTAGAAGCATGACGACGAACGTGCGCAAGTATTATTCTAAGCCTTTCTTTTTATAATTTAGAGTTCAGGCAATATTTTTCTTTTCAGCACAGCATTTTGTTTGTGTGCTTAAGAAATTTCTATATTTCTAATATTTTTTAGCTATAGTTATACTGCATATAAATTTTAGTTTGTAAACATTCGTTCTTCTGTTGAATGTTAAAGTTCATATTATTCTTACTATGGTTATTGTTTTTCTTTATTATTAAAAAAACAAACAGGTGTTAGAAAAGAAAGTTAGAAAGAATTTATAAGGAATTTAAGTATTTGGACCGATAATAGAAGTTTCTGGAGTATTAGAAGGAAATTAGATGAGAATGAAAAGACGGAAGAGTTAAGATATAATAATAATAATAACGAAATGAAAATGAAAAATAGAAAAAAGGGAAACACCACAAAAGACAATGCTACTTGTCAGAGATGTGTATTATGTAAAAGATGGAATGTTCTGTTAATTAGTAGATGATCATCAAAGTTCTTTAATTTTAGAATCGTATGTACCTTATATTATTTATAACAATTAAATTTTTATGAAGTAACACATGGATCAATAAGTCCCGAGACTAACAATGAAAATTTTTTTTTTGCAAAATTTTTTTTTATTCATCAACATAATCACCTTTTAGGGTGATACAATAGTTCCAACGCTTTTCCAATTTTTCAATACCATGTTTATAAAAAAAATTATCTTTCGCTTCAAAATAAGCTTCAGTTTCAGCGATGACCTCCTCATTTGAGCCAAATCTTTTTCCCTGGAGCATTTTTTTAAGATCAGCAAAGAGCCAGTAGTCACTGGGGGCTAAATCTGGCGAATATGGGGGTGGGGAAGCAGATCAAAACCCAATTCGTTCAATTTTGCCATTGTTTTCATCGACTTGTGGCAGGGTGCATTGTCTTGGTGAAAAAGGATTTTTTTTCTCTGCATGTGCGGTCGTTTTTTTGCGATTTCCTCCTTCAAAAGCACCAGTAAGTCAATATAATAATCACTGTTGATCGATTTACCTTTTTCGAGGTAGTCAATGAAAATCACGCCATGTGTATCCCAAAAAACTGACGCCAGGACTTTGCCAGCTGACTGCTGCGTTTTCGGACGTTTCGGACGGCTTTCGCCAGCTGTGCGCCACTCAGATAACTGCCGCTTCGACTCTGGAGTGTAGTGATGTATCCATGGTCCATGGTCACGTAACGACGCAAGAAATCTTTTTTGTTGCGAGTAAATAGCGATAAACAGCTTTCTGAATCATCGACTCGTTGCTGTTTTTGTTCCATCGAGAGCAATCGCGGCACGCACTTGGAAAAAACCTTTTTCATGCTCAATTTTTCACGAAGGATAGTAAATACACTTCCATATGATATCTGTGTCATCTCAGCAATCTCACGGAGCTTCACTTTACGATCTTTCATTATAATTTTTGTCACTTCACTCACATTTTCCGGTGTAACGGCTTCCACAGGTCTACCCGAGCGTTCCGCGTCATTTGTGTCGGTACGACCACGTTTAAACTCGGCAAACCACCGACAAATCGTTGCTTTTGATGGACAAGAGTCCGGGTAACATTTTTCAATCCATTGTTTTGCTTGCGTGGTGTTTTTACCCATTAAAAAACAATGTTTTATCAGAACACGAAACTCGGTTTTTTCCATTGTTTAAACAAACTACAAAACGACTTTACTCCAACCTCGATAACTCAGCTGTTTCTGGTCCGATCGACTTAAAATTTTGACACGTTTCAAGCAAAGGTTAGTACTCTAGAAAGACGTGGTTACTGGTTTACTACGAGCGCCATCTATGGGTTAGTCTCGGGACTTATTGATCCATGTGTTATGTAGATCATCGCTGATAAGTAAATTATTTAATAGGTTAATGATTGTAGTTAAAATTCTTTCAGATGCACTATTTTTAAAGAAAGTTGACCAGTACAGTCGTTTCGTCGTTAATTTATTGTAATTTGAAAACCATTAAGTTTATTTGCAATGTTAGCTAAATATATCTACACAAATCAGGTGTAAATATGGCAATTATAAAGTATGTTTTTGTATTATTTCCAAATATTTATATAATTCTTACAGCAATACATTTTATACGATAAAGTATAAGAAAGTGAACTTTCAATATGTTTTACTGAACAAATTATAATTTTGTTTTGAGCATTGTCTGCATAGTTGAATTTGATGGAGCCTGTGGTTGATTGACTTGATCAATAAGGTTGATATATAACCCCTTTCCACAATTAACTATTTGTAAATTCTGTATACGCATTTCGACAACCAAGTTGTCATCATCAGCAGATAATTTCAAAGTGTCGCACCTGGTAAAACACGGCGAAGAAATTGTACGAAAAATACACTCCGTACGCGATCCGCACCGTTGCAAACCAAGATGTGCACATCTTGGTTTGATCAAATTGTCTGCATATTTATTTAGTATAGTGGTTATAGTTCAAAAGGATCTGTTATAATAATCAATTTATCAATAATTTTTATGTAATATATGCTTCGAATGTAAGTATATGGATAGTTTGTAAAAAGTAAGAAACAGCTGATTTTGTCTTTCAAATTATACAGGCTGTGGTATCAATCCAGGTATCATATTGATATACATTCAACGTCTGCAATATGCAAAACAAATATACATTTCTGCATAATCTGATTAAAATTCAACCGATACTGATTACACTTATTAGTTAGCATACATTTTCTGTTATACACATCAAAACCGATAACATCTTACATAAATGTAAATAGGCAGTGTATATATTGTGACATAACTAGTTGGCAAAAAAAGTGAAATATTAAATCAGGTCAGCTTTGATTTAAGACTGGTTTATTAACGTTTGACTAAATATGGTGCTAAATTATAATACTGAAGAGATTTTCCAATCACATAAATTATTAAAGAAAAATTAACCAATCGCATTAATAAATGAAATAACAAAATGTGCGTGTTTAGCTTATGTTTATTTCGTTCTGCAAAGTTTGTTTAATATTGTTAAGGCTTATAACTGCGTATAATATTATAAAAAACAGAGACATTATTTATATTAGTTCGTAAAAAGGAATTTTCTTTAAGTTGAAATGTCATTGGCCCACCTCGACAAACGTCCTTGTGCAATATTAACGGTTTAATATAAATTTAAAATTAAAATTTTGTTTTCCTATAAAGAAACAAAACCGCATTTTCATCATAAATATTCTTGATAATTACTAAATTTATAATGTTTTAGTCTCATTATATAATTAATTTGATGCTCAATTAAGGACTCTAGATTATTTTTTTTCCATAATTTTCTTATAAACGCATAGCGACATAAAAAAGAAAATATTTTTTTTACATTTTTATGACCGTAGCTGTCTCATTAAAGTCAATACTAAAATTCGAGAATATCTTTCTTCCCTAAAGTCGTCATCATGAGTAACATAATTTACGATCTTTGTCATGCAGTCGTAAAACCGATAATGCGGTTGTATATTTAATTATAAATAACAATATCAAGCAAACTTTTGATAAATCTTTCTTATCGATTTCAGAGAATAAAAGTAAGGCATTGCTCAAATTATCTAGCTTAATTTTATAGAACATTTTCTAGCATAAGTTATTCTTATGAAAGGTGTCTATAGATTAAGCTAGTTTTCGTACAGTTTTCACTTACATTGTACTTCGATACTTTCATACTATTCCTGTATTTATATAATGATATATGTACCTACCTGTGGCGCTGGGCGCTCTGGTGTATTTTTTAATAAATTATTTACACAAAATAGAAATAGTTTTTTTCGAGACCTGTATTAGTATACTAATTATATAACAACAACATCAACTTGTGTACATCTCATAAGAAACTTTTGGACATAATATTGTTAATAAATCGCTAACTTATTATATCTAAGGCTAATTCAACAACAGAAAGGAACGGTTATTTATTTATGGTCTACATAATTATAAACAGTTTGAATTTAAATAAACAATTATGGTTGAATATATCTTCAAAATGTGTACTAGAAACTAGCAAGTTATTTAAATAATAACAATACAAATTTTAGTTGTTTCAACCATAAAAAAATAAATGCTAATTTCAAATTCGCTAATACTTTTGTGCCGTTATGTAACTTTGCTTCCATATACAATAATACTAAATGTAATATATATAAGTTTTGAAATAAATCAGGTATGGTTAAACAATTTCTGCTACGATTTTACTTTCTTTATATGAATTTAAGCTTATAAGAAAAAGAAAACATATTTTTGCTAAGATAGTAACACAAAATCTTTGTTTCTTAATACTTCATTTATAGATCCGGTACGTAGACGTCCGCGGTCTTGGTTCATACTATCTGCTTCTGAGAGATCTTTAAGCACCCCAGTAACCTTAACCGTGATGATGGCTACCCTCTACACAACGCCTGGTAATCCTGCATGTCTAACCAACCCAACCGCAACCGTAACACTTCATTGACCCATTACCCATATATAAACCCGTCCACTATCGACTTACACCAGTTTCAGTGCGACAGACAGTGCCAGTAGTTGACTCCTGAAGATGTGCCATGCGAGTGGGTACGAAACGTCGGCAGTTATACCAGTGACGCGGTTGCAGCCCGGAAGCCCAGAAGCAGATATTACAAACATCATTTATAGACGTTAGGATCGTTTCGACGAAATATCAAACAGTGTTCATCTATCATACTTTGATTCCACAAATTCTGATATCGTATTTTCACTAATTGAATGTTTTGATGCCTTCATCTTGTTTATTTGCTTCAAAGTTTTCAGAATAAAAATTTAAATTTGAATACAAGAAGGGCGTTTTCATGGACATCTGGAAACCAATTGTTTAATATGCGTTCAATAGTTTTTCTACGACAGTTTGTTAAAGCAGGGATTTTTCCTATCAAGAGAGTCTTGACGTAGCTATCTAAAATTTTGTCATACTTCCAATTCAACTAGTTCAGTGCTTTTAACAATTGTGATCCTATAAGATATTTTTATTTAAAGCATAATAAAGATTCTCTTAATATTTCCACATTTATTTTGGAAAACTTCGCAAGATACATACATATGTCCTGAAAGTAATTTTTGAAGGGTCTTGAAGAAAGCTTTTCATTAACTAAGTTTTATGAGAAGAGCCAGAATATCTTGTTTAAATCATGTTTTAGAACTGCTCGAACGCTATTTTTATTATCATACATTGTTTGTTGTTTCCAGTTTCGTTTAGCATAATGGTCAGAAGTATCATGGGTGTCTCATAGACAAGAAAGCAGCAATATTTAGTAAGCAAAATACCTTTTAGAAAATTACAGATGTTCCTTTAACGTTCTTTGTAATTAACTGTTTTCAAAAGTTGTATTTCAATACTGTCATACTGCACTGAGTGAGCTGCAAGAATTAGTGGTTTCCTGTGACCGTTATATAAAAGAACTGTGTCTAGTTTCTTAGGCGAATCAATAAAAAGTTATCACTCGAATTTATCATGCTTTCCTGACAATTTTTTAAATAGCTGGCAATTGACTTTAAAAACTTTTGAATTGTTAAGACATCTATTACGAGAGTACGAGACGCAAACACTTGGTTTCAGTAAATTCTTTTCTTGCAAACCAGATACAAGAAATTCTGCATTCTCTTTAAAAAAAAATGTTTCAGTAATTTCAGAGATATTAGCAGGAATGTATTCAAGATTTGATATGTCTTGTAATCACTGATGCAGAAAAGTCAGTAATAATTCCTTCGTTCATTTACGCCTTTGTATACACCTTATATGAAAGTTTTAGTAATAATATGGTTAATAATGTAGTAAGTTCTAATCCAAACAACAACGAGGAACAGCAAAATTTCTTATTATGAGCAACATGATTCTAAATATTTTATATTTAAGCTTAAAACTAATTTTAAGTATTCTTTCAAAATATGAATTAGAAATTGATAATTTTTCAGAGTTTCTAAGAAATACATGAAACAATTATTCACAAAATAATTATAAATTATTGATAGTTAAATTGGCAAAAAAGAAGAAAAATAATATTCATTTACTATCATGATACAAAATGATTTTAAGATCAAATAACCTATATTACGTGTTTGTTCACTATGGTATAGTAATATATAAAGCTTGACAATGTAGTAAATTATGCTATGAATGCTTGTGAATAAACAGTGTTCTTTTTTACTATTTCTTAATGATAAGAAATAAAAAGATTTAACTTAAACTTCTCTATTTGAATACACAATGAGGTTTGAAGAACAGACAGAGGGAAGTATTCAAAAGATTGTCATCCGCTAATACATCTTAGTGCGACTCTTAATCTAACACGTCTTTTTGAGAAACATTGCCTAAACTAGTGTTTCTAAAGTACATATCCCCGTGAACTCCTTTCTAGATGAGGAGGCGATTTGAAGCATGCAACCATTTGCTAAAATCGTGAATTATTTGGATTTGTTATTAGGAAACTCGTTTTTAAACACAATGTTCATTAAATTTTAACATGAAAATTAACAACCGATTTAATTAATTCATAGAATATATTATGCAATTACCTAGAAGAATGAAGAGGTTTCCTTAATTTTGCAATATCCGGAGCATTGGACGCGATCTTCAAATTTTCTTCTCGAGGTCTATTTCTGAGCTGGTTTCTTCTTAGAGACTTAATATTGCTAAGTGTTCAAAATGCTACTAGTACGAGTAAGTAGAGCAAAATAATGCAATGCTTGGACGATTTGCTTGTCATTTTTTTAAAAAATCAGATTTAGCAAGTAATCAAAATTTTCAAAGTTCGTACTCTTGTGGATCACCTTCTAGGCTTCACTACTTTATAAATCTCCCACTTGATCCTAGACATCTTTGGAGAACATTGTCTGTCAATGTTTTATTTAAGAAAATAATAGTTTTTCCATTGTATGTGAATTTGTCGATAAATTTTTCATAGATACGTATATGCATGCTAAGACTGGCATAAACTACGCATGTTGTTGCCCTATTATTGTATCCTGTCGTAATTGTTGATGATGGATTGTAATTCGAGTTGTTGGAGCTCTTTTCATCCCTTTTAGATCCTAGGTATTCTGAGGTTTTGGAAGTTATTATTTTACTGAAACCGTGCTCAAACTTCACGCTAGACATTTTCAAAGCCATAAAGGGGAAGGATAGGTACGTACAGACGAATTACAGAGTTATAATAGTGAGTCTAGCAAAGAATAATCCTTATTAGCACTACTCTGAAGACGGCGATGAAATAATAACTGCTATGATACGTCGGAATGTCGAAATTCCGTGAACGAAAGAAATAGGCCAAACAACAACTCGTATTACCGTGTATGAATCGGGTAGTTATTTAGTTATTCAATGTATTCTGAAACGTGTTTTGTGAAATACGTATATACGAGGGAGCGTTTTTATATTCGCGGAATGGGGAAAGGGGTATAAATAAAAAAAAACAAATTATTTTTCTTTTTCAATATATTCACCTGCAAGACGGATACATCATACTCATAAAAAAATGATTTCTCTTTATCTGCAAAATACGCCGAAACTGCCTCCTTGACTTCATCATCGGCAGTAAATTTTTTACCCCGCAGCTCTTTTTTCATTTTCGGAAATAGGTAATAATCGCTCGGGGCCAGGTCTGGGCTGTAGGGTGGGTGATTCACAATTTCGAAGCCCACCTTATGCAGGGCAGCTAAAGCAACGCGGCTCTTGTGGACGGGCGCGTTGTCGTGCAAAAGCAGAACACCTTCTGTCAATTTTCCCCGTCTTTTCTCTTTAATGGCTTCTTTTAGTCGCTCTAATATTGAAGCGTAATATTCTCCGGTTATAGAAACACCTTTATCGTTATAATCAATCAACAATATTCCTTCCGAGTCCCAAAATATCGTTGCCATGAGTTTCCCTGCTGATTGTGACACTTTAAATTCCTTGGGAGGTGCTGTGCCCTTTTTATGCCACTGCATGAAGTCTTGTTTGGACTCAGGTTCATAATGATGAACCCAAGTTTCGTCTCCAGTAACAATTCCATTCAATACACCATCCTTGTCTTCATTACAGAGGTCCAAAAATGCACGCGAACACTCTATGCGCTGTTGTTTTTGCGGCGGCGTGAGCATTCTCGGCACCCATCTTGCGCTGACCTTAGACATGCCGAGATGATCGTGTAGGATTTTAAAAATTGTTGTATCGGATACTCCAACCATTTCTGCGAGTTGTTTCTTCTTTAGTCGACCATCTTCGAGTACAATTTGTTCAACTTTTTGGATAAGTGCTGGCGTGGTCACCTCAATGTTCCTGCCCGGCCTCGGATCGTCTTCAAGAGATTCCCTTCCTTGTTTAAATAAACTATGCCACTTGTACACAATGGTTTTTCCTGGACAAGAGTCGCCGTAAACCAATGACATCTCATTCATTATGGTCGCGACTGATTTTCCTTGCCTGGTAGGGAACTTTATAACGGCACGATATTCGATTTTTTCCATATTTCACTTTTCACTCCTGATTATGTTACTTGGTTGACGATAGCTCAAAGACTAACTGTCTAATAACAATGAAACTTCGTATTTATACTAACCATCACCCCTCTACAACCCGCTCATTCCGCGAATATAAAAACGCTCCCTCGTACATTTAAGGAAATTGTAAATATTATTAAATTAACTTACTTTATATATTAAAAATTGACGCGATTTTATTATTAGATATATCGTATATAATGTTTCTGACTTAAATATGTATATGTTATTATTACGCGATTTTATTTCAAAACCATATTACGCGCTATAACAGGCTCACCTAGACCTGGAATACATCCACATCAAATCTATGTAGCTTCAATATTAGTTTATCTAGATATGAAAATATATCAGCCAGGTAAACGTCCTTGAAAGTCATAAGAAATATTAAACACATTCGCTAAGGAAGTAGGCTTTTTTCCTTAAATATTATTCTAATTTTGTCCTTTAGTTCAAAAATGTATGATAATGTCGACATAGAAAAATAAGCTAAGCAGTTTTCAATTTCTGACCGAAGTTTTACTTGTTTATTTTTCGGATTTTCGGGAAATCGCAAACCACTTTCATAATCTCTAATATAAACGGTCCAAAAGATTAAGTGAACTCAGTCTAGACAAGTTTCTTAAAAATATATCACTAAAGTAGTCAAGGAATAGCAGTTAAAGGCGACAAGGAATCTAGTTTTGGTCATAAAATTTCACCACAAAAAGAACATCAGCATTTGTAAATAATACAAACTAATTAAAACAACTGGTATTGGATCACGACAGAAAGTGATGCATTTGGACATTTATGTCGGCAAATCTAAGATTAATATTAGAATATATCGTGTATGTGCGTTCATTTGAAACAACTACATATGACTCTGAGGGGATCTGATTTTGGGAAAATTGAACGCCACTTAGATAAAATGTTCGCCCAGAAATAAAAACAGAAGTATTTGAAATAAAATCGATTTATAAATATTGTTTTGCTTCATAGATTCTAGTATAAAGACGAGAGTTGTTTTTGTCGACTATTTATTTAGTTTTGAAGATTAAACTTTGAAATGCGTTAGTTTAAAAATAAACGAAACTATTTAATAATTTTTACTCATGAAGCTTTAAGAGACTCAAACACTCTTGAGAAACAACGAAAATGAAATTAAGAAATATCTGCAAAATAATTCTATTTTATTTAAATTACTTAGGGTAAACATATATGTTATATATTTTATATTTATTTACCCTCCGTACTTTAGGACAGAAACTAATTACAATTAGTTAAAATCTATATGACAACCCTAAACAAATAGTAATTAATTCTATTGTGTTTTGTGAGCTACTTTTTCATATTTTTTGTTTGTAATGTATAATAGATAGCACAGGATACGGTCTCATTTATTAGTGAATTCAATACGGATTTTTATTTAAGAACTGCTATTCTAAATGAATGAAAAAGAAGGATTGCTAGTCGTGGAAGTGAACATTCGCGAAAGTGCCCATTCCAGAACAAAAACGTTTGATTCGCCTGGCCTATGTATGTAAAGGGCGATATCGTACGTGGGGTATCATTAATAATACTGGCATTGATACGCAAAGAGAGATATTAGTAATCACTAATATATGTAATTAGTTTTTTGAGATTATTAACAGTTAATCTGGTACGTAGACTTCCACGGCCGTGGTCCATACTATCTGCTTTTGGGCTTCCGGGCTGGAACCACGTCACTGGGTATAACTGCCGACGTTCCGTGCCCACTCATATGGAACATCTTCAGGGCTCAACTACTGCTACTGTCTGTCGCACTAAAACTGTTTCAGTGCGCCCAGAAGCAGATATTATTAACAGTTGTATTTATATAGTTAATGTTTAAACAAATTAATGTGTAAACGCGTGTACATATATATATATATAAATATATATGTATATAATAATATACATACATATATATATATATATATATATATATATATATATATATATCCTCTATATTTCGCTATAAATTTATAGCTTCCTCAGGAGTTCTAAAAAACAATAACATGTACAATATTTTAATCATGTTCACAATTATTATCTGTTTCTTACAAAAACTAGATTAATTTAAAAAATTCTTTAAAAAACATTCCAATGTGGTTTGTCATACTAAATACTAATAAATAAAATTATAAACTATTACACTAGTGTCAGTGGTAGGTAAAGGTCAGAGCATGTTACACAAATAATTTACATTTGAAACTAAATCATTTTACGTGTAAGATCCTAAAAAAAGGGGGAACCTTTTTTTCTTTTTTCCGAAAAGTGTTAGATTTTAAAAGAACTGATATACGAGGTGCATAACAAAAAACAAAAAATATATGAATGTGGTAAAGAATCGAGCCGTGTCACTGATTTTCATTATATTAAATTGCAATATATAGTACTTAATTGGTTGATATCAGATTTATAATTGATGGTGTTTGGATTTTTACAGATGTGAGCCATTTCCACGAATATTCTTTTCTTGTAATTGCTTTCTATCTCTAAAATGACGGGATTGTTAAAATCAAAATTGTGATCATTGCTTTTGACGTGTGTAGCCAAGGCACACGAGTTCTTACCTAGTTTGCAATCACTTATATGCTGAGTCACCCTTTGTTTTATAGATTGTGATGTGTGACCTATGTAACATCCAGAGCAGTCTTTGCAAGATAGTCTATATACTACATTCGACTTTGACCACAAGGGAATTTTATCTTTGACTTTTGTAAAGATATCTTTAATTTTTTTAACATTATATTTCACTATTGTGCTAGAGATATTGGTGCCACTTAATATTTTAATTAACTGATTAGTCAATGGCTCAACATATGGTAATTTTTTGTATTTAATTTCTGAATGTAACTTATCATCTTGCGGTCCATCATAGAAATTGTTGTTTTTACTAAATATCAAGTGTTTTAGTAGAGGTTTAGGATAACCGTTGTTGATGAAAATTTTTAATAACTTGAAGCATTTATTAAAAATTTTCATCAACAACGGTTATGCTAAACCTCTACTAAAACACTTGATATTTAGTAAAAACAACAATTTCTATGATGGACTGCAAGATGATAAGTTACATTCAGAAATTAAATACAAAAAGTTACCATATGTTGAGCCATTGACTAATCAGTTAATTAAAATATTAAGTGGCACCAATATCTCTAGCACAATAGTGAAATATAATGTTAAAAAAATTAAAGATACATATCTTTACAAAAGTCAAAGATAAAATTCCCTTGTGGTCAAAGTCGAATGTAGTATATAGACTATCTTGCAAAGACTGCTCTGGATGTTACATAGGTCACACATCACAATCTATAAAGCAAAGGGTGACTTAGCATATAAGTGATTGCAAACTAGGTAAGAACTCGTGTGCCTTGGCCACACACGTCAAAAGCAATGATCACAATTTTGATTTTAACAATCCCGTCATTTTAGAGATAGAAAGCAATTACAAGAAAAGAATATTCTTGGAAATGGCTCACATCTGTAAAAATCCAAACACCATCAATTATAAATCTGATATCAACCAATTAAGTACTATATATTGCAATTTAATATAATGAAAATCAGTGTCACACGGATCGATTCTATACCACATTCATATATTTTTTGTTTTTTGTTATGCACCTCGTATATCAGTTCTTTTAAAATCTAGCACTTTTCGGAAAAAAGAAAAAAAGGTTCCCCCTTTTTTAGGATCTTACACGTAAAATGATTTAGTTTCAAATGTAAATTATTTGTGTAACATGCTCTGACCTTTACCTACCACTGACACTAGTGCAATAGTTTATAATTTTATTTATTAGTATTTAGTATGACAAACCACATTTGAATGTTTTTTAAAGAATTTTTTAAATTAATCTAGTTTTTGTAAGAAACAGACAATAATTGTGAACATGATTAAAATATTGTACATGTTATTGTTTTTTAGAACTCCTGAGAAAGCTATAAATTTATAGCGAAATATAGAGGATAGAACAAATGATTAGTTTTTTCATTTTTTAATTTTCTTAACAATTGACCGAATACCCAATTAATTTCATTGATTTGGATTATATATATATATATATATATATATATATATATATATATATATATATATATATATATATATATATATATATATATATACATATAATGCCAATAAGATTGCGCTCAATAGTAATAAAACACAATATCCCAGAAATTACCGGGAACAAGTTGGCTTGACTGTAAATTAAATTGAAGTGTTACAATTAGTAAACCTAATTATGCTGGTACGAGAATTATCAGCTTTTATTTACAATATCAGACATGTGAAGGCAATATCATCATATGAAACTGCATGAGTATCATATTTGACAAGTTTTCACAGTTGCCCGAAATATTTTATTAAACTTTGTGTAAGGTAAATGAAGCCAACATGATTTTTTGGCTGCAGAAAACTGTTAGAGCTTTACTAGGTTTGAAACAAGATGAATCATGTCGAATATTTTTTAGGAAAGAAGAATAATTTATTTGATATCAGAATCTATACTCGCCACTGTAAAATATGTACATTTAAAAGAAATAAAAGTATATAATAAATTACCTAAAAATATGAAGAAACTACTGGCACACAAACTGGTGTTAGTGCTCAAAAAAATATTCCTGGTGTTTCAATTTTAATTTGTTGCTAGTTTATGATAACAATGTTCCGTGTTTCATATCATGTAGCATATCTATATTAAATTATTTTTAGTTAGTTTGTAATAAATTATCTAGTAAAGTCAGTATTTAAATTTTATATTGTAAACATTTTTACTTTTTCTATAAAAACTTTCGCTTTTAATTTTGCCTATTTAGGGAGAATATCATTTCAAGAATCAAAATGATTAGCAACTACTAACCCAATTGCTATGGGAAAATCATGTAAAATTGGAAATTATGACTGAAAAAGCGAATGGAAATAATTTCAATTGAGTACATTGCAATGAATTGCATTGATTAATGCGAACAGTGCAACGTATTGTTGCTTTAAACAATGAAAATATTCCTAGCATATGTACCGGACCCGGACGAGTTCTGTGTCAGAAAAAGAGTAAGTATGACATGGATAATCAGTACAAGTGTAAAAAAAATATTGTTGCGAATAATTCGCAGGCGCTTGTACAAAGTTGGCTTAAAATGTAGACGTCCAGTTAAAAATCACAGTTAGTGGCATTGAAGAAAGCTCGTTTTTGATGGACAAAACTTACGCGGTGTACTAGCGCTGCATAACGTCGGAAGGTCTCGGACCCCTGACACAAATGAAGGTCCTTATACCTTCATGCATGATAACGTTGTTCGTCATAAGGCAAAATCTTTTTGAAGTCGGTGGACTTGCTAGTTCTTCACCGTCAAGAAATTCTCTCGATCTAAACGCTATCGAAAATATTTGAATCGTATTGAAATCGGTAGTCCATTAAAAAAAAATATCATTATACAGGAATCGAAGACCAATATGTGTGGCAGAAAGATTGAAGAGTCAATGAAAGCCTGCATTGAAAGTATATCGAAGAGTGTCGAATAGTGATAACAGCAAAGTGTAGTATTACGAAATATTACTAATTTCTTCAGAAACATTACCTTTGTTTTACAATAAATATTTTTCGATAAGTTTATTTGTTTTTTCTATACAACGAAAAACAATATATTTGTAGGTGGCGCTAATATTTTAATCAGGGACTGTATATATGCTGTAAGTCAGTTGAACTGCTATTTTCACGAGTTCAACATATTAAACTGAAGTTCGAGTATCACGAAATCTATGTGATTTAGATGCTGAGCCAACAGTCCAGTTAGTATTGTTTTCGTTTAAAATATATCAAATATCTTTAATACTATACTTTTAATAATGTCAGATAATTAAAGAATAGAAGCTGTTTGATTCTAAAAGCAAATGCTTGCCTTGTACCAGATCTTTAAATTATACATTTTTATGAAACACTATACGCCAGAAAGACTTTTTACATTCTTATGTTAAAATTTGTTTATAATCCTTAATCAGTATTTACAATATATTCATTAAAATACTCCAACTTTTTAAATACGTCTCTTACTTTTCACTACACTAACACATGAATCAATAAGTCCCGAGACTAACCCATAGATGGCTCGCGTAGTAAACCAGTAACTACGTCTTTCTAGAGTACTAACCTTTGCTTGAAACGTGTCAAAATTTTAAGTCGATCGGACCAGAAACAGCTGAGTTATCGAGGTTGGAGTAAAGTCGTTTTGTAGTTTGTTTAAACAATGGAAAAAACCGAGTTTCGTGTTCTGATAAAACATTGTTTTTTATTGGGTAATAACACCACGCAAGCAAAACAATGGATTGAAAAATGTTACCCGGACTCTTGTCCATCAAAAGCAACGATTTGTCGGTGGTTTGCCGAGTTTAAACGTGGTCGTACCGACACACCAGAAAATGTGAGTGAAGTGACAAAAATTATAATGAAAGATCGTAAAGTGAAGCTCCGTGAGATTGCTGAGATGACACAGATATCATATGGAAGTGTATTTACTATCCTTCATGAAAAATTGAGCATGAAAAAGGTTTTTTCCAAGTGGGTGCCGCGATTGCTCTCGATGGAACAAAAACAGCAACGAGTCGATGATTCAGAAAGCTGTTTATCGCTATTTACTCGCAACAAAAAAGATTTATTGCGTCGTTACGTGACCATGGACGAAACATGGATACATCACTACACTCCAGAGTCGAAGCGGCAGTCATCTGAGTGGCGCACAGCTGGCGAAAGCCGTCCGAAACGTCCGAAAACGCAGCAGTCAGCTGGCAAAGTCCTGGCGTCAGTTTTTTGGGATACACATGGCGTGATTTTCATTGACTACCTCGAAAAAGGTAAATCGATCAACAGTGATTATTATATTGACTTACTCGTGCGTTTGAAGGAGGAAATCGCAAAAAAACGACCGCACATGCAGAGAAAAAAAATCCTTTTTCACCAAGACAATGCACCCTGCCACAAGTCGATGAAAACAATGGCAAAATTGAACGAATTGGGTTTTGATCTGCTTTCCCACCCCCCATATTCGCCAGATTTAGCCCCCAGTGACTACTGGCTCTTTGCTGATCTTAAAAAAATGCTCCAGGGAAAAAGATTTGGTTCAAATGAGGAGGTCATCGCTGAAACTGAAGCTTATTTTGAAGCGAAAGATAAATTTTTTTATAAACATGGTATTGAAAAATTGGAAAAGCGTTGGAACCATTGTATCACCCTAAAAGGTGATTATGTTGATGAATAAAAAAAAATTTTGCAAAAAAAATGTTGTTTTCATTGTTAGTCTCGGGACTTATTGATCCATGTGTTACTATGAGTCTTTGTAAACATGATTAGAAGCGGCCACTGATTGCAGATGAGTGATAGTGGAAACTACACGGTTAGTAGTTAATTCTGGCTTACAATTTTATTAAGATGAAGCTTTGACTTCTATTTTTCATTATGATTCTTTCGAATTTTTTTTTTATTATCTGTTGTTATCTAATCTAATAGATCGGCATTATTTCTTAGAGCAATATTTTAAGCTATATTTTTTGCTAGGCTAGACACGACATATTGTTTGAAATATTATGTTTCATCAATGCATTTTAGAAACTAAGCGAACCACTCTCGTATATTTCGGTAATGTTAAGCTACCTGTAATAAAAATTTGAAAGCTAACCATATGCGTATAGATATATCAGAGAATCTGTCTTTGTTTAGAGACAGAGAAAAACTATAAATGAATCTCTTAATCAAATATCGATGATTTATCCGACAATAGTTCTCTTTAACTTTAAATCATGCACATTCTTGAGTTCAGTAGCGAACGTTTAATGGATAAAAAGTTGTTACTCGCATGAGTCGTGTATATTCCTTTGATCTGATGGGAATTCTATTTAAGTCTGTATTAGAGTAGAATTTTATATTGTCAGTTTACATTCTAGGAAGAATGGTCAGTTAAGATGCGTTCTTCCCACATCTAAGATGACGATGACCCTAGTGTTGTTTATGATGAAGATCTTCAAAGGCTAATCAAGAAAACGTTCATTTAACTGTCGATAAAGTTGCAGTAGTAGCGCAGAAATCGAATAATTGTTCTGTTGCCGTTCTAATGGCTGTAAATGTGCAGTGACAAGAACTAAATCGTTACATTTAGAAGGTAGTCAGTGGCGTGGTGATAGAATTAAGTATATTTATAAATTACAAATGAAAAATATTTATTTCTCGAATACATGTTTGTATGTATATGATTCGTTTTGCGTTGGATGAGAAACGGAACTAATATCATAGAATTGGGAAATCAAACAAATAAATTTATTGCTGTAAATAAGATTGTTTCGAAAAATTACTTGTGAAGTGAAAGATAAACATATTCAAAATTTTAATAGAAGAATTTATTAAAGTTCTTTTAATTGCACATTTTGTTAAAATGAATGAAATTATGTCCAGTTATGAGATTATCAGCAAATTTTTACCTACGAGAAATTTAGTCTAACGAAATTTTATCACAAATTTGTTGTTTAGCAAAGGCAACGAATGAATCGATGTCCGAACTGAATAATATCAACATCAAATTTTACAATGTTTTGAAATCATAACGGAAAATTGCATTTTTGCAAATTATACGCAAGACGAGTACCGCAAACGCTAATCAAGGAACACAAAGAAAAGCGAATCGCTGCAGCAACAGCATTTTTCGAACATTACGTTGATACGAACGTTGATGGTACCGAACTTTTGAACCATGTTGTGACAGGCGATACTTATATAATATTGCAAAGCAAGCAACAGTCGATGCAATGACGTAGTAGTAGACCACCGAAACAAGTCAGATATTTTAGAAGAGGAACATTGTGCATTCGGTGGTTTGAGTTGCGGATTTTATGAAGAAACGAATCACAATAGACGCAAGTGCTTACTATGTTACATAAAGGATCAAAGTCCAGGTTTTCGCAGTTCTCAAATTATTTTACAACACAACAACGCAAGACCATACGCAACTTCTTCCACAGGATCACAACAAATTTAAACTAGAGATGGTATAAATTTAACAAAGGCTTTCGATTGTTCAGTTGCAGCAAATAAATTCAAATGTTCCGAATTCTTTTTGCTTCTGCACTTACTCAAGGTATATTGTACTGTGACTTCGTAGATAATAATATAATAAATGTGCTACAACTATAGTAGATACTAGTCCATAGTTCATACTATGAGCATTAGACAAAAGTTACGTTTACACATTTGTGGCTTTTCTTTATCTTTTGTCATCGTATTGTTTATATGTCTGGGATAATTGATACCTAAAACGGAGTACGAGATTCCTTGTTCCTTAGCCCGACGTACAAATACACAGGCTGTTGCTTATTAATTTAACAAGATGAAGCGCATATTTTATTTAACAATCGACATGACTGTCTTCAATTAAGTCTACTTAACTGTACCTTGAGTAAGGTAATCAAATCAAACCATGATAGTTTTTTTATTTACTTTATTGTATTACTTTTAAATAACATGTCATAATCATGTATTGTGTTATATGTTATATTGAATCTACATTCATCACCTTTGTCTAAAAGAAAAAGAAAAAAGAACAAAAATATTTCTATAAAAGAAGAATTCTATCTTTTGACGATAGTATTGAACTTAAAAAATTAAATTCTTATTGAGTAAGCAATTAAAACAATAATTGTGTAAATACAAAATAAAAAGTTTATACATTTATTAACATCACAATTGTGTACAGATCGTCCAGTGGATTTTTCAACATATGCCATTACTTAATGTAAAAGTAATAATCAGATGTTTCCATCCGTCTCACATAATTACCATTTAACCGAGCAAGATAAAAACATTTAAGTAATGGAAATACGTGGACGTTCTTGTATATAAGTTGGGAAAAGAGAGGAAATACTGGAACAGTTTTGATTATCTACCGTGCTAGTTAAGTTCTATTTAAAGTACGACATTCGTTGAGTACTTTGTTTTGTTTATATTTACCATTTCTTTTCGTTGTTACCATTTCTTTTCGTTTCATTTCATCAATTTTTCTTCTACATCATACAAATAACTTTAAATAATATTTAAAAATGATTATATTACGATATACATATAATTCGACCAAGAGGGATTGATTTACAGTACACGTTAGGAGAGTTGGCGAGTAGTGGAAGTATGCTCGCATTGCATTACAAATGGTGGAAGATCTTGCGACTGGTTTAACATAAAGTTTTAAGACGCCAGCACGTACTTTATCTGAAAGCGACTGCGGGACAATCACCCCATTCGCCACCTCTCCTGGTGATTACAGTAATTCATTTGGATAAAAATCGATGTTGTGTGAGAGATCCACTGGATTACCTGTATGTAAGTTCCGATATATGGAAGTGTAAGTAAAGGTAACGGTTTGACAGAAATTAAATTACTAAGCAGTAAACAATGGAAATGCATAAAAAACTATTAAAAAAATCAGACACGGAGAATATAAAGATACATAAGCTAATTATACTAAGTATTTTGCATCAAAAATGTTGTAAAACTGTGACAAATAAATAATATAAGCAGCCAATTAATTAAAAAAATTCGTAGAATAATTGTTTTGAATTCGTTTGTAATTATTATTTTCAATTTTCAAATACATTATTGAATCTGCTGTTTTGTTCTCAACTACTCCGATTAAAAATTAACCAATTTTACTTCTTTTGATATTAATCTAGTAATAAGCAAGTATGTATATCGGCAGATTTTCTTTTAGTTAATGAAATGGTCGTTTAATAGAAAATTTAAAGACCACTGCTTTCTCTTTTATTTTTTTATTATTCTGTTTCCTGTGGTCTTATACGCTCTATTAGTGACGCATTCTATTGAGGTGGATCAGTGTTCATAACTTATGGCCCATGAGAATAGCATTAAGTTTATTAATAACGATATTTCATTTAGTTATATAATATATAATATATGAACAAGAGTTAGTGGATTTGGCTGTAAAAACCAGAAAAAAAAGTACTTGGGAATACCAGTCTGGTATTCCCAAATATTCGTAACTTGACTTTTTCAATAAAACCAGTTTTTAAGCTATTACGTATTATATAATTATTTATTCTGTGTAGCATAGTTTTTGGATATGGTCGCCGTGTAAGTAGAGCCAGTTTCTGGATTGTTTGTATTTAAGCTAGTACATCGTTAAATACATAAGTTCTCAACCTTCATACTATGTAAATAATAAAAATAATAATAATAATATGACTTTATTTCCCAATAAGTAATTATACAAGTAATATAAATACAAAACATTCAACTGAATGGAAAATCCTAAGGGGTGGTTCAGATAGATGACTAGAAGTCATCCCCTGCTCTAACACCAAACCCTTAAAGTTGGAGCTCTGTGCTTGTGCTAAGTATTCCAAATTATTGCAGATATACATTCTATATGTACATACATATGTATATATCGGGTTTTTCAATAAGGACATAACAATTTTGTATTTAAATAAAATACAGAATAATTGAGATATTGGTATGAAATTTATTCGAGGTGCAGTCGACATCTTACACTTAACTATGGAATTCGATCTCATATGACCCCCGCGAGCTTTTGTATATATATATATATATATATCGGTCGGAACGTTGGCAAATTGGACGTTATATTTATCGTTTTTTTTTCTGAAATCAAAAAGAAATAACCAATATCCTTTCCATATTTTTTAACGTAGTCCACTTTCTACTCGAGGCATTTTTTTAAACGGGAGATAACTTTGACCATTTCTCGTCGTAGAAGGTGACCACTTTTAAAGTGGAAACCGTCAGCTAGAATTTTCATGATCTTGTTGAACTATGCACGTGATACCATTCGTACCCGTTTAATGCGTAATACGAGACCTATGTTCCATCGTTTGTTAAAATTCAATCTAAGAATTCTTCTTCATTGTTGTAATGGTTCAGAAATGATACGGTTGGAGCTTTGCGTTTATATTCTTAGAACCCACATAGCACAAATCTTTGAATATTGTAATGGGATACTGACAATATTGTAGAGAACAAAGATGTTGAAAGTTCTTATGTAGTTTATCGATTGTAAAACGCTTTTTCCATCGAATAAGTACATCGACAGCTACATTCAGTTCATCCGTGTTTACGATTGGTCTTCGAGAACGTTCTCTATCATGAGTGTTTCATCTTCCACCATCAAATAAGTGACACCACTTTTGTACATTTCCTTCCTTTATCATATCTTACCTAAACATTTAAACATGTCGCCGATGGATTTCAGCAGGGTGAGTGCTGTTGTGCGTTTGAAAAGTGAATCACAATCTATGCTTCGCAATCGGCTGGATCAATAATGGACATAGCTAATATTACATTGTCGCCTAATATTGTCTACCTCCTCTAACAACTTCCAACTGGCTAATAACGTTGGCAAATGATCAAAGAAGGCATTTGTTAGTAAAACAACGCAGGACTCCATGCGCAAAACGGTTCATATTTAAAAAATGAGCTTGGTATCCTTGTAGTAAACAATGCCAGTGGTTAGATACAAATAGTAGTTTTGGTTCGTTACTTACCGGCCCTTATTTATAACTACTTTGTAAAATAAAAATTGTTAAAGTATAGGATTGTATTATTTCTTATGGTGTTTCAGTTTGAAATATGGACCTCGATCTACGTGGGAAAAAACGGTTTTGTGATGAGACACTAATATAGTACATTCTATGGAAAATTATTAGAATACATGAACGAAAAGTTTAAAAAATTAATATGGACATAAATAAGTACGAAATAAAAACTATGATAGTAACAGTAAATAAAACGAAATATTGGTGGAATAAATAAAGATGTGTAAATACATGAATAGAAGAAATATAAACAGCAAATAGAAAAGCTGAAGTAAGAGTCAAATTAATATGTAGTTATGTAAGCAAATTATAGTCTGCAAAAGAAAGAAAGAAGTTAATAACTATAGAAAACAGTTTTTAAGGAAACTTAAAGGCAAAATAAAAAATGAGGTACAGAGAGAACAACAATGCATATTATCAGCCATGAAGACTGTGAAATAGAGGCAAATAAGGTGACTAGAACATATACACAAAATAAATAAGTGTAGAAACGTTAGCAAGAAAACTATAGAATAGCATGGAAGAAAGACATTTGACAAAAATAGTCACTTGAAGAAAAGCCACAATTCAGAAGAGATTGAAAGCAATAGAAGAACAAACTTATAGTAAAATAGATTAAGTAAAATTATTAACTACCTTACTATCTGCTTCTGGACTTCCGGGCTGGATCCGCCTCACTGGTATAACTACAGACGTTTCGTATCCACTCGTATGGGACATCTTCAGGGTTCAACCACTGCTACTATCTGTCGCACTGAAATACGCAGAAATCCCAGTCTAGAAGCAGATATGTAGTATGAACCACGACCGCGAAAGTCTACGTACCAGATTATTAACTGCCTTTTGTAGAAAAGAAATATTTCAGTATATTTTCGTAATTCAAAATATTCTCGAGGAATAGTTAGTATATATAAAAAAAATAATCGAAAATAAAAAGTTAGGCGAAATCTGAGTATAGCTTCTATTTATTTATCAGTTTATTAGTCTTGATAAAAAATCTAATAAAAGAAAAATTTCATTTAGAGTGTGTTAGAACAATACTAATTTACAATTATACAAAATAATATTTTCAGAAAATCGCGAAAGTTAATATTGATAGTTTTACTTTTACTACAAAAGTTTACAATATAATACGATTATTTACTGGATTAATATTCAGGGATAGTTCTGTATATACTAGAAGTAGCTCCCAAAGCATAGACAATTACTGTACAATAAAAGTAGTTAAAATGAGTTCTATAATTTAGTAGTACGTTTATCTAAAATACTCTATTACACTCGAAAACATCAATCTCTGACAAACAGTCGTTTGGAGTGGCTAGAATTTTTCAGATGTTTAGAAATGGTCATATATCTAATTATAGAATCATTGCCCTATTTCAATTTTGTCGAATGTTGAATCAATTCTTTATAAAATTATATATCAATAAACTAATTGCCGCATAATTACTGAGGAACAGAGATTTGTCGATAAGAGATCTACTCTTGCTAATTTGTGCACTTTCAGTATGCCACTCAGGTCGTTGATAATCAAGTTCAGGACAATGTCATATATATATAGACCTATCAAAGACCGTATTGATCATGGTATTCTGTTAAGAAAGCTGGGAATGTTAGGTTTTAGAAGCCTATCATCTTCTTCGCATCTTATTTGCTATAACGCACATTTTTGTGCCCTACGATGATTTTGTTTCTGACATTAATCCCACTATTTCTAGTGTACCTCAAGGTTCTAATGTTGGACCTTTATTATTCTTATTACTCATAAATAATCTGGTAGTTAAAGTTGATTGTAACACTTTAATACTAATAGGGTTAGGACTAATCTTTATTGCGCTTGCCGATCTCCTTTATATCTTCTGTATATAAGGATACTTCTTCTGACTACGACACATTCCGTTTAACTTTTACAGAGAAATTTGTGTTAATGGCTTAAGTTTAAAATCTAAGTATAAGACGCAATCATAAGTTTTTGAATTTAACATTTATTGGTGCTCAACAGAAAATCTAGAGAGGCATAGATTAACAAAAGGAATGTATATGATTACAAGATGTAATGAAAGCTAAAATAATTCTTGTCACTTATTTTTCATTGTTCAAACTTGAGCAAATATGTTAATGTACGACGAAAGTGTCCTGAGTAACTTTTTTAAATATTTTTCACTACATTTTCTGAAGATCTTTGATTTACTTTCCTTTTGAAAGCATAGATTGCTTAATATATCGAAATAAAGTACATTACCTGTTCCATATTTTCCCAAGTGTAGACAAAAAAGTCGTTGAATGCTAGAACAGGATTGACTCTTGGTCAATTAATACAAAACTTTTAAAGGACCTCGGGTAAATACACATTAGTTGTTCATCATATTCTTCCATTACTTTCAAATAAGAGAAACCAGTATGTGACAATAATGTTATTGAGTAGATTTAACAATAAGAGAAGAAGTTTTATCTGAAAGAGATATTTTTAATTATAATTTAACATTATTAAATTGTCGATTATTTGTGGGATGTAGGCAAAACTTGAGCTACATTATCTGCAACATATATTTCCTTTCCCTGTCAGAAATTAAAGGCTTGCCGTCATAAACATTGAATATTGCGAATCGCGATTCATTAAATTTGAAAAGGGGTTGTAAGTTTTTAAATATTCGATTACAGATGCTGTAAATATCCTTATACATTTTTAAATGTGACATTCTACTACAGACGTCTGTGGCTAGATTTTGATTTCACTGCGTTCAAATTGCATAACCCAAAAGCAATTTGTAGTTTTCAAAAAATATCGTTCTTAATATTTGTTGCATATACATAAGTCGAAATTTCATATGTTTTGTCTGTCCATTAAAAACCAAATATGGGATTCCACCACTAATTGCAAATTTATTAATTTTAAGATTTACCACTTAGACACTTTGTTTACATCACTGTAATTTACAGATCTGAAACCAAAAATTTATCAAACTTTACCTGTCACCATAAAAATTTGTTAAAATTAGAATGTAATACCAAATTTTTTCCAAAAGATAGTCTCGGTAGTATAGTTGCGCTCCCTAACAAATCATCCTCCTATATTTTTACAAATACATAAAAATCATTTCCAAAAAAAAAAAACTAAATATTTGAAGCTAGTGGTGCTATCGATAGTATCTCTAACCTCTTCTTATTTAGGAAATTCTTGTCCATTTTAAGAAGGTATACAAATGTTTAAAAATTGATAATCGTTTGTAGATAAGTTAGGAACTAAGACTCGAAAAAGGGATGATGATTTAAGTGAATCTAAGTAAAATACATCTTTTTGTTGTAAAATTAATGAGTAGAACGGGACCTATCGTAAAGTTATCTTTTTATATGACAGCCAAGCAATGATAAAGACACTAGGCTCGAAACAACTGAACTCTAAATTGGTAGTAGGGTATGCGTGTGTCTCGGTTGAGATCAGTAATTGTAAAAAATTGACGATAGCCTGTACGTCACGATTGTTTAAGGCTATTGGAAAAGCAGGTACATTGCCTCGACAAACTTTAATGGCTTTCATAGGTTTGAGCATTTCGTACAGCATAGCAAAAACAAACATTAAAACAGCAATATAAGCGGAACAGAAAATATATCTCGGAAACTTCCCCGGTTAGACAAGCAATAATTTCTTAGAATGAGCCACCGAAATTTTCAATGGATCTAGTGAGTAAAGGCAGAAAGCTCCTTAGGACAATTGTAGGTCTGCAAGGATAGTTTGACAAGTACTGAGAATGACACATAGGTGGCGCTCTAATTGGTAAAACAAATGCACTGTAATTTAGGTTGCCTATTTATATGTTTACATTCCGAAATTTAGATAAATCGGTTGATCAGTTTATTTTTGACAGCTGATTGAAAAAGAAGCAACACGTCGTTTTGTTAAAATAGAAAAAGCAGAGTGTCGTGCGGGGATTAAATACTTCGTAATTAAGGGTATGAAAGCTACCGAAATAAAAGATGAGTTACGGGAAACATTAGGTGAATCTACTCCATCATCCGCCACAATAAGTAGATGGGTAAATGAATTTAAACGTGGTAGAACAAGCGGTGTTGATGAAGAGCGCTCTGGAGCACCCAAAATCGTGACTTCTAAGGAAATGATTATAAAAATCCATAATATTATTACGCAAGATCGACGACACAAAGTAAGAGAGATAGCAGACATGGTAAACATTTCAACAGAACGCGTACACCACATTGTAACGAAAGAATTGGGCCTTTCCAAGCTTTCGGCAAGATGGGTGCCGCGACTGCTTACGACTGATGAAAGTTCACTCGTTTGCGCATTTCCAATGACTATTTTGTTGGCGACTTGTTACTTGTGATGAAACTTGGATACACTACAATACACTAACTAAACTAAACAACAGTCGAAACAATAGTTAGAAGGTGGTTCTGCACCTCCAAAGAAAGCGAAAACCACTTTATCGGCAAACAAGGTGATGGTATCAATTTTTTGCTCATTGATTACCTTCAGAAAGGTGCCACAATAAACGGACAATATTATGCAGAACTTCCACAAAAATTAAATGTTGAGATTCGTACTAAACGGCCAGGAATGGCAAAGAAAAAGATTCTGCTTCACCAATACAACGCTCCCTCGCATATCAGTACAGTTGTTATGTCCAAAATCCACGAGTTGCATTTCCAATTAGTACCGCACGCGCCTTATTCGCCGGATCTAGCCCCTTCCGACTTCCACCTTTTTCCAAAATTGAAAACGGCACTAGGTGGAAAAAAATTTTCGTCTAATGACGAGCTTATCATCTTCGTAAATGAGTATATTGTAAGACTTCCGGAATTGCATTTTAGGGATGGCATAAGGGCATTGGAGCACCGTTGGAATAAATGTATTGCTCTTTTAGGAGAATATATTGAAAAATAAAAATTATTTTGTATTTAAAAAATTCGTTTTTCTTTTCCATTCTCATTACTTGTCAAACTACCCTAGTACTAATAGGGTATATTCTATGTTAATGTGAGTACTTTGTTTGATGAATACTTTAAAGAAAAACTCTATAGGAAAATTTTTCTCAAAACTAAGTCTAATTACAGAAATGAAGCTAAACAACGGCGCTAACGAGACATGATGCCCGCAATAGATCTGGAAAAATAACCGTGGAATAGGCTGTATACAAAATCAATTAATCTGAATATAATGTACTAAAGTACGGCCACAATTAAACATACTTCTTTGCGATGACTAATTTATCCACTCATTAGTTACTATTAAATACATACATACTTTCTCTAGACTCCTGCAACTTTATTGCAAAACTACAAGTCCGTAATGTATGTATGTACACATATGTATGTACATGTGTTAAATTTGACTAACCTGTTTTCCAGAAATCTGAGAGATAGTTGCAGTTCACACTTTAAACAGTACGCCACTGCTCGTACAAAAACCGCAGAATGACTGCTGGTATATTTAAAATATGATATCCCAACAAAATCGCAGTTGGTGAGCGTGTATTCTAGAGAACGACTAAGAATCATGCTTACTAGATAACACTTGCACATGTACGATTTGAGATTGTCGAATCAATAAAATAAAGTTACTTTCCCAGTTATGTTGCATTGAATTTTATTTACGCAAAATCACGGAAAAACTCTTATCTTAGTATTGTAAATTAAAATACACTGAACTACGTCGATCTTTCCAATTTAATCTTTCGAAGATACCTGTAAATACATTTTGTATTCTTAAAATTAATTGTATGTACATAATAGGCATATACAGTTGTAGAGGTGAGTCAAAATTTATGTTCATTTATTTTTATATGAATAAACCCTTTTTATGTTTCATATTTAACCATTAATGAAATAGATACAATGTCTGTATAAAGTGTAGAAAAGTGTAAATATATTCAATTAAAAATGTTTTTGTTGGGCAAGTGTAACACTGAATTTTACTGCTTTTCTCTACAACGTGCTTCTACCAAAATTTTAATTAATAACTACTTTACACACGTTATTCATTATAACATAAACCAACATCTCTTCCCAATCCCTCCACTTCCAGTTGTAAACAATCTTCAGGACTCATTTACTTCTTATACAAGATAGAAATAACGCAAATAACGCAAATAGTGCAAAATGCAAAATCATTCAACGGTCATTTTTAGTTACCTATGTACAGAGCATGCTTACCATAAAAAACTTTAAAGAAAAGGATTACTTGTGAAGCTAATACTTTTGAATCAAACAGAAAAGCACTCTTGTATTTCAACATATTTATGTCTTGAATAAAACAGCTTAGTTTCAAAATGAAATTATAATTTATCAGTGAAAAATTTTCTTTGGCAAGTGATTTTATTAAAACAACAAAATAATAATTGAATATATTATAACGAGAGAACTGTACGTTAATTTCTCAGATAGAAGCGAAAGCATTTATTTCGCCTTAACTGCCATTCAACAGTACATCGTTGATCAAGCAAATAGCGTACAGCATATAGACACAGAGTGTGCTTATAAACATAGGAAGCTCCATAAGGAATCAAGTCTTTCATAATCTAGACTATGATGTTGGATATACTCTACACAATACCTAGTAATTTTTCGAGCGAAACAGCTTTGCCAGTGGCACGAAACAACTTCAGTATTAATTTGTTCCTAACTAATAGCCAAGAAGTAGTGCTATGAAAACGTCTTTTTAACCAATGAACAAGGCGCAGGCAGAAGAGAAAGTAGTACCAAGATCTCGATTTCGGTCCGGAAAAAAAGGAGAAAATATTTTTTGAAAAAACGCCAAGTAATTTTGTTGTATAGATAAGTATAAGTGAGAGCTTGTTATTTAGCAGTCAAACTAATATTAGATTTTTCGAAAAGTTAATGAATTTTTACTACTGAAACAGTCGAAGTGTAAATACGTGCACTATCCTGAAGAAAAAGCACATCTTTCTTATTTAAATGGGACCTTTTGCGTTGTATTGCATCATTCACTTGATTTAAAGTAAATGTAGATATTTGCCTATCATTTTACCTTTTTGAAGACAATCGATAAGTAGAGTAAATGCAATTCTAAAAGACGGTAGCTATAACCTTTCCGGCCGAGTTGATGGTATCTGTCTTCTTCGGAACACCTGTGCCTTTATTTCGGGTGCATAAAGGTGTATCCAGGCGTCATCAACTATTATTATTTGGCACCGAAAGTTTCTCGAATTATTTCATCTTCGCTAAACTGAGTACCGAAATGCGTTCTCGTTCGCATTTGTGGTCCACAGTCAACAAGTGCGAATAAGTGTTACATAATCTTTTCATATTCAATTCATTATGCAAAATCTAAATTACATTGTTTGTCAAATAAATTGACCCGACTATGTTTAAAATCAAATGTCCATTATTTTAGGGTGGCAATCGATGGAAGTTAGTCTTCGTAAACATATTTCAGCTCAGTTTTGAGTTCATCGCTTGTTCGTTCTACTTAATTTCTTCCATGTTTCAGAACAAGTTAAAAACAGTTCATTTTCTATTCAAATAACAAGTGTCTTTACAATCTAAATGAATGCAAAATTGGAGTCATGTTTTGAGGGATTGTTAATCTATCCTCCTTTTTATCAGTGGTAATATGATACAAAATCAATCACGATGAACTAAATATAATTGAATAAAAGTAAAAACAATTAATCTATATTGTCTTTATTGATAAATATAAATTATGCAAGTAAGCTTCGATTTCTAGAATATGGAGATAATGAGATAAATATAAATGAACATTTTAATTAGCATTATTTCAGCCTTTCCATATCACAAGAGATTTTCAGGAAAAACTTTTTTTAAAGGTAATAAATCTATTCGTTTTGCTTTTCTTTATATATTAATTCTTAACCTTTTATAGGTTAAAATCACGATTACTTATTACGTTATCGATGAAACTAGTGGTTGGATAGGTGTCCAATACTGAACTCACGTAAAGTTTATAATACATCAATATTAATATATTATTAAACATATGGCAAGCACGTATGTACATACGTACATATGTGTAAATACTATATTTGGCATAGTTACAGAAGGTCAACTCTATTTAATTAATTTCATACTTCCGGACAATTGTGAGAAATTCACAACAAATAACTACTGTCACACGAAATTTATCATCTGTCATTTACAGAATCAAACACGGCGGTGGTGTCAACATATCAAGCGGCAAGAGTATTATACATTTCGAATTTTCAGTCATCTAGCTCACGTAACTGCGAGAATTTGTTAGATTTTCAACTCCTCCTATTCTTCTGGGTTCTTACTTTGTTTTTCTTTCCCTAGAGTCCAGCATTGATTTTTGATTCCACGCATGTATACTAGTTGGGCATTTCAAAAATTTGAGATGCCCAACTAGTATATATATATATTTCTTCTACTGGTCTTATATCAAATTGTCTTAAACGTACTATTTCTAATCCTGCCCCAGTGTGTTTCATCGTCAACATGTTTTAGAAATCTTATTTATGTGGAGGTTATTATGGTTTACCCTTTTTTAATTAGAGCTTATGGCTTGTATCCACATATGTATTCAAGTAGAAAGTAAAAACGTTATCAGAAAAAAAAATTAAAATTTACATGTTCAAGAATATCACTAGTGTAAAATGAGTTACGCGCCAGAATTGATTTAAATTCTCTTCCTTTTAATTGAGGTAGTCTTTAATGAGGAATTCTTATCAGAAATTCGATAAATTACATTGATCTATTTCCCTTAGTGTTGGTACACCTGTTCTTTCAATCCAAATATTGTAGATAAAGAATATTACCAATAAGAATATACACTACCGGTCATATTTATTTGCCCAGCCTAATTTTATCTATTTCCTGAAATACGGATTATTTTTCGAAAAATTTGTATTATAATTATTCAACAATATTATTAGTGGAAGTAATTCCATATGAATTTCTACGAAAATCTTATATTGTTTATGATATATCGTAAAGGTGTCATAAATTGGAAAAATACCATAAATATTATATAGGCTAATCCCTACAGTATTAACACTTTTACCTGCATTGCCGAACGGTATTACCAATATTGTGTTATTGTACTAACTAGTTACAATATTAGGATGTGTTATTCAAAAAGGAAAATAAATTTTATGTCAGTCACCGTTCATCTTTTGTTGCGTAAACAGTGAAATAGAGTTATTGTGAATATTTTAATGCAATGCCGAAGACGAAGGAATTCTCTGTTGAAGTGCGTGCTATGATAATTGCTTATCATCGTACGGGTAAAAGTAATCGCGAAATTGCAAAAGAATTACGATTAAATCGCAGAACCGTTGATTATAACGTTAAAAAATTTGAAGAAAGTGGTACATTATCCAACAAAAGAAGATCTGGACGACGCAAAGCGACGACATCTGTAGATGACCGGCATCTAATACGCATAAGTAGACGCGATAGACGAAAAACAGCACCAGAAATTGCTGCTGAAATGAATAGAGCGCGTACTAAACCAATTAGTGTGTCCACGGTACAGAGAAGGTTAAGGCAAGCGGGTTTATACGGAAGAATTGCTCTGCGAAAACCACTACTACGAAAGCAAAAGAAGATAAAACGATTAAATTGGGCTAAAGAACATAAGAATTGGACGATTGATCAGTGGAATAATGTGTTGTGGACAGACGAATCGAAGTTTGAACTTTTCGGTAGTAAAAGGCGAATATTCGTAAGAAGATTCGCAGGAGAAAGAGTACTGCCAGAAGGTATTGCACCTACCGTAAAACATAGAGGAGGTTCAGTAATGATTTGGTGGTGTTTTGGTCGAAGATCTGTAGGCGATCTCGTCAAAACTGAGGGAATCCTAAGAAAAAAAGGCTACAAGGAAATTTTAGAAAATAACGCTGTTCCTTCAGGACTAAGGAATCTTGGCGAAAACTTTGTATTTCAACAGGACAACGATCCGAAACACACTTCTAGATTGTGTGGCGATTATTTGCGTCAACTAGAAGAGCAAGGGCAAATCTCTATAATGGTATGGCCAGCTCAAAGTCCTAATCTGAATCCAATAGAGCTTCTTTGGGAAGAATTGGACCGGAAGGTTCGAGAACGTGCTCTATCATCCACCACTGTACTGTGGGAACAATTTCAAGAAGCCTGAGCACAAATTGCAGAAGATACACTGCAAAAATTAATTGAAAGGATGCCGCGGTTATGTGCCGCAATTATCAAAAATGAAGGTGGGCACATTGGTGACAGCAAAATTTAATAATTATTAATGATAAAGTTTTTATATAAGAAAAATGTAACTATTTTATGTTTATTTTACACTATTGTATTGGTACAATAAATAAATTTTCAGTACACATTTGATAGTTTAATAATTTTGGCTAAAACTAAGGGTGGGCAAATAAATATGACCGGTAGTGTACATATGAAATAATTAATGTCTAAATTTGCAGCCTTATATTAATCATGAAAACAGCATTTAATAAAGCAATAGACATTAAAGTCTTCAAAAGAAATAACATATTTACTTTTACATATCGTGCAGCAATATAATTAATTTGTAATTAAAGGTTTTGGTAATCAATGTATTACTAAAATAAAGCAGTTTATGTATAGATGCTTTTCTTTATATCATACAAAATAAGCCAGTTTTTAAATAAAGAATAGACACATAATATAAATAAAATATAATATTCCAAAATAAGAAACTATTAAAATTATTAGTATTATTACATACAATGCGCGACCGAAAACAATCCAGACTTTTTAATCTATTTACAAACTATGCTTGAATAAGTCAATTTTCGTTGTGAAGGGATACTCGATTTAGTTATTTTTACTCGGATTACATAAACTCCTAAGTAGAGATGAGTTTTAACCTAATAATTTTAAGTAGAAATAAGATTAAACGATACATTTTTTTGAAGTATTATATATAGTTTTGTTGCTATTGTTGCTTGTGTTTAGAAATCAAACGAGAAATTTTCGATTAATATAATTTTAATTTAATCTAAAGCTTTTCTTTTAAATGGGTTAAATGCTAAAAATGTCCACCACTTACTTCTATAAAGTAGCAGTACTGTTCAAAATGTGGGTTTATTAAAATTTGTGCAACAAATTCTATACAACTAAGAACGTATTCCATACGAATACAGCCTTGGTACTCTCGAATTGCTCTAGAATGTCCGGCAACATTTTGAACAGTCTCTACTGTTGTATGTTATGTTCTACTAATATCTTTTATGCACATTTCTCGATATTTTGTTCTCCACTGGCTCGACAGTAATCACAGAGTTCGAACTGAGTTTAAATAAAGTAACCCCAGCTTTGCAGTTAAAGCTTGCAGTTTGCTTGAACCGACCTGTGAGAACTCGCATTTTCATGGTGGAGAATAATCTGTCATTTTCGGTTTGCTTTCCTTATTTCTTCAAAAACTTTTGGCAAACGAATACTTGTGTGCCATTCGGAATTGACCGTTCTACAACCCTCTACAGGCACGGTTGCAACGTGAACGGTTTTTCTGAAAAAAGAGCCGACCATTTGTTTTGATGTGCTTCAATCGCAAACAACTTTTGTTGGTTTTGGCTTATCTTGGAATACAAGCGTAATCGCCTGCTGTTTACTATCGGGCTCATACGTATAGATCCAAGATTCATCGCCTGTGGCGACTTTATAAATGTTCTTTGAATCAATGCATTTGTATTTTTTGTGCAGCATTTCTTGGCACCAATCGACACGAAAATGTTCGCGAGTTAATTCCATTTTTTCGCTGACACAAAGTTAGCGTCAACAATAGAAATAGCGACCGGATAATAAAATTGTCAAGGTAAATATATTGTCAAAAATGACTTCACGATGCAGTCATCAGATCGGAGGAAATACTAACAGTGTAGCCAGTTCCCAAAATATAAACGGCTACCCTCGTAGTACGCAAAATCATCAGATTAAGTCTTTTCTTTTTCTTCAGTTTTGTATGCGAACCTGATCAACTATGTGTGTGAACTTTCCTTTTTTGTTAATTTTGATTACCTGAAGTATTCAACTGAAAAATCAAGAATTATATATATTATATAAAATTATATATGTTATATAAACTATATATTTTTTACTGCATATATTTTAAATAAATCAAAAAATGTTTTGAAAAGGTTAAGTCGTCCTTTTCTTTATTAGTCTTTCTTCTCAATTCATTAGAAAATTACTGATGTAGTAATGTGCGAAAAAACTGTTCTCTTCTAGAAGTGAAATAAATTAGTTTCAAAGGAAAACTATTGAAGTTTCAGTCTGTGTATATTGTCCAACAATTATCTAAATTTGGTAGACGATTAAACATATCGAAGTATGGAAGAAACAGCATATTTAAACGTCGATATATACAATATATGCACATGTAGACATGTAACCTTCGGTAGACTCAAATTCCATTTTTCGGATTTTATTGTTGTTTTAAATTCGCCTGTCATTGCAGGCGTATACAGGACACACAATAATACATTTTGATACTTCATTGTAGTGTTTCTTATTTAGTTTGTTACTAGTAAATCAATATCACCTGTATTGTTTTACACATATGTATATGCATGTATACTTGGTATTCGTATAAATCAGTTTTAATTGTAACACCACTTTCTTAATTATTAGTCCTGTCTCTCCATAAGTGTCTTCTTTACAATAAAGACTTTTGCAGATGCACGTTATTAATTAATTTCAATTATATCTTTTTAATAATGTTTAACAAAAACTCAAATTAAATATTTCTGATTGAAGAAACATGAGAGCAGATGTTTATCGTAAGCAGTCTTTACTTGCAGCCTTCATTATATAAATAACAATTAATAGTATTCATTAAAATCAAGAACGTTCCGCCTTTAATGGTTCAACAAAAGAAATGTGATGTACAGCGAATTAAAAGCGTTAAAAATTCTCTTGTGTTAAATTTATTAAAACACTTTTCACAACATTTATGTTTTATACATTGCAATTGTTTGTTTTTTAGTTCACTGTTCCTTTCTCCTGCAGCAATGATTCTTAAATGACGCTGATACCCTTTGGAACAACTCACCCGAGAAATATTAGTACAGATCGCGATCTGTTATGTTATTACGTTGTTTCGGAGAATAATAAGAGCTGAAATTTTCTAAGAATTCAACTTTCATTTTTATACACAAAGTTTCTTACTTATTTGTTTAATAAACCGTTTTTATGACACCAGCAGTAAAATAGTTAAATGTATTATTTTAAATCATTCATCATCAAGTCTTTTAATTGAATATAAATTTTGTATATCACTTACATATTAGTTGATCAAGTAAAATGAGAGACAATATACCAAAAATATCGATATTATAATCATAACTTAATTTAATAAGTTTTATGATAATGATAGTGCAAATGAATATAGAGACCTGTTTATGCAACCAGACATACATACACACACCCGCGCGATTGAAAGAGAGGGCGAAACAAATATAATTACAGAAAAAAATACTTTAATTTTTCTTCGAAATTAATAAATGTATTTCTTTATTAATATAAGTTGGTTGATAGTAAATGCCTGAAATAGTTTTCTAAAAAATATTAATAAATTTATTCCTCTGACTACAGGTACACGGAAACATACGAAAAATTTAAGGAAAGAAACTAAATTAAAAATGTTAGTTATATTTTTGTAATGCATTACGAATTATACTTAATAATTAAAAAATTCAACAACATCTGGTTCGAATACATTAAGATGATCGAATTAAACACTAGGAATGAAGAAAAACTATGGCAAACACTCTATTGGCGACACAAAAGCTGAAACATTAACCCAGATGGATGATTACATCAGAATTGCTGGACAAAAGATTTTGTATATCAAATTAATTAATTAATTCTTCCTAGTATCTGTCACAAGGATTTCAAAATTATTTGTAAAAACAATTAGAAAACGAGGAAATCAATATATGATTACACAAATGTTTAACTTTTGTTACCCAAACCAATGATAGCCTAGGCATTCTTCATACAGTGTAAAGTGCAAAAGACGTGTTCGGGTAGAAAGCTTAGTGTGCTAGTTATTCCTAAAAAGAGTAATTAATTTTGCTAATCATTTTAGTCGAATTCGTCGAAATGTTTGTTCACCATATATAGCTATACTTACTCTCTCTTACTTTTCGCTAAATTGTTCTTGTACATACATATTTTTACCAAGTAAGTGTGCATAATAAGGGGTCGACGGCAAATTTAAAATTCCAGTCACGAACTAACTTGTTCAACAGTTAAACTCAACAGTAAATACGAGGGCGGATCAATAATCAGTCAGCCTAGCCAAAATAACGCCAATCTTCTAGGAAAAAATTCATCGATATTCAAATATTTCAATTTATTCAGAAAAGTGGCTTTATCAAACTTTTCGAAATATACGGTAGTCTTCGTGATTATCTCCTCACCAAATCAAGTTGTCAGGTTGATGAAGAGAGGTCAAATCTGGAAAATAAATTAGATGAAGAAGCAGGTCGAAATGTAGATTATGAAAGTTTTCCTTTGAAACAGTCGAAATGTGAACACGTATATTATCATCAAGAAAAAGCACTTTTTATTTCTTTAAGTGGGGAATTTGGTTTACATTGCATTGTGCGCTTGGTCCAAAAGGAGTGTATAATATTCGCCTGTTATCGCTTTAAATTTTTGAAGACAATCCATAAGAAGAATGTAACTGCAGTACCAAAAGACAGCTATAACCTTTCTAGTCGGCCTTTACCTTCTTTGAGGAACTTATGCCAGCCTCAGTCTTTGTTTCATTAATTATTATTACTCAACGCTGAAAATCTTTCGGACTATGCCTTAACATTTTTAAATTGCTGGCTAAAATAAATTGCTTGTTCACAGTCAATAGTAGCGGCACACATCTTGCGCATAATTCTTTTATACTCATTTGATTATAAAAAATCGGAAACAATCCATACGAAATGTGTAGTCTCGGCTCCTTCGTGCAATTTTATTCGACGATATCGAACCAAATAATGTACTTTTTTAATAAGTTCGTGAGCAGACATATCTAAACTAAGATATCCATTGCTATATAAAGCAATCGAGGGAACTGGTAAACACGTAAACTTTAACTCGGCTTTGCTTTCGTCGTTTCATCGTTTGTTTTGTTTTTTAAAAATATGAGTTTCATCACTCTTCAGTAGTCCACTTTTTTCGCGTTTCAAAATAAGCTGAAGACAAATCTATTTAAATACAGCAACTATGTTATGTATGTTTTGAAATATTGCTAAATTGTAAAACGTATAAAATTCATTATTAGTAATGGGCTCCCTCATTAGGGTCACTATTTATTGATTCGCCATCGTAAATACGTCATTTATAGTTTATATGAATCGGACACCTAATAACCATATAAATCAATATTCTATAATCTACATATTATTATCAAAAGATTCTATTATAGAATGTATCTTAGACGATTATTACAAAAGTTGAGAAAATATAATACGAAGGTAAATTTGAATAAAAATTTCACAGTAGGTTTAATTATGATAGTAATTAGACAAATCTTTAATTAATCGCATTTTTATTTTCACGATCAATAATATATATATATATATATATATATATATATATATATATATTAACTCTAATTAAAATTTTAGTGTAAACAACGTGAAAATTTAAGCTTTTATTATCATTACCTTTTATACTATAGCTCATGATGCGATAAATGTATTTGATTGCAACGTTTAATTATTAATAAATCCTTAGACTCCTAATGCTTGGAAGCAATATTTATCAATACACGTATTCTACTTTCAAAGTAAATTATTAAAGCAAAACATCATTAAGTATACATTATTACACTTACTGCATCGGTAGTAATGACCTCTTAAAATCTAAGTAGTAAAATGTTAGATTCATTTAGATTACATTTGAAAAGTATGGACAATATATCAAACAAGTTAAAATTAATTGATATGTTTCTAATTTATACATTTACGCTTCAATGATACCTCAATATCTCGCCAAGGAAATAGGAAATTGATAAGGTAGTAACTAGCGAGAAAACAGCTGATGCGTTTAGCTTTCAGATAGTGCCACATCTCTCATGTACGCGAACACGTAGCTTGTGGTTCTTCACCTTAACATCTTAGACTAAGAACATGGTACAATGTTAAGGACATTGCACTTTCTAATATTTTCTTTACGGCATATATTTAACTATCAATGTTCACGCTTCGTTTATCTGTAGAAAATAATATTTAGCGGTACATGTATATAAATATTTTGTTACGTTTTAACACCTTCTCAGAGTCTGAAATTTATCGGCCTATTTGTACGTTAAAATAGTTAACACTTTCAAAAGTAAAATTACATAGAATAGAAAATGAATAATTGTCAGACATCAACTGTGACTATTTCTTGAGAGATCGCGTCTTACATGTTCCGTCATTTATGTATACACTTTACCTATTATTTATTTAGAGTAATGTTTGTAGTATTAATCTCTTTTGTTTACACATGTTTTTAAATTACTTACAACTAAATAATAAAGATGACATTCAGGCTATAGTGAAAAAAACGAATAGAGATACTAATTTTTTCTATTAAATGTCATGAAGAAAGAATTGTGCTAGCTAATACAATTTTCGGAATTGGAAAGTGAGTGGGTATTTTATACTCGATGGTTAGTTTTGGGTACACAATAGCGCACCCATTGCAATTTGACTGGCGTCGGGCGGCATCATTTTATTTATAATTATATCGCGCATCTATATATTAGTTTAGTCGAGTCGCTTCTGTGTGTGTATTGTTAAATGTTACGTAAATAAAAACGCGGGTTACAAGGAAGAGACCGGATTATTAAATATACGAGTATAAAAACCGGCAAAATCGACCAATTCCAAACATAACGGATACAAGTTTGCAGAATACTGATACTTTTTAGGCTTAACAGACATTCGTGTCATCAGTAAGTTAAGTAATATTGTTTTTTAATGAGTCCAACTTAAGTCTATACAAACATTTAATTGTAAATGGAATAATGTTTAAATAATATACATTTATTTAAAAATAGGCCTGTATAATTCATTAATGAGCACCAAGCCGAGTTTTCATTTGAATGATTTGAGCAATGACCTCCCAATTGCTGAAATAATACGAAGAGTACTAACTAAGATAATTTATTACAATTAATTATTTTCAATATAAAATAGTATTTACCCATGAATAATTATAATTTTGGTCGTCTCACATCCTAGTCTATTCATTGTCATTGCGTTAGTTTACACACACACACACACGCGCGCGTAAATATATATGTATGTATGTATGTATGTATAAAAGTGGACCAAAAGCCCATAGAATACCAGGTAAATGCCATTGTTTCAGACGGTTTTTATGGCATGCTGACAAATTGTTACTATAACTGTTAATTTTCAGATTGCCAGATTATTAGTTTCATTGTACTGTCATTAAATAAGGTAATACAAATGTAGACTGGTCAGCAAAAAATATTTATAATAAGATAAAAGATGAAATGGAAGAACTTGATTCCTTCACTTTCCATCGTTCGTAAATGAGTTCATGGGTATCCAATCACCAGATGTACCATGTAGTGTGGACTTCCGAAATCTGTCACTATACCGAAAATTCTTGAAAAAATACATACTGTAGTGTCAAAACTCTTCGTTTAGAAACGTCTTAGAAGACGACAGCTCAAAGAATACGCAGCACACATTTTAAATGAAAAATTAGCTATGACGTGACTGTCTACGAGGCAGGTTCCACGGTTATGTGCTGGCTTATCACCACAGATAAGACTTGACTTCATCATTATATATTCGAAACAAAACAACAGTCTAAACAGTGGTGACACAGTGGTTTTTCTCATTCCGAAAAGGAGATAGCTGTTTCATCTGTAAGAGATCTAATGGCTTCCATTTCTTGAGAAGCAAAAGGTAAGTTCTTGTAGATTACTTTCTAAAAGGCCAAACCATCATAGACACATATTAAATCAGTTTTTCAAACAAATTATAGTAAAAAATTACTAAAAATGTTTTTCATGAAGATAATGGTTATATACATGTGTTGTTACTATGACAAAAATTAACGGTTTATAGTCACACACGACTAATTTAGTGGATTTAGCACCATTGGATTACCATTTATTTCCACGCCTAGAAAACTTCCTTACAGGTCAGAAATTTTTAACAGACAACAATATTAAAGCTGCTCTTTTTGTTTATTTTAACGAACTTGAGAGTTCTGAATTTTATGAAGGCATAGAGACTTTGGATTTTCACTGGTTCAAATCTATTGAAACGGCAGGGGATTATGTTGAGAAATAAATGAAATTTCAAAACTTTTCGGCCCGCCCTCATAGTCGCCTCTCTCTCGTGCAGCTGCATATGAGAGATTATTCATTACCTTAAGGGATGAACGATCCAGATATTGAATTGAAGGTTTCATAGAATAAATTTAATGTAATATATTTGTCATTACCATACATAAATTTACATTCCAAGATACTCGCCGAACAAGATGGGAAACAAGACGTTTTAATTCTGTTAGCGAGTAATTCCTTTTGGTAGTTTGGCACGTTTTAAAAGATCAAAATAGAGAAGGGTAAATTTATGAATTTATAAGCTGAAAAAAAGAAGATGTTTGATAAACCAGAGTTGTTTTTCCAAGGCGCAGTTGCCAGCCCTTCAGATGGAAACGATCGTATCGGTTACTCAGCAAATGAAAAAAAAAACATTCTGGTTTTCACTTTTTAATTATCTGCTGATGATTACAACTTAGTTGTCGAAATACGTATACAGAATACGAAAATTAATGTGGGGTTATACGAGTATATCGTATATCAACCTTCAGTGATCAAATGAAAATTTATATAAAGTGCGCTAACTTGTTTAACAAAACGACACCCTGTAGGCGGGGTCGAATAATAAAGAATATGAATATAAGAAATATAGCATTAACCAAAATGTAACTTCACGGAAATTTAAATTCTATATATATATATATATATATATATATATATATATATATATCGAGCGAACTCCGAGTTTTATGGCCCTCCTATTTGACCTTGTGGGAATTACAAGATACGTAAATATATCGAAGACAACTAAATTGCGGGAAAACTATGGCGAATTGGTACTGTAAACCAAAATTGTGAGTACCTAGCACCCTAAAATTGTACAATAAAGGAAGCAATTAGTAAGACAGGAACACGTGGCCAAATTGGCGATAACAAAAATAACAACCAACAAAGAATAGAAAATAAAAACAAACATAAAACCTTCCAGGATTAGAAATATCAAGTCTTAATAATCGTCTAAACTGTGAATAAATCCTCTATCATAGTAGTTTATGCAAATACCACTAAATGGGCTATGTTTGGAAGATTAATATCAAAAAGGTCCTTTAACACTTAACAATCTCGGACATTCACGAGTTACACCTGCACGGCAAGACGCACAAAAACATATCCACAGGCAAATGTACCATCTGATATCAAATACATCAACGTTCGATATAGTAGAAAAACAAATGAAAGAAAATTTCGAAAAAATTATTAAGAAAAGAATCGAATTAATGATCCAGATGATCTTAATTTACAGAGGAAAATACCGCTATATAAACTTCCACTAAAGTCAAGAAGAAATATAACAGAATCTAACTGAAAAGCAGACAAAATTGTTATATTTAGTTCATAAAACAGGGATAATTGGAAAGCATAAAAGAAATTTAATCATACTATTATTAATAGTTAAAACATGTTTTGAATGTTCAATTTCTCAAGAAGCGGAAAACGTAACATTAGAAATTGATTCATACTTATTTTCTTCATTTATAGACAGTGTTCTCAACTGAATTATTTGGTCAGTTCTCTTCCAAGCGTTTCTGCAATAAAATTAATGTAATAATCAAAATAATTTATTACTGTTAATTATTTTCATAGTAAAATGGCAATTATTTGCAAATATTATTTTAGTTGTACATATATGCAGTGAATTCCATCTATATACACGTATACTGCTTGTCATTTAGGTTGGTGATCTTCAGTGACTTCACTATTCTAAATGAATACGATTGTTTAGTCAATTAAACCCAACTTTGGGTAGAACTAAATCTACGGGGTTTAAAAACTATTCTGTATCAAGGGTCTATTTAATATCGACTTCATTCAGCTACCTAAACTATTTAATAGATTCTGAACTCTTTATACTGAGCGGTTCAAAAAATATGAAATTATATAAAAATGCGTTCGAAAATTAAAAACTGAACTAGGAGCTATTTACACGAACGTGATGATTTGTGCGAATCTTCTGGAACTATAACAATGCTTCAATGATATGTCTATAACACACTCAATGAAATCTGTGGAAGTTTTAAAAGTTTATTACGTACATTGCCGATGACAACTATACGAAGAGAACAATGTTTTTAAACATTAAAAACATTTTCAAGAAAGATAACAAGTAAGGAACTTATAAAAATGAAACACCCAACTTTGATGAACGCGTGACAAATTACTTTACAGACGTTAAAGAACAAAAAATTAATCTCAATTTTAAATATGTTTAAAATATTTAATTGGTAATTACAACATATTTATTAAAACATTCTAATTTTTTTAATCAAAAATATTTTTTATCCTTTACCTTAAATTCCATATAAGCAACACCTCTTAGCAAATTTGATCGAGAGCCATCGCTGATACACTCCGCGCAACATGAATAGGACCAACTGCATATATGACATTTGTAGTTGGTATAAACATGGTAGCGCGCTGGAATTGTTATTTTCGAAAATAAGAGGGTTGATAAAAAGATGTATGTAGGTACCAAATATAATTTTTGTAAAAGTCAGTGCAAATGTACGTTACTAATGACAATAAGTAGAGTAATTAAACGCCACTTGAATACGACGAATCTACAAAATAAAAGATTCGTTTGTAATAACAAAATACTTTATTGTTCAATAATGAGTACTTTTGCCATTATTTCTTATAACCTCAAATAGTCGGGATGGAATGGAATTATACAGGGTTCTCAAGTAGTCAACGGGAAGTTCCGCCCAACTTCGTTTCAGCGCCTGCTCTAGTTCGTCAGCGCAACTGAATTGGGTAGCATTGGAGTACAATTTACGCGACAACCATCCCCAAACATTTTCTATGATGTTCAGGTCGGGGGAGAGCGATGGCCAATCGAGAACCTCCATGCCTTGTTCTTGAAACCAGCGTCGAACAATGCGCGCGGTGTGAATACTGGCATTATCCTGTTGGAAAATAAATGGCCCACCTGCCATAACGTTGGAAAATTTGTCTTTCACCTGTTGCAGCAGCTGGACGTACTTTTCCGAATTCTGTCTGCCCTTCACTATTACTAAATCAACAGGTCCGTTATAGGAAACAGCTCCCCATACCATGACTGAACCAACATCGGCTCGCCTTCGTGACTGAATCACTTCATCTTTACGTAAATCGTGGAAATAATAAGAAAACCCATCCGGGCCATCTAAATTAAACTTCTTCTCGTCACTGAAAATAACAGCTTGCCATTCTCTTGTCCACCCCATTTTTGCTTGAGCAAACTGAAGACGTGCAGTACGCTGAAATTCCCTTAAAGGAGGCCGTCGTTTAATTTTCAAACGTTTTAAATGCGGACAGGTCTTCAGTAACTTCTGTACAGTTCTTACCGATGCATTCGTTCCAACGTTATTCGCGATTTGTCTTGCCGTTAATGCCGAATTCGATGCTTCGCGTAATATGGCTCGACGTTCTCTCTTGGTTGTAACGGATGTTGTTCGCCCTTTAAAACGTTTTCCATAATTCTGGGATCCCTAATAAAATTGTTCACAACCTGGTGTGATCGACTTATTTTCTTTGCAGTAGCCCTTGAGGAATACCCTTCTTGATGGAACGCTTTAATTTTTCCAATTTCTTCCATACTTAAGCACTTCTGTCGTCCCATCGTTGCACAATACCCTTAATTACAGATGTTTGTTTATCCGGATACACGTTGTAACTCGACACTCATCCACTATTGCGCAATAATGCGTATTATTTGCCATATCATACCATTACAAATTTGCATTGTATTTTTAGTAAATGAATTGTTTTTCAAACCACCGAAAGCTTGCAACAAGTCGGGTGGTCCTATTCATGTTGCGCGGAGTGTAGATACACACACAAACACACACACGTTCACACACACACATATATATAGTTAATTTAAATCAGGAATGTTTTCCGATTACGTGATCACTGTCGTTTGAAATAAGATATCGACAGGAAGGGAAGATGTCAAATTAAGTACTATATTTATATTGCTGTTGGATGCGATAATGTGCTATATACCTAACCTGTAAACCTGAAAATAACAAATATAAACACTAGGTTAGCTCACCGTAGAAAAGACAAGCTTCATAAGTTAAAATCGGCAAACTTTCGTGGTTTATATTGTATATATATATATATATATATATATATGGTTATATGTATACATATATATATATATATATATATATATATATATATATATATATATGTATGTATACGTCCGTCTATCATTTGGGCGTTCGACTAAAATCCTACGTCCATATACGGACGACAAATAGAGGTATCCGCATCGCGTGCCGTATATTGAAACTGTATATTTATCTTTTAGCCAGCGCATAATTAGGCGTCTAGTAGTTGGCAACTATGAACGTGGGAAGAAGAGTAACCGCAGTTAAATGATTCTGATCAATATAATATAATATTTAAGTAACACGAGCAATAGCTACGAACAAATAAAAATGTTTATGTTAATTTTCCATACGTCTACTCAATTGCTGTAATACACACATATGTATGTACATAACATAACATATTCAATATTTCTTTCATAAGAAACCTAAATTTAATATATTGTAAAGCATAAAATAGAATAGAGAAATAGAAATGTAGTCTTACTGATTGTTGATATAATTTGTTATTGGTGCTATAATTTTGCTTTTCATTTCTATTTTGACATCAATTTCAATATTTTAAGTTTTTTAATATATTATTTCAATTGTTACTTAATTAATTGTTCATCATACTGCATCGACATCATTCATTTACTTAATATATTAACCACTTTATTGAATATTATGGATGCATTCCTTCGAAAGTGATTTAAATGTCTACAAAAATTTTGTTACTCAGTTAATTCCAATTAAAACGATGTGAAGCGTTTAAAAGATTGCTTGAAACATGAAGGTGATAAATCTGTGTTATTGTTAGCCAATAACATTGATCATGGGTCTTATATTTGGCTTTTAAAGACTACTATATCCATTTCTGTTGCTTTTTTGATACGTAAATAATATAGCTTTATTGTGAGTTTACACATTCTCCGTAGATGTTCGTATTGAAATTTTGTAGGCAGAACATCACTGATCTTTGATTCTATTAGGCATTTCGAACGTTGGTGAAGCTATAAGGAACTTGACTCAGGTACTGTGTGCTTCACGTAGTATATTTCCATATTACAATTATATTAATGACAATGTCGCATGCTCACCTAAAGTATACGATATATGTACACATATAAAAAAATCGGATTATCAAGTGAATATACAAATGTTATGTTATTAGTGTTTGTAAATAAATATACATATTTCCTCAATTAACTTGACTATATACTATTTGAACTGTATAGAAAATAAATAATAAATTGCATTGATTATAAAAGTGGGATAAAATACAAGAAAAAGCATTAATAAATAAGTGATATCATAAAATAGTGGCGCGAAAGATTATATTCTCACTATAGCTGTAAAACAAGTGAAAATTCTTGAACTGAAAGTGAGTGATTTAGGACCTGAACTAAACACATGGTGAAGAAACATCACTAATGTATGGAAATAAAGCAGAGCTTCAATAGTGACTTCGAGATGCACTAATAAAAGCCAGTGAAGGTACAGATTGATATTAATTTCTTTTTGAAAGCACCGAATCAAAGCTCAAAAAGTTTAGAAAAAAAATGTAAAACAAATGGAGCAAGTATTATGGAAAATATTAGAACTTTAGAGAAAAACTTGTAACAAAGGTTTTAGGAAATGCGAAAATTCATCTCTTTCAAGAAGCCCTTATTCTGAAAACTAAATATTGCAGCCGAGTAGAAGAAACACTAGCTAACACTCTTAGAACTATCATGGTTGATGATCAATGGCAACTTGATAATTTACAAATAGATCAAGAGCGAGTTCTTGCTTTGAAAGGCGGCCCTCTTAGTTTGAACAAGAAGCGGTTAGAAACCAATAAAGTAAGGACCTAGGACACATACTTGTCGCATTTGAATTTCTTAGTCCTTCTGAAACTTTTTGGCATACATTTTTACCGTGAGCGTCAGAAATTTTGTTCAGTAAATTATTCGCAAGACGTAAGGGTGTGGTACAGAAAATATGTTAATTGCGCCGCAAGTAACAGTAACACAGAATCACTGGCATGTACCTATGCAATAACATAATGTAGGGCCCATTGGCAAGAATTGTTATAGATGTAGCTGGGCCTTTTCCATAAATACATAATAGTCATAATGGATTATTTTACTAATAGGATCAAAGCGTATGCCTTACCCAATCAAGTAGCTAGAGCTACGGATGTTGTTGTAAAGGACTTCGTTAGTCGCTTTGGGGTACACTTAGAACTCCATTCCGATCAAGGACGAAGCTTTGAAAATATGTATGGACTCTTGGGGATTTGAAAAAGGACAACTTCCTTACATCCGTAATCAGATGGAATGATAGTGCGAATAAATAGAATAATGATCAAATCTTTGTTGGTCAAAGGTAATCTCTAAACATCAGAAAGATTGGGATGAGTACTTATCATTATTCCTAATTGCATAACAATCCATTCGTGAGACTACTGGTCAATATCTAACTAGCCTGGTGTTTATCAGAGAACTTCGGCTACTATATGATTTATACATTACATGATTTAAATACAACATAATATTAAAGACGCCAGTGACAGAATAAAGAATTAGTTTTTTCTTTGGGATTGATCTAGTCAGGTATATTAATTAAATAAGTAATTTAATTCTGAGATCAACCTCGTTAATTCAAGTTCTTAATTATTTCAAGTCAGTGAAGTAGTTTTTTTATCGCTGTAGTAATTTCAATCCCTAACTTTGCATTTCAATTTTACAGTTAAGTTGTACGTTATGGATCTCCGTTTTATTATTAGACAAGTAGTTTTTTTCTGTATAGTCATCTGGTTTAAGTATTTGCCATCATTCGTGTAACATGAAAACATTGTAATCTTTATTTTGCCGTTCAACACTTGCACGTTGGATATTCTTCTTGTGCAGCTATTTTTAATATTAATTATTCAATATTATACAGATTGTAAAATATTCGACTAAGCAATACTAAATTGATCGTTATCTTTGGTTGTGAACCTAGAATACGTATATTAGAGGGAATGATTTTTGATGTTTTGTATTGAAGATGCATGTTATGTCATTCAGTTCTTTTTTTTTTGTGTCTACCAGTCGATAACAATTAAACCACATTAATTAACAAACATTAGCTTGGTTTGTTTCAAGTATTTACTAGCGCATTAATGTTAGTTTATATTAGTTTTTTCCTCTCTCTTCTAATATCACATCTCTATTTACGCAATTATACACTTGCCTATGAATGGTTTTTTTTGTCTTCTTTTTTGTTCGTATTGTTATTTACGCCTGCACACTCCTTCGCCACCTTCATATTGTATTATTGAGGATTCTGTAATACTGTGACGTCCCTATAACATCTTTAGTAATTAATGATTCTCTCTCCTGAATAAGCTCAAGGCCGTGTGGAATTTCCAAACGCGGCAACAGGAAGGTTCGGGAGTAGTAGCAACCCTCTCTTCTTTTTTTGTGTTGGAAGAAGTCGCAACTCTACGTAGTTTTTGACAACGAAAATGTCCACCACTGACAATCCTATATTATCGATTGCTATACTTCCTTCTACGTCATTTATTTTGAGATTCTCAATATCTACCACACTAGGTACAATGATAGGAAGAAAATATGTATGAATGTATGTATATAACTTTACATTACATGCATTCTTGTATTTTCAACAATATTTGTCATTGGTTTTTTTTTGTTAACGATATGTATTTTTGGTCGTCGCTTGCAAACATTAAGAGAAGTGACGTAATGTATGATTGCTCTTTAATTTACATGTTTGATTGTCTATAAGAGCGAGTGTTTTGTTAAATATTTTTATATCCAAAAGTTGTCAAGTTATATGTGCCCGATTAATTTTTTTGTAAGTGTCTTGCTGTTAGTTGCTGTTCCTATTGTTCACTAAAGACGATTTCTTTAGATAGTGACGTAACAAATGCTATAGTGAGTCATAGTGAATTTGGGTACGAATTGAAAACATACAAAATAATGTTGAATTCAATTAAAATGGCGAGTAATAAATTCATTTACTAAACTTTGCAATTGTAATCTTGTTGGTTAAATTTACGCATTATTCTTGAACATGTATGTAAATGAATATGCTGTTACCCTTCTACTATTAAAACAAACAAACATTACCATTTATAACAAAATGACAAGAAGGAACAAGAGGAAAACATTTAAAAGTTCACTATTAACAAGTACAACTGAGTTGTCTAAATTACCAACTCGCTTTCCTATATATGTATGTACATATATATAAATTAAGTAAAGAACTTCTTCTACGCGAATTGAGTTTTATAAGGAGAACGACCAACCGTTTGCAGAATATAATAAACATGGAAACCACAAATAATTGATTGGAAACATGTGGTAAATACAATAAATTAGTGTAGAAACGTTTTATTATGTATATATAGATTAATACAGTAACAATTGCAAACTAACTCTAGACGTTCATTAAAGGAAATCCTTCCAGAAAGATATCTAAATCAGAACGAAATCTAATTCGCAAGGTTTTCTAAATTCGAAGCTTCATAGTACAAGGTAGCCGTTTAACTTGATAATTGTATGTCAGCGAAAAAATGGAATTAACTCGCGAGCATTTTCGTGCAATTATTTTTCATAACTTTCGGCGTGGATTATCTCAACAAGACTGCATCGACGACCTGAATTCTTTATATGGTAATGAAGCACCATCGAAAACTACAATATATCGTTGGTACGAGAGTAGCCGTTTATATTTAGGGAATAGCAAACAAAAAAAAAAGTTTTGTTGCTATTCAAAATATTCTCCTTGAAAATCAGAGTATTTTTTGCATTCATTTAAACCAATCCGAAAAGGATTGCAGCCACTGTGAAGGCGGTGTCTCCAAAATATGAGTTCTGAATGCCTCAACTGCCTCTTCCGCATAGAAAACCGTTGACCACGAAGTTTATCCTTCACTTTTGGGAACAAAAAAAAATTACGGGGTGCTAGATCACGGCTGCATTGCCAATGGCTCATCAATTCAATGTTTTACCCGATCAAATATTCAATCGTTTGAACCGACCTGCGAGAGCTGGCTTTGTCATGATGGAGAATGAATTGTCGTTTTCGGTTTGTTTTCCATATTCCTTCACAAACTTTTGGCAAACAAATAGCTGTGTACCATTCGGAATTGATCGTTCCATAACTCTCTAGAGACACGGTTGCAACGTGACCGATTTTTCCGAAAAAAAGGCGACCATTTGTTTTGATGTGCTTCAAGCGCGAACAACTTTTGTTGATTTTGACTCATCTTGGAATACCCACACAGTCGACTGCTCTTTACTATCGGACTCATACGTATAGATCCAAGATTCATCACCTGTGGCGACTTTATAAATGTTCTTTGAAGCACCGCCATTGTATTTTTTGTGGCACCAATCGACGCAAGTTCTTTTTTGAACGGTTGTCAAATTACGTGGAACCCAACGTGAACATAGCTTTAACGGCTAAATGTTCATGCAGGATCTTATGCACGATGGTGTTACTAATACCTAGAGATGCCTCGATCTCACGGTATGTCACTTGATGGTCTCGCATTATCAGTTCAGATACTGCATTAATGTTTTCCAACACAACAACGTTTGTGGGACGACCTTCACAAAATTAATCGTCCAAAGAACGCCGTCAAAGTTTGAGTCCACTATACGAGTGTAGCCGTTTATATTTCGGGAATTGGCAACACTGTTAATGTTGCCTCCGATCTGATATTATTGTAATATAATATTGTAACCCACTTATGTTTGTAGATATAGTCGGTGTCAGTAGCTGATAACAAGTGTCTTCTTTATAAACAATAATATGTACTTTTTTATTAAAGCATGGATGGAATAAATCATTTCTTGTTCAATGAAACCATTGTACACAGCTTTTTCCAAAGGTACTATGGATATAATATCAGAGTTGGCTATGGACGTGGTACAATAAACTGTTACTCTAAGTACTTGTGGAAGATATTATTCATTGTACTAAAATTTGAAAGCCCGTCTCTAGAATGGGATTTATTTTAGGCTTCAAGCGTTTCGTTTAATAAATCTATAGAATATACTTGATTATAATTGGTAAAAAAATTACCTGACAAAATACGCCATGACTACTCTCATGGCGTATTTTGTCAGTTTTTCATAGGTCATTTATTAAAATAAAAAGAATCGATCAAATATATATTTCCTGCTATCTTTCATAATCTTTTGCTATATTTCGGTAAACATAATCCCTTCTTTGTAGAAGTATTTAACTTGTTTCTCCGAAAAACTATAAAAGTTGCTGTTTCACAGTCTCTGAGTCGAACGTTATACCCTACAAGGCGTTCGAAAGACAAGTGGAGATCTGAAGCTGCAGGGTTCGGTATCTTGTCCAAAATGCAATAATTTTTGGTGGATGATCAAAATTTTTCGTCAACTCGAGTTGCCATGGTTAAATTTTACTTCTATACGGTTAACGAACTCGGGACGCCTCTAGCTCCCTTCGAACTAAACAATCGCCACAGTTGAATTGTTTTGTTCCTTGCTATAAATTCAAAAACACAATAACTCTTGAAAATCCACCACATAGAGTTCGATCTTCCTCTGATGAATGTCCCTGAAGACTGTTCCATGCCACACTGCAGTAAGTAATTCATTTCTCGCCAGCAGGTGGCAGTCGCTTCAAAGAAAGCTCGTTTTCCTCACATTTAAGAGCATGTCACGGCTGTTCACACCCACTGTCAAGTTGACTTCTCACAGTTCGTTAGGAACCCAAATATAGGATTTGCTGATATATTCTAGTTTTTCACGTGCTGGTATAAATGATGGATATTTATCGTTCCTCTCGTGTCATGCGGTGGGTTTGGCTCGATTAGCGTCTTCATTTTGTCATCATCAACTTTGGTGGGCCTCACTTGTTAACATGGATTTTCGGGAACCATTGGCATATTGATCTTAGCACTATCAGCGTAAAATTTACGCAACTTTATACTTCTTGAAGCATGCTTACGTTATTATTCCATTTTCAACTTTTTAAAAATTTCACTCATTTCATTTGTTTGTAACGTGGAGTTAGAATTGTCTACTGTCATATGACACAGCATAAAAATAATGCACAAATGTGTCATGGCATGCCCGATTACCAAACGTATATAGTAGTTCCTTTCGTACCTTTGTGCACATTTCGAGAAGAACTACTTTCTGATGATGGCAGCTGCTGAAAGCTTAACAGAAAACTAGTTCGTTTAGGGACTCATCAACGTGTGTAAGTTCCAGAAAACAAGGTATATATATATATATATATACACATATATTGTACGTATGTACATTAAAGTTTGCCACAGGATAACGAATGAACGATGCTTTTCAATGTTGTATATCTTCGATAACAGTTTGTATAGTACCAACTTACTAATTATTAAAGAATACCATGTATCAAAATTTATTGTACAAAAATTACTTTAGAAATGCTACTTGAAATATATAATTAACAATAATAGTTAATTTGAGTTCAATAACTTATATTAATCGAAATGCGTAATCGTCCGTTTCTAAATTTTCTGCACTAATTAATAAACACAATATATGTTATTAATACAACACAGTAATCTATTTCCAGATTATATCGAAGAATTTTTAAGGCGAGGTGTTCTAGTAATTAACTGTTAGTAGTCTGTAATATCGATATGGGTTAAGATATTATAATGTAATTACATGTAATGACGATAGAAACAAAATAATTTAATTTCATCACCTTGGGGGGCCAATTAGATTCCAAATATCGATAGTCGAAACATAGTAGCTTACAACTTTTAATCGGGAAAGAAATTTCGTATTAATTTATGGCATGGGTGGACTGATTACGAGGCGGGTGCATACAATACAATTTGTATACAGTTTCGATAAAACATTGGTATGCAAAGCATTGGGAATTTTAATTTGAAAGTTATTTTGCAACACAGAATGTGTTTGCAGGAATTTTCCTCGCCGATAAATAATAATTAATGAAAATTGCATTTAATGTACTTACATATCCATAGGTTGTAGATAAATTACAAGTATTCAATATTAGCGAAACAAAATATTAAGTTCTCGAATGATAGCTATGTTCAAAGCACTTAATTGTAATTTAGTAACAAGATTATAGATGTTTGACTGAATTACAAAATGAATATCTATCTAATAATTATTCATTATTTATTATCTTAGTGAGTATATTAAAATCACAAAAACTTAAGACATATTTTTCTAAATAAATCGCGTGTTACTTATAGAAATAAAGTGTCAACATTTACCATGGTTTGTTACCACAAATGAACTAATTTTGACCTTTCTAAATGGAAATATATTTACTTCGCATGCTTTAGAGCGATCGCAGCTGGAAGTTTGTATTTAAAGGCTAACCTGTGTGATTAGAAATCAAGATTTGCAATTTTGAGTATTGTCCAAAATGCAAGCACGTTACGATCTGTCAGAGATAGAGGCTTGAAGGGCCATAGGTCATTTGATAAGTGTTAAGGTGCTTGAAGTGAACTAAAGTGTAATTTCTAGACTTTGGAATCGCTTTTTGGAAACTTGAGGTACTGGGAAAAGGCAAAAGCGGCGTCGACCAATATCAACAACACTGAGAGACGATTGATACCCGTCACAAGTGGAACGTAGAAATCGTGTTGTTAATATAATCCAGATACGAAGTGTAGTTTAGATTTCTGCTGTCATTGGAAGGTTACTATAAGCGTAAACAATGAGAAATTATTTACATAATTATAGGCTTGAAAGCTATTGATTTGTATGGTTACTTCATCTTGACTGCCAGGTTAATTTGCATTCTCTTAATGTAAACCATAAAAGTAGAGTCCGAGAATGTGGATAGATGAGCATATCAATTGTGATCAAAATGAATGAGAGCGATGTGGATTTTGGCGTAATATTATGATTCGGAATAAGTACTGGAGGGAACATCGATCTCTATCATAGAAAATAACCTTATATGTCAGGATGTGATTCTGCGAACCATCATTTTTTGGCATGCATCAGGAGTAGGAGAAGAGTTCGTTTTTATGGATGATAATGCTCATCTCTATCGAATAAACATCGTAAACTGTACTCATGAAGTTGGTGTAGAAAGAATGTAATGGCTAGCCAATTCTTCAAATGGTAATCCAATAGAACACGTTTAGAATGTTGTGGGAAACGTTTTTCTGCACGAGACATGCTATCAAGAACGCTTGAGGCATTATAGAAGGCCTCCGCAGAAAAAATTTCGATTTAGTAATCCAATCCAAGTCATTAAGATTCCGAGTATTTAGTTTTTCATGATGGTCATTCACAGTGTTAATCTCCATCTTTTTGTAAAAAATTATTACAATAGAAATTCTGTAAAATTGAATATTCTAGATTTTTCATACGGTTAAAATGCAACACTTTATATTCTCACAATAAGATCACCATAAAACCTCTTCAAACAAGTTAAAATATAATAGTATTCGGATACTTATTCACAAAAATTTTTTAAATTTATTATCATATTTACAAAATTTTTGTTAACTGTTACGGGCAATATATATCAAAAACCTGTAACTAGTTTTGATTTCTTTCGTTGAACCGTCAAAACAAACAGCTTGACAGAACAGGAATAAATAGAAGGGAATTGTGTCTGTTGCTTCAGGGATATATTAAATTTCGTTCCTTGCGACCACGTAACTTTCGGCACGTTGGCATACCAAATAATTTGGGCTTAGTTCATATTTCCTGTTGTGAGCCTTTCAGAGATCTTTATTTAGATTATAATCTTTTTCAATATATTCAGTTATAAAGTCTGAAGACATATATTGTGTTAGTTTTGATATCCGAATTGATGCTCCTTTTCTCAATTTTTTTTCTAGTTTATCATAATTTTTGATCGTGGTCGTATTTGTTAGCTTCTTAATCACAGTCATAAAAACAAGCAAATGCTACATTTTTTCAGTACGTTTGCGATAACAGCGAAACTTTTTCTCAGACACTCCTTTTACTATCTGACTGAAAGTAGCCTCAAATCTGAGGTTTTCTTTTACTCAAACTTCTGCAATAGCATCTTCACTTCTATAAGTGCCCTTAGCTGATCTATATCATTTCCTTTTAAATAACTAAGGTGAATACTAAGAACGCGCTACATTGACATTTTGGTAGATTAGTTACAGTATCTTTTAAGGTTTTAGTACCTGATTGGTTACCTTTAATCGCTCACAAACTGCAATCGAAACGCAGATGAGTGCGAAATTTAAATTTAAAAATAATTATTTGAAATTCATATTTATTCCAATCATTATTTGTAACATAAATAGAGTTTATACGATAAAATGCTTCGAGAAGTTCTGTTGCGAGTTGTCAAATAATAAAATTTTAATAATATTATTGGAGGCCAAATCTCGAAAGTTGCAGACATGTTAACTGCATTGCAATACTTCTGCATATTTATGTCAAAGGCAAATTTAAAAAGTCGAAATGGGTCCCCATGTGATGATGCGATGATTAAATACGTTTTTGTATAATGGGCAGGTAAGCAAAACATAATGAAAAGTGAATATTATACGACCATTTGAGCACAAAGCTTCTAATTAATACAAACAAAATTTTAATAATATCTACTTCGAGCATGCAAAAACATTATTTTTTACCGAATTATGACAGCATAAAAACATTCAGCTTAACGAACAAACAGGGCTTATTCTGTTGCAAAACTTCATGCACCGCAGGCAACAGTTCTAAAATTTAACTTAACTAATTATAATATAAAATTTTACAGCATCCATCATATTCACGAGATTTATCTATAATACATTATTATTTCTTTAAACATCTGGATGATCTCATAATGAAGAAAGCGTTAGAAACCTTCATTTTCTAAGATTCGGACTTTCAAAAATTGTATTTACTTTACGTCAAGCAGGTAGATATTATTTTGATGAGATGCTTTTTGAAAGCTAGTTTTAAATTTCCCTCGTCAAATACGATAATATATAATACATTTAGTGTATAGATTACATTTATACTTAAACTCTGATATTAGAAAACAATATTGATGCTTCTAAATTATTAATGTAAAATGTGTTCGAGAACGGAAATACGATATGTTAATACTACGGCAGTATAGGAAGTAACTGTCAGTCTTGACGGGGTTTGAACAGTGATGATAAGTTTCTAATTACAAATTTCTCTTTTGCTTTATTTTAGAAATTCTTATAATAAAGGTACATAGGTTGCCTTAAAAAGTTTTGCGGTTCAGTTGCTTCTCGTCTGCGCTGTTGAAATATTTTTGTCGTATTATCTGAGACTTTTTTAGTCTGAATAGCATTTACAGATGGCTAGCATACACTGCTGACTCTTTTTAGCAATTTTTTAAATAACGTAAGTTTTATGAAAAATGGAGTTACTGCGCTAAAAGTTTCGAGGCATGATTTTCTATGATTTTAAAGACAGTCTCACTCGACCAGATTGTTCCCAAAAAACAAGTGATTGTTTAGCGATGAACCAACATCCTTGTCGACTGTTGAACGGTGGTACAACGGGTTCCAGCGTGGATGTGTTTCACTCATAGATCAGAATCGTGAAAGACAGCTTGACACTGCAGTCACTCCAGAAAACATCGACGCCGTGTAAAACATGGTAAAGACAGACAACCATTGCCCATACAGAGATATTCGGCCACCATTTGGCATAGTTATGACTCAAATCTGTCCTGCATGATCATCTTGTCGTCAGAAAGCTTTACGCTCGATGGATACCACATAATTTAACGGAGGCTCAAATAACGCGCGTATAGATTGGTGCAAAGAATGTGTAAAATATTCAATCTAGGCAGAGCAAAATCAGGGTACGACATCGTTCAGGCGAGAAAAGTCGGATGTATTGCTACGAGTCAGAAAGCAAGCGACAGTCGGCTTAATCGGTGTTCAAAGACTAGGAGAAACCCACGACAATGAGAAGCGGACGAAGCTCTTTCAGGAAACTGCAAGAGACGAATTCTGCACCAAGACAATGCACCGTCATATAACCCATCTCAAACACCTGTTTTTAGCCGCTTCACGAACAAAATTGATGACTCCATGCATAAAAGAGAAAATGCGCGGATTGAAATTTAATACTTCGGAAGCAAATGTGGAAACCTACAAAAACTTCGTATCTTAGATGACCGAAGAATAATAAGCCCAATGTTTTGAGAACTATATCCACCGAATGCAGAAGCACATAGATCATAAAGGCGAATACTACGAAAAGCAATAAAAAAATTGGTTAAAATAATTGATATTTTCTGTATCATTCGCAAAATTTTTAAAGCAAGTATTTGCTATGAAAAAGTCAGTACTTGACAGAGAATTCGATTCGTTTTTCTTTATTTCGAAAATACAATAGTAATAAAATTATTTAGACACAACGTGCCTCTTGTCGACATTTCAAAGTCAAAGAAGTTCTGCCAAAATCATTAGTCCGTTGTTTACTTTAACAATTCCGTTAACAAGGTAACGTATGGTAGATCATAATCGGCTCGCATGTCATTGTAAACAATAGAAAGCAATAAAAATTGAATTGGCCTAAGCGCTAGCACCTATTGACTTTATCTACTTCGACCAAATTATTTCAATAACTGGTCAGTGAAGAGAATGATTTTTTCATCGTTCGGTTAGAATTCTAACTCAAGGGCTTTATAATTAATTAATACTCAAAAGTGCAGAATCTGGAGTACCAGGTACCCAAGACTTATGCAGGTGATACGTGGTGTTGCCTTACGAGGAGTTATAGGAGTGATCTTTTCTGAAAATGCAGCTGATGGATAGGCTGTTGTGAATAGATAACGATACCGGAATATGGCCTGTGATTTTAGAAATATAAAGTTAATATTAATCGAAAATGTAAGAACTTCTTACATTAATACTTTGTATGCCAAATGCACATTTCGGCAGCTAAGCTGAGTGTTTGTAAGAACACCGACTATACCGTTTCGCAGTTTTCGGGTCTAATTTTACTATGAACCAATGTTACAGTGCTGCGTTTGATTTTTTACTGAAGAGGACAGCTTAGCTGTCGAGGTACATATTTAGAGTATAAATATTAATTTGAACTTTTGTCTACCTTTTCGACTATTCACTCACACAGCACACAACGTAATTTGCATATGGCGTATTATTGACCTCACAAGGCAAATATTGTCAGTTACGATCTCCGAACCTGACGGCCTCTAACTTCTTTCTATAGTCCTACTTAAAAGAGAAGGTTAACCATACTTAAATGCAGTTATAATTTCGATGTTACGTACTTTCTATTCAGATTTGTGAACTAGTTTAAAAGTGCACTGTAATCTTGCTGAATGATCATATATACATTAGTTAAAATAGAAGAACTTTAGCGTACCATAGAAGTAAATGGGTGCTCAAGTTTTAACTTGTAGAATGTAAACTTTGAGGTACAAAAACCAGGCGAATTGGGTTTGCCCGTTTCGAGCCCAATGAAAGCTAAGTGGCATCTCATTGAAACGTCACCAAAACAATCCTATTAAGGTCCGGCAAGATACACGCTACGATACCCGAGAGGTAACGATTCATAGGGTGACTATGAAAACATCAAAATGAATATGAATATTAAAGGAGTCGTATCTTAGCCCAGTGTCAGGGCGTTTAGTCGTAGATTCGATTCCTAATTAAGAAAGAAAATTTAGTGAAAAAGTTTCTGAAATTAATTAATACAATATAAGTAGCAGAAAAAGAGATTTATATACATATATATATATATATATATATATATATTGTTATGTTTACTTCTTTTAATAATAAACTTAAGCGCCGCGTTGTACGCCAAAAACTTTATGCTTTTTGTTTTCGTACTAAAGGAAACCAAAATATTGGTTGTATCACATATCACATTGGCATGCCAAAATGTAATAGAAACGATTATTAAATTTACTAATATTAATTAAATATTTTATTCCTTAATTCCTTTCAATGTTTAAAAAATTAAAGTTAATTTTTTAATTTATATAAATATACATATATATATGTTAATTAAATATTGATTTAATTAATTGTCTTTGATAGCTCTAATGTTCTAAGTCGATGAACTTTGTATATAAATGACTAATCTCTTATAGGAACCTTGTCTACACATATGTATGAGTTCCAAACTATGTTATCGATGAATGAATATACATCTGGGTATTGTTTTTTATGAAGGATCTGAATAGAATTCAGGTTATGGGAATAAATTAATAGTTCAGGCTAGGAATTCCCAGGGCCAATTCGAACGTAATAAGGGTCTTCAGTGATGGTAAAATATTTATTGTATTCCAATAATAAAAATTGTATTCATAGTAAGTATGCTAATAATAATTTTTATTAAAACTTCTTATTTATTTAACTATATATTTTTTAATACATTTTCTTTAATTTTCTGACTAACGTGAAAATTATCGAAATTGAAATTAGCGTGTATTACATTAATTGTTCATATTTTAATTTCGTTTATCTTAAATTAATATATATGTATAAATGTTATTATCAATAATTTTGCATTAAATTTAAATAAAGTGAGTATTTCTATAATTAGATTATATTACTTTCTACATCTTATCAGCATTTCGTACAATTTTAAATGTACGAAGGTAGTTTGACAAGTAGTGAGAATGGAAAAGAGAAACGAATTTTTTAAATACAAAATAATTTTTATTTTTCAATATATTCTCCTAAAAGACCAATACATTTATTCCAACGGTGCTCCAATGCCCTTATGCCATCTCTAAAATGCGATTCCGGAAGGCTTGTAAAATAGTGGAAGTCGGAAGGGGCTAGATCCGGCGAATAAGGCGCATGCGGTACTAATTGGAAATGCAACTCGTGGATTTTGGACATCGCAACTCTGCTGGTATGAGAGGGAGCGTTGTCTTGGTGAAACAGAATCTTTTTCTTTGCCATTCCTGGCCGTTTAGCACGAATCTCAACATTTAATTTTTGTAGAAGTTCTGCATAATATTGTCCGTTTATTGTGGCACCTTTCTGAAGGTAATCAGTGAGCAAAATGCCCTTTGAATGCCAGAAAATTGATGCTATCACATTGTTTGCCGATAAAGTGGTTTTCGCTTTCTTTGGAGGTGCAGAACCACGTTTTAACCATTGTTTCGACTATTGTTTTGTTTCGGGTGTACTGTAGTGTATCCAAGTTTCATCGCAAGTAACAAATCGGCTACAAAAATCAACCGGATTCCGCTTATAAAGGTCCAAACACTCATTGGAAATGCGCGAACGAGTGAGTTTTTGATCAGTCGTAAGCAATCGCGACACCCATCTTGCCGAAAGCTTGGAAAGGCCCAATTCTTTCGTTAAAATGTGATGTGCGCGTTCTGTTGAAATGTTTACCATGTCTGCTATCTCTCTCACTTTAAGTCGTCGATCTTGCGTAATAATACTATGGATTTTTATAATCATTTCCTTTGAAGTCACGATTTTGGGTGCTCCAGAGCGCCCTTCATCAACACCGCTTGTTCTACCACGTTTATATTCATTTACCCATCTACTTATTGTGGCGGATGATGGAGCAAATTCATCTAATGTTTCCCGTAACTCATCTTTTATTTCGGTAGCTTTCATACCCTTAATTACGAAGTATTTACTCACCGCACGATACTCTGCTTTTTCCATTTTAACAAAACGACGTGTTGCTTCTTTTTCAATCAGCTGTCAAAAATAAACTAATCAACCGATTTATCTAAATATCGGAATGTAAACATATAAATAGGCAACCTAAATTACAGTGCATTTGTTTTACCAATTAGAGTGTCATTCTCACTACTTGTCAAACTATCCTCGTAAATTATTACAAATTGTAACAATAAATAACATTATTAATAGATAATTGTAACGATGAATATAAAGCAAGAAAATAATTTAAAATTTCGAACTCAAATACTCAATTTTCTCATATTTGCTTGTAATATCATTCTCCCTCATATGGTTAAACATATATCATTTGCATACGTCATGTTGGCATATCTGTTTAAGTACCAGTTATTTTCTCTACAAAATGTGAAATTAAAGAACAGTCTATAGTATAAATAATTTTGTCTACAAATTAGCTTGAAAATTGCGATTATAAAGAATCTTATGTTTGAAAAGTCATTTTTTTTCAGTTTTCAATTTGAAAAAATACTAAAATAGAAGCATTCAAAATGTTATTTTTTTATTTCGGCGTTTTACATTAATATTATAAATAAACCGATTTATCTAAATATCGGAATGTAAACATATAAATAGCCATCCTAAATTACTGTGCAATTGTTTTACCAATAAGAGAGCCACCTATGTTTCATTCTCACTACTTGTCAAACTATCCTATATATATATATATATATATATATATATATATATATATATATATATATTGTAACAATCACATATTACATTAAAAGTAATGTTGTTTAATAGTATCATATAACAATTAAATTTTGTTATATGATACCATCAAATAACAATATTTATAATGTAATATGTGACTATAATTTAAATAGATTTCCACCGTCGTGGCTCCATGCTTTTTATTTGGGATTCTTATTATATCTTACGTTGCTGCTTTGAGTAATTTAACACTTTTAAAAGGGAAGAAATAGTACGGATAGTTGCTTTGACTATATGTGCAACAAAATTCAAACAACTTTATCATGTGAAATCAGTTGGAGAGAGGTTTAGATTCTAATAAAGTTTTTGGAAAAATATCCAAGTAAAAATTTGGGAAGTGTACTCGCGACTTGAGTTGCGGAGAATCTCGAAATGATATAAGAATAGAAACAAAACGTCTAAAACCAAATAATGTTAAACTGTACTATTAAGTTTTGAAAATAGGTTGCGTAAATGTGAAAAAATACAATGAATGAAATATTTATGCTCGTGTCCTAGATAGCATATTTAACCAAGATAATTTGTGAATAGTTATTGGGAAGTGCATGAAGAGTAATATACCGAGAGGCGAGACGGATTAAGGACTGAAAGTATACAGATTAACGAATTTCGATATCTGGTCGACAGGTCTATATATGGCGTGACCAATATCACAGTTAGTGCGGGATCGGTTTCGATAATATTATTCAAAGTCTAGAATATGAATATTATTATTGATTTAATTTATTAATTCAGGTTTGCATGCAAATATGTATTATACTAAAATTTATTTGTAATCAATATATAATTACAAATATATTTATCGAGAATTGCTTTTGGTTCATTTTTATTATCCATGGAGAATTGAATTGGCCGTTTATTTGTAAATACGGCCCTGCAATGATCTCTGTCTATGTGAGAGTACATTGTGAGGACTGTATAATAACGAACGTGAATAATATTTTAAGTGGCTATATAAATATAGTAAACGCACTTGTAAACTCTGGAAACACATCTAAATTTTAAATAGCGTGTGTTACACTGTAATATCCAGTCTAGCATAGTACATCAAATAAAAACTAAATATTGTATAGAAAAATTGGAAGTATTTTTTAATACATTTTCACTAGCAGATCTTATTAATAGTTTTATCAGTTTGCTTATTATTTAGTGGAAATTTTTAATTTTACCTTATTTTGCATCCATATTCGTATACATACGTACAATTTGTGGAAAATCTCTCCCATTGGATGCATCTGAATATAAATACTACTTTCTAAGGCATCCACATATTCCCATTTTCAAATATATAAGCATTGTTATTGTAATAGAAGAAGCAGGAATGTACAGATACGCTTTAGAAGGTAGTATTAACGTATAGTCTGAAACGAAAAGAAACACTACTTTTCCCACAAACTGTGCATGTTTTCTATAATGTAGTCATCTGATTTACGTATGTTAGTTAATAAAAAAATACGTCGGGTTTAATCTAAATTGATGTGTTTTAATAGGTAAGTTCTTCGATTTTTCCATATAATTTTAGTTTTAAGTACTATAATTTCATTGTAGACTCGTTAAAAAATAAAAAGAAAACATTTAACAAGATGGTGAATTTGATGGAGCCTGTGGTTGATTAACTTAATCACCAAGGTTAATATATAACCCCTTTCCACATTAACTTTCGTAATTCTGTATACGTATTTCGACAACTAAGTTATCATCATCAGCAGATAATTAAGCAGTGTTGCACTTGGAGAACTACGGCAATAAATACCTGTACGAAACAATTAATCTCGCACACGAGCCGTCCCGTTGAAAGCCAAGATGCACACTGTGTGCCACAGTGTGCGTGTAGTTCTCCAGGTGCAACACTGCTTAATTATCTGCTGATGATGACAACATAGTTGTCGAAATACGTATACAGAATTACGAATGTTAATGTGGAAAGGGGTTATATATTAACCTTAGTGGTTAAATTTAAGAAGATTCAAGTCTAAAAGAGAAATATTAATATTTGTGAATTGGAACAGTCTTTATTTGAGCTGGAACGTTACATTTAGTATTCTATAAATATGTATATATTCATGTATACAGTTATTAAAATATCAATGTGTAAAGTTGTAGAGTTTACTTTAATTAAAATCAAAAGCCATTGACAATATACCTTTTATTTTGTGTAATTATTAAAAAGATGCAGTATTTGAAACAAGACAATTAGTTAAACTATTTAAAAGTGAAGTTATTTAAGTTGATTTTTGATTTACACTATGTAGATTTAAATATTAATTAAAGCACGATAATATTTACATTTAATATTTACTTAAGACGATAATTTTATCACCATACAGTCACTTTCTAATATTATAAGCAAACTCGTACATACAGTGCCAGAAGTATATATATGTACATATATGTATATAGTCACTGTAATTAGAAAGGAGTACGAATATATAGAGTATAAGCTCGGTTATGGAAGAAACATAACGAATTTACTGCTAGAAAAGACAATGTAATACAATATATGACTCTTATAAGATGTTTGGGACATTTATTATTTATCATTATTTGTAAAAATAGTTTAAATAGAAATAAATTTCATATTTATGGAAGTTGGAAGTTTCATAATCATTAGTAGTCAAAGTGGTTAACTTTTTCGTAGTGTTTTATGAAAATAGAATTTCCTAAATTGTTAGTATAAATTATACATTAATTATTATTTTTATTGTTACGACAAAAAGAACTATTAGCAGCACTTTTCGGAAAAATTTAGAACGATTCTAGTTCTTTCCTCTTTTTTATGGTTACAGGTGGATGTTGTTTCGTTGATATTTAATTTGAAAGTTATAGCAGCAAATATACTATCAAAATGAGAAAACCTAAAATACATAACTTCAGTTCGGTATGAATGCAATATTTATTTTTAGAGGGATTAAACACACTTGATATGCAACAAACTTCGGGTGATAATGATTCTTAGAGAGCCTCAATTTCTCACTGTATCGCGCAATTAAAGTAAGGTGATATGAGTATCAAAGATCATGTACAAGCAAGATTATTATAAATTGTAACAACCTTGAGTATAATTAATAAATTTACTGATATTGTTTTCAAGGAGCTAAGAATGACATCAATGAGACGGTTGACATCGTGTGAAGATTGAATTAATAATTGTGATGACAACCGCGAAAGAATACAGACGTCAAGTTATAATTTGAGGCCACATAGCATGAATCAAGCTGATTTTTTGTGAAGATTGGTTATGGTTGATGAAATCTGACTTCGCCACTACGTTCTTAATTATAAACAGTAATCTTAACAATGGTAGCAGAAAGTTAAGACATTACAATGCCTACTATTTTTTAGAAATCGAATTTTTGAAAATTAATCTGGATCAGCCCGTAAAAAGTTTTCTTTCACCATAACAACGCCCTAGATTTAGTTCCAAGCCTCAAGTCATTACCACTTCTTCCTTAAACTCAAACTTTTCCTGACTGGAGAGAAGATTCTTTCGGATAAAAAAATCATTGTAACAACGTGTGGTGTTGAGACAAGTCATTACAAAAATTGCATAAATATACTTCCACATACTTAAACCAAGTATGTTGGAGTTGAAAGTGAGTATATTTGTATCAAAGACATAATTTCTTAACTCCTTTGCCTCCAATAATTTGACTCCTCCCGGCAAATTATTCTTCAGCATGCCATGCTGTATGATACCTAACAGTTCGTATGAATTTTTTGCTACATATAGAGTTTTCATTTAATTTAATGACTTTGAAAAAAGTATATTTCCTTTAAAAAGGTAATGTGGCATGCTTTGTATGCATCACGTTTACTAGAGATGAATTTCAGTTTTTGTCTAGCTTTCCTCTATTTAGAATATGTAATTTTAAATACTTTGGATAGCATACTCACAGTATGTAACTGATAAGATAGCGATACTTTTAAACCAGAAGATTTACGTATGTTCATAGTTCTTCCATATAGCAGGAAATTTAGAATTGGAGTAAAACTTATAGAAATTTTAGTCATACGTGGAATGTTTGAAATTGTATTATAAATGAATTTGAGACTCGAGTACTTATTTCTAAATAATCTATAAAGTTCTACAATAAACAAAAGATTGTTTATCCAAGAGCAACTAACAAAATGTGAAAATGAGAAGTCAGAAACTTCAGGAATAGTGGAAGTGTTATTAATACTAAAGTTCGACCCAATAATGAAGAGATGTAATGTAAAGGTGTTTTTTTAAGAGCTCGAGAACTTTAAATGATAATACAAGACAGAAATATTGTTGGAATGACATTTTTTAAATTAAAATCTGGTAGATAATTGCATGATGATATGATTTCAGGCATATGTTTGCCGCGGCTGCGAGTTACATGGTCCATTCGATCAGTCCAATTTTTGACTACCTTTTCCAATAAATCTGTCCGTATGGCGTGAATGGTGGCTTGGATATTGGCTTCCAAAGCTTCAAGAGTTTCTGGTTTGTCGGCATAAACCAATGACTTAACATAGCCTCATAAAAAGTAATCCAGAGGCGTTAAATCGCACGAACGAGGGGGCCAGTGAACAGGACCACTTTTGGAAATAAAGTTGTCACCAATTGATTTACAATAAATCGATTGTGAAGTGCGTTTTATGGCAACTTGCGCTGTCTTGTTGGAACCAAATGTCGTCGATGTTTAGCTGACTAATTTTTGGAAACAAAAATTCAGTCGGCATGGCTCGATAGCGCTCGCCATTCACCGTAATAGCAGCTCCTTTGTCATTTCGAAAGAAATAAGGATCGATTATGCCGCCAGTGTCTAAACCGCACCAAACAGTCAATTTTAGTGGATGTAATGGTGATTTGTCAACGACTTGAGGATTGTCTTCGCTCAAAATAAGGCAATGTTGCTTATTGATGTAGCCATTTAACCAGAAATGAGCTTCATCATTAAACACAATTCTTTGATAAAAATGCCCAACTTCGGTCAGTTTTAGATGAACCCAGTCAGCGAAAATACGACGCAAACGATGGTCGTTTGGCTTCAATTCTTACACGATATTGGCACGTAAGCCAAGATCCTTACGTAAAATTTTCCACGTAGTCGAAGGACAAATACCAACAAGTTAACGACGACGAATCGACATTTCGGCGTCTTCTTCAATACTTCGCGCTACAGCAGCAATATTCTCTTCGGTAGGCACATTTCTTTGTCTTGTTGATGGTTTTGAATTGAGAACTTCGCGAACAGATTAATTTTTTTCAAAGTAAATTTCCACAATTTAGAAGCGTTGTTCTGACGTTAAACGATTCATGATGACTTGCCAAACCTTACTGAACAGAAATGTCAACACAGTTTGACATTATCAGCTGTCAAACCATAGTTATCGATATTGATAGTTCTCATGCAGCTAAAAAACACTCATTAGATATATGCACATACACAATATGTGTGTGAAATAATATTTATTGATATAATTATTAACAATAAACTAATTATGGTAGGTTATAATAATAATAAAAATAATAAATTCACACCGCAATCTGTAACAAAAAATGTAACACAAAAAGTTATAGAATTTACTGGGACAGGCCAATATTGATATACAAAATAATTGCCGCTAAGCATTCAAATTTCACGCTTATAGAAAAATTAATAAAATTACATATTTTATTAAAATATTTGCTCCTTGTGAAATATGGAAATAAAATAATCATGACACTATTTATAATATCAGTCGCGTGCATAGTTCCATGAACATTTACTCAGAATTCACATTCTGCCAACATACTTGACGTACCTATGTACTTATATACGCGCACTTTCAAATAAAGAAAGCTGTATTATTAAACACATACAACATCAATGGTACGATATTTTTTACAATAAATATGCTGATGTGAATTTGACATATTGCTGTGTATTTTTAACTAGGCATAAATAATATGAATATAAACATGCATTATGTGGTGCGATACCAAATTTACATATAATTCATTATATAAAAGGTTTACAATTATTAATAAAAACATTTCACTCATGTGTATAAAGATGTACATTGTAGTATGGAAAAATTTAGTTTGAGTTTTTAAAGGACGATTCGGATACACTGAATATATGGTATGTAGTGAGATTGTTATTAAATATAGTGAGATATTATATATATATCTTGAAAACTACTAAATCTTCCTTTTGTTGTGAGATTCCTATTCCACAACCTCAATAAAGGAAAAACCGTGATTTAAATATTTATTTTGTATGTAGTTGTTAGAGTTTCGGATATAATTTCTTATAACGTTAAAATATAAATAGGATATAGTGTAAATTTAAATATGGTGTACCTGTATGTGCCATATAATAACTAGTTTGGAAATAAATCTATTAGTATGCAATTTTCACATAATTTTGCAAGTAAGTAGTTGTTTATGTGGATAGTCGAACAAGAGTAAGGTTACGTCAAAACATTATTTATCTTAGCATATGATAAGCAAAATACCGGAATCGCTTGACGATATTTTGAAAAGACATATATAAATATGATGAGTAAACCACCCGACAGATGGCAGTAGCGTTCTTCGAAATCTTAAACAAAAGCATGAAAATGAGAATTTACTGTAAAAGATAAGTCCAAACAAATAAATTTATTAATTTGGTACGTCGACTTCCGCGGTCGTGGTCCATGCTATCTGCTTCTGGCTACTGCACTGAATCTGACAGTTTCAGTGCAGTAGTTCAGCCCTGAAGATGTCCCATACAAATGGGTACGAAACGTCGGCAGATATACTAGTGACGCGGTTTCAGCCCGGAAATCCAGAAGCAGACAGCAAAATAAATTTATTACTTAATGAATTTAGAAATTGAAATTAGAGCATTTTGGACAGTGAAATGATAAAACGAAGACCTGGAAAATTAAAAAAAAACAGTCCAAGCCCAAATCATGTTTGCCCGTACTAGTCAGTACGGGTTTCAAAAATTCGTAATGTCCCACGCCCCTCTGGTCCCACCAACACACAGCATTGTTTTGCGACCAAAACGATTTGATCTTGGAATCGATGGGCCGTCTTCGCCAGACAATAATCATGTTTTTTTCGCTTAGGGTTTTCGAAATAAATCCATCTTTCATTACCCGTCACTATTCGATTCAGAAATGACTTCCTATTATACCTTTGAAGCAACATTTCACAGATGATTTTTCGATTTTCCATTTGCCTATCATTCAATTGATGTGGCACTCATTTTTCCATTTTTTGAATTCTTCCTATTGCCCATAATTGGTTGCTAATCGTTTCTTGGACCACATTTAACGCTTCTGCCGATTATTTTTGAGTTTGGGTTGGGTCTTCATCCAATAACCCCTGCAGTTTCGCATCTTCGAACTTTTTCGGTCTACCAGAACGTTCTTCATATTGCATATCGAAATCACCACTTTTAAATTGTAGAAACCACGCCTCACATGTTTTTATGGTTGGTGCATGCTAGCCGTAAGCTTCTACCAGCAAACAATGACTTTCAACGGCTTTTTTCTCTTGATTAAATAAGAAAAGTGATGCGTGCAAACGAACTTTTTCAGGCACGAAACTTTACATTTTCAAAGAGGTATAAATCTATGACATTGTTATCTTCGCAAAATACTTTGTATAGAAGAATAATACTAATTTATATATTATATCAATTAATAATTAATAGTACAAAACCAACATTTTCATATATTACTCAGTATATTCAACTATGTTGTTCTATTTAAACATATAGATTCAGACTGAGTCGAAAGTCGTTAACATTTTCTACATAACTTAATTAAAAAATATCGTAAAAGATGATGCCGGATAGTATCGAAACATGCCAAGATTGGCACACTTACGACAGCGTGTGCTGTTCGACCATTGGTTCAACTATGCATTATATGGCGGTTCTTGATTATTTTGAGGACTCTTTATTTCCACTCATATCGTAGCTGCTTATTGCATTCGTTCAATCAGTCAGTATTGAATTTTGTAACAAGCATCATGTCCACAGAATTAATTAAGTTCTAGAAAAGATATATTTTTAGGATGTATGTCATCAAATATCGGGATCCGAACTTCCGTCAAATCTCCAAGTTCTCGAAGTTCTATTATATAATATTCGCAAAATTAAATTAATGGTCTGCGAACAAGTAAATCCCGTCATTCGTGAATGTCTTATATTTTCCTTAAAAAGTACAAATAACTACGAAATCATTATCTAACTACGTGAAAAAATTTTTGGACTTGTATCAACTTTGAAGGGACCTGCAAAAAGAAGTCAAAAAATTCAATATATTTACCAATGTAAAGAAAAGTAAAAACCGTAAAGAAAAGTTTCAAAGTAATTTGGAGAATCGCTTTGATATTGCACACGGAGATGCATTTCAGTTAATGGGAGACAGGACCGTCTAGTTACTTAACTGAAGTCGATGGAAAATTTGCTAAAAAAGAGAGAGACAAAGGGTGTTAGAAGAAGAAATTCGGCCATTGGAATATTTTCCTTCAACTTCATTGGCAGTATATAATTTCAGAGTTCCAAATATAGCCTACATGCAGTTCAGTTGGGGATGTTGCAAATTCATGAGAGAAGTTGTCAAATACGACAGAGAATACACAATTTATTGCGAAACGAAGTAGAAAACTCACCTTTGGAATTAAAATTTCGGGTCAGAATTTCATCTTCCACCAAGATAATGACCCAAAACATACTTCTAAACTATGCTGCGAATATTTGCAGAAATTGAAGAACGACGGAACCATAAAAGTTATGGTGTGGCCTCCCCAGATTCCCGATTACACCCCATGGAGTTGCTGTGGGAAGAACTTGACCGATAGTTGAGAAAATCGGCCACCATATCTGCTGTTAATATGTGGAAGAACCTGCAAGAGGCATGGGGTAAAATAAAACTTACAGAGACATTACAAAAATTAATCGAAAGAATGCCTCGATTGTGTGCTGCAGTGATTGAAAGTAATGGAGAACATGTAGACGAGTCAAAAAATGTAGATAAATATATTACTCAACAATTTATTTTAGATGGAAAAATTATATATATATATATATATATAATAGAAAGATAGTATTTCGATTTTCTTTTGTTACAATTTGCGGGTTAAATACGAGTGACCAAATACTTATGGGCGATAATGTGTGTATATATATTATATATACATGCAAATATCGTTGCAAACAGGAAGAACATTTTTGGAAATACTTTGAACAGAAAGCTTCTATATAGTTTATTTCTTTAAACTTAAAAAGAACATGAAAACCAAATTACACAAATGTAGGTGGGTGTACTTACGTTTTTCCACAAGCTCTATAAAATACTTCATTTTATGAAGGCTGGTCGAACTCCAGTTCTGAATAATCTTTTATCCAGGATTGCACTAAAGTTTGTACATTGGGCATATTGCAGGTCACAGTACGAAATATTTAAAATGAAAGAAAAGGAACAAATGAACTAGTTTTGGCATCATACATAGGTTACTTTATCGCCCCTCCATCTCTGCTACCATTTGATTATAAGTGGTTCGTATTTTGCTGCGTGACATCGGCACGCACTAATACACTAATAATACTTTTTGTTTCATACAAATACATATTTGAGTTACATGCAGCTGCTAAATATTGGTCGACGAATTTTATGAAATTATACGGCTATTAAATAGTGTAAGAAATCTTACATTTAATCATTTTCAAATAACGTCAGTTATAGTACATTTTTGTCTTAGTTTATATTGTTATTAAAATATAAAATTGGAAAAAAGAAAGATATGTGCACAATGAAATAAAATAATGACACAAGCTATGAAATTATATTCTAAAGGAAAGTATCGCATTTAGTGTATGTGTGACAATTATGAATGTTGTCGAAGTTTTTTAAAGGTTCACAATACCAAGAATAGTATACGTTATATTTTATAAACAGTGTGACATAAATATGCTTATTTTCGTGATACTATAGTAAATAACGACAATGTGCCGTGAGCAATTTCGCTCTGTAATTTTTACTTAGATTACGTAACATTAATTTAAAAAAAGTTTCGACCATTAATTACATATTGTCGGTTTAATATGTATTTCATAAAGCAACAAAGAATATTTACATTAAATCAATCAAAGGAAAATTCTAAAATAAAATAACAGATACTTGCACTTTAGATACGACTTAAAGTAACACTAATGTAAAATTCAAATGTATATATATAATAATATGCCAGTGATGTGGAGCTCGTCGCCTAAAAGCTGTCGAATGAAAAATGTACGTATACTTCGTATAATTTTCTGACCGGTAGTAATCATCTTTAGGTTTAGATGTAAATCAATGCCTTCGATAGCAGTAAAATGACGAGCAATTTTCATGTAAAACTTTTATCTCACAATCTAAGGCGATCGGTTAATGGAATGATTTAAAATATCCGGTGCCGCCGTAGAACACTCGAACTACTAAATTTCAATAATTTAATTGACTGTTATCGTTCCTCATCGCCTACAGTTCCGTTTGCCATGAAGAAAAAATGTACGTTTAGTTTTTGTTTCGAAATATGTCTTATAATTAATACAATAAATTTATTTAAGGTAATTTATCAGTACATTGTGGAAACCATTATTACTGGAACAAAATTAATAATTTTAGCTACACTAACTTTTCCCGAAGTATATGAAAATATATTGAGAAATTGAAAATAGAAAAAAATGTATGAACGTTAAAGAGTTCGTAGACTATACACGAAGTGTACACATGTGTCTTATTTTCCAATTCCTTTTTACTGTTTTAGTGAAATAATCAATGCTTTGGAGGATACCGGATATCCAGCCTGTCTCAGTTTTGGATACATTACCTATAAGTTTTTAGAATGTAATTTTGTTTTAAACTATTACTCTATTGACTTTTATTTTTAAGTATAAGTATTTTTTTTGTTTCTTTGTACGTAGCTAAATTTAAACTTCTCCTATCCAAGTGCATGCGGTGCGTGATTGCCTTGTCGTTAGACCCGTATTTAAACATTGCCTGCGACAAAGACAGTGTTTATATGAAATCATCTACATAGGTGAAGAAATATCTTTTGCTTCTACAGTTAAAGAAAATAATGTAACAATGTGTAAATTCTGTGAACGCAAATATGCTATTATTTATGACACCATCGATAATACATGGAAAAACGAATGCATTTTAGCAATGGGAGAGTTAATGGCCCCGTGTAACATAATTTTTTCATTTAGAGTATCTAATAACCGTTTAGATATTTACTTATCTTCTACTATATAGTTGAACAAGAACTTAAATGGTCAGAATTACAAAAGGTTCTCCTACAGCATTTATTAATGCTAGTGTCAGTCGATCTGAATATAAACAAGTCCTAAGTTTCCGTAGACAAGTGTTTATTAATTTTTATGCGATTAATAAATTACTTGAAACTTTACTCAGTACTTATAATAGAAATATTTTCAGAATTTTTTTATCAACAGATGAAATGAAATGTTTTTTATGCAAGAAAGTGGGTTATATCCCTTGGAAATGCCCAGATAGCATTAATTTAATAGCGGTCAATGCTGAAATACATAATGAACTAACTGAAACTAATAAAGCGAATAAACAAAATACTCTCGATCTTTTCCTTAAATGATAGTCTTGCTGGTACAGTAAAACTATCACCTATCGACCACACCTAGTTTGTAGGTACTACAAACGAGGAAGTTTAAATATTTTAAATTAAAAAAGGATCTGCTACTTCATCTGTTGAGTTAGATCAAATTAGTGTAGTTAATGTTAAGAGTCGTGGGTAGACAAACTAAATAGTTTTAAGTTGCAGAAACTCAAATTCACCAAACCTCGTTCAAAAAATAAAAAAATAGTTACTAAAATAAATGCTGACACTTATCTTTTTCCTGAATTTGAGACGATTTTTACTGCAGAACGAAAAAAAGGAAAAAGAAAGCATTTTACATTAATCTTACCAAAGAAATTCCAATCAGAACTTCCTGGAATAATATGAGAAGCTTCAGTTAACCTACTTCATATCGCACTAGTACAGATAATTGTATTAAAAGGCGTTCTCATGAGTTGGACAGCGAACTACGTACCGTCTGCAATCTTAAATTATAAAGGTACCTCGAGCGATCATTCTTTGTTCAAACCTTTCACAGAGAAAGAGATGTGGAGAGTGTTAGCATTCGATAAAGGCTAACCTGACCTAAACGATATTGGCTGCTGTCTTTTGAAACATTTATTTGACAATTTTTTGGCATTATTATACGAGGGAGCGTTTTTATATTCGCGGAATGAGCGGGTTGTAGAGGGGTGAGTAGGCGCATTGGGGGTGTGGCCTGTGCAGCGACTCATGATTAGTATAAATACGAAGTTTCATTGTTATTAGACAGTTAGTTTTTGAGCTATCGTCAACCAAGTAACATAATCAGGAGTGAAAAGTGAAATATGGAAAAAATCGAATATCGTGCCGTTATAAAGTTCCTTACCAGGCAAGGAAAATCAGTCGCGACCATAATGAATGAGATGTCATTGGTTTACGGCGACTCTTGTCCAGGAAAAACCATGGTGTACAAGTGGCATAGTTTATTTAAACAAGGAAGGAAATCCCTTGAAGACGACCCGAGGCCGGGCAGGAGCATTGAGGTGACCACTTATCCAAAAAGTTGAACAAATTGTACTCGAAGATGTTCGACTAAAGAAGAAACAACTCGCAGAAATGGTTGGAGTATCCGATACAACAATTTTTAAAATCCTACACGATCATCTCGGCATGTCTAAGGTCAGCGCAAGATGGGTGCCGAGAATGCTCACGCCGCCGCAAAAACAACAGCGCGTAGAGTGTTCGCGTGCATTTTTGGACCTCTGTAATGAAAACAAGGATGGTGTATTGAGTGGAATTGTTACTGGGGACGAAACTTGGGTTCATCATTATGAACCTGAGTCCAAACATGGCATAAAAAGGGCACACCACCTCCCAAGAAATTTAAGGTGTCACAATCAGCTGGGAAACTCATGGCAACGGTATTTTGGGACTCGGAAGGAATATTGTTGATTGATTATAAAGATAAAGGTGTTTCTATAACCGGAGAATATTACGCTTCAATATTAGAGCGACTAAAAGAAGCCATTAAAGAGAAAAGACGGGGAAAATTGACAAAAGGTGTTCTGCTTTTGCACGACAACGCACCTGTCCACAAGAGCCGCGTTGCGTTAGCTGCCCTGCATAAGGTGGGCTTCGAAATTGTGAATCACCCACCCTACAGCCCAGACCTGGCCCCGAGTGATTATTACCTGTTTCCGAAAATGAAAAAAGAACTGCGGGGTAAAAAATTTACTGCCGATGGTGAAGTCATGGAGGCAGTTTCGGCGTATTTTGCAGATAAAGAGAAATCATTTTTTTATGAGGGTATAAATAAATTAATTGAAAGATGTGAAAAATGTATCCGTCTTGCAGGTGAATATATTGAAAAAGAAAAATAATTTGGTTTTTTTATTTCCACCCCTTGTCCCCCAGTCCGCGAATATAAAAACGCTCCCTCGTATATGGTGGCAGCTTTAAAGAAGAAAGTGATAAGTACGCAATTTTATTGGATCAAAGGTCATAGAAATATACAACCTAATGAAAAATTAGACGAAATAGCCAAACAAACCTTAAACAATTGCTCAATCTGAAGACCAGTATTTGGATTTTGCGAACTAGTTGTATTAGCGAAAAGATTCCTTTTGAAACAAAAGTGGAACGAACAATGGAAAATATACACTGAAAGAATGACACAATATGTTTATAATCATCCTCAAATAATATGTTAGTTAAACCATAGTGTAATTAGACGTCTGTTTCTTGATTTTATCACATTCCAATTGCCAGATTAAAAGTTGGTCATTGCCAATAGCCAGCTCATCTCTATAAAACAGATATAGATTCATCGGAGTATGAATGTGGATTTGAATACGCAGATTTAAATAATATTTTGTTAGATTATGAATTGCATACATTAAAAATAAAGCAGTTTATAGATAGTTTAATTGAAGATAATGTACTTCTGCCTACTAATATTGTTGTTTTATAGAGCTATAATAGTAAACATCTTCAAGATCTAATAATTAGTTTGATTATGTAATGCAAAATAAGGATTTGATATTGGTAGAGAATAGGACTTTCATTTATTCTTTCTGTGTGAGTTTCCTATTATGCGTTGGCCGAATTCTTCGGTGTTATTGTTAGTCATTTCCCTGTTATTTTTCAAATCTACTCTCTATCTACAGTAAGTTTAGTCATAAGTTGCTGAGGCATATGGGCATTGATTCCGAGGCAAGAAAAAAAAACGTTTTATTCTATCACTAAAATCTTGGGGCTGCTTCATACACTTTCGTAAGACAAGTGACTCGACCCTAATGAAACATAATCAAAAGTGTGTTTCCAGATAAATGTATGATGTCGATGTTTAAATATAATACTAAAATCTGTGTTAATGCCAAGTGCTTTAGTGCTAATATATGAAATTATTTCTAAAATTGCTACTTCTTATTATATACGTATTTGTACATTTTTTGTATTGTTTTTGTGCAATATATGTATCATTTGATATCGTTTCGCTATTACGCTTTTGTTTGTCGATAAGCGTAGTGTCTGGTCCGTTACTTGTAATCTATGTATCTGTATATAATGTTTTGTCGCAGTACAGCTTATAATGGTTGTCAGATATATTTTCTGGGAAGTATCTGTACTATGATGTATTAATTTTTATGGGTTAAAATGTTCAAACGCAAATCCCTGATATATGTATAAGTTTCGACTCAATATTGTGCCTTTCTATATAGTCCTTCCTAAGAAGTATTGTATATCCTCTTAAATATTCTATTATTTCTTAGAATTTTTGGCATTGCTGCAGTGATGCAGTGATATTTCTTAGAATTGGTGACATTGCTGCAATTTTCGTTTCCTATAACTTCTTTATTTGCATATTTTCTATAGGTTCTTATGGCGATTTCATTATTTCATATTACTAATACAAATCTTTTCGTTTCTGGAAACGGTTTTCTTATTTTTAGTCACTGATACGTATGATAGTGTTCTGCTTAGGTTCACGTTTTGCATGAATTTTAATGATTCCGATATAATTTTTCCGTGGACTACCATTTCTCTTAATTAAAGAAAACAGAAAGTGAAACCGCATAAAAATTGAAAAGTATAGGTTTTTTAAGGAATTGAAGGACTGAACTTTATTAATTTTGCACATAACAAAATATTTATTACTGATACCTTGATGTGATTGTTTATATGTAAAAAATATTTATATATTAAAGATATTATTACAATGACCATTGGTCTGTGTTTTCACCTACTTTAAGTGTACGTCAAGAAAGTAACTTCGGTCTATTACTATTTATTCTATACATAAATGACCTTTGTGATGATGTATGTATTTAACCGCTGTAAACTACTTTTCCATAATGCCTAAAAACTTAAAAAAATAATGAGCGAAAGTTATTCTCAACTCTTGGTTTATTACCAATAAATTGGACATGAATGTGTGCAAGTGTAATATTCTAATGCATATTCGAAAAAGTATTGCTATGGTATTTCCTTTTACACCGTTGCACGTCCACCTTGATGCTAAATTAGTTATCTGAGCATAATTTGCAAGTAGTTTCTTATACATTAAAGGCTCTGGGATTCATTATACGAAATTCAAAAAATTTAATTTCTGTAGTTGCTGTGGCTCTACTTTACTTTTAGACAATTTTGATGGAGCCTGTGGTTGATTATCTTAATCACTTAAGGTCAATATATAATCCCTTTCCACATCAATTTTCGTATTCTGTATTCGTATTTCGACAACTAGGTTGTCACTACCGGCAGATAATTAAACAGTGTCGTACTTGGAAAACTACGGCAAAAACGCGCACGAAACCAATTCCGGACACGATCTGTACCGTCGAATGCCAAAACGTACACTACGTGCGTTCAGTGTGCTGGATTTTTCAGTCCGAATAACATTTTCAGATTGTTAGCATATACTGTTGGCTATTTTTAGTAATTTTTTAAAAAAAGTGAGTTTTGTGAATAGTGGAATTAACGAGCGAATATTTTCGAGCTATTATTTTATACAATTTTAAGAACGGTCTCACTCAACAAAAGTGCTAGCAAAAAATTAAGCGATTGTTGACGATGAGGTAACATCACGACTGTTGAACGGTGGTACAACGAATTCCAGCGTGGACGTGGCTCGTTCAAACACGAGCATCGTGAGGTACGGCTTGCCACTATAGTCACTCCAGAAAATATCTACGCCATGTACAACATGATAAAGACAGGTAACCACATACAGAGATATTCGGGCATTATTGGGCATAGGTATGACTTAAACTAGAACTATCCTGCATGATCATTTTGCCCTCAGAGAGCACTATTTAACGGAAGCTCAAAAAAGCGCGTATGGAGTGGTGCAAAAAATGCTTAAAAAATGCAACCGAGGTCGAGCAAAATCAGTGCACGACATCGTTATAGATGACGAAAGTTGGATTTACTGTTACGAACCAGAAAGTAAGCGACAATCGGCTCAATGAGTCGTAAAAGCCGAGGAGATATTCACGAAAGTGAGACGTGGACGAAGCTCTGGAAAAAATATGGTGGCTTCTTTTTTCATCTTCTTGCTACTATTCCTATAGAGGATCGTCGCCCAGTCAATACTGAGTGGTATATAATCACTTGTTCGCTAACAGTGTTCCAAAAAATTCACGAGAAACGCCCAAGAAGAAGAAATAATTCTACATTCTAGTTCTTTCTATTCCCATACATAGAAAACAAAATGCGTGGATTCAAATTTAATACCCCGAAAGCGACTGTGGAAGCCTATGAAAACTTCGCATCTGAGGTGACTGAATAACAATGGGCTCAATATTTTAAGTAATGGTTCCACTGAATGCAGAAGTGCATAGATCATAAAGGCAAAAATTTTGGAAAACAATAAAAAAAAATTGTTTTAAATATTTGACTTTTTTCTGTATCATCCGTAAAAATTTTTAAAGTAACCTACGTAGTTGGGATTCCTAAAGAATACTTTAAAATATATTAACACTGAAATGAGTACATTTTTATGGTGAAAATTCAGAAAATATTGCTGATTACTAATACAAAACATTTCGCGTGTTATAATGACCGTCGTTATTGCGATGTAATTGATTCGTTTTGAATTTCCATTTAAATACAGATTAAATAACCAGGTATACATTTCGAATATTTGTACGGTAATACATAACAATTGTTTCGCAAAATTTTACAGACTAGTTTTCTCTAGGATTTGCATGGGTGGCAAGTCTATTGCCTTTTCCATTTCCAAATCTGCAGAGAGGGCTACAATACTTAGGGTCGTTTCATTCTTGAAGTATCCTGTTGTTCACACTTTTGCCAAACTATTTCAGTATTAATGATAAAAGAACGTTCTCATCTAATTTAATCAATCCTTTGGCAGCTAAGTTGGCGAAAACCAACATTTTAATTTGTATTGGTTATACGTAAGCAAAGTGTCTCATTACTTTTAGGTGCAAAATGTTCATCAATTACTAAAAACACCTGAAAATTATTTTTGGGTGACTTTACACAATAAATTAAAAATATTTTTATCAATATTATCCTACTACAATAATTTTAATATTTTGTACATTAAAAAATTTTCAGCTTAACTAACTTTTTGACACGTCCTTATTTGTTTACTAAACATACATGCTTAATATACCACAGTAAGTGAGAGATTTTCATAAATTGCGTTTACTATATTTCTCTTTAAAACTTTTAAATGTAATTTTGATAAAGTAGTGGTTGTGTTTCCTCTTGCCTTACTGTTTGTCGTATCCAACACATGTCTGTGTGGGTGCCAGTATAAATAATTTAATAGTCGTATATTGTTCCATTGTTCACGTCTGCATGAGCCATGTTGTATATTAAATTGACATATCATTATTGTTAGAGAACCACCGTCATCAAGATTTTAGATATGAACAACAGGTAACAGTAAGATGAGAGAACAAGTACTGCAAAGGTAAACGACACAATATAAAAAATATGTCAATATATATATATATATATATATATATATATATATATATATATATATATATATATGAATTTGAATGTGTATATGTGTATATATACATATAATAAATAATGATCGCTTGTGAAAAGCAAAAAATTCAGTTCTTTAACAATATCGCTTCCAACATTGTTCTACTTTTACTCTGATAATACAGTTCAAAGAATTGAAAATGTGTTGCTAAATGAAATAAATCAGTTTCTTAGTTAATCTTATGGCTATTTTGTTACCTGTTATATCATATCAGGCGTTTAGTTGAACTATTGTGTTTATAATCACAAAGGACTTGTTTACTTTAGTATAAGTGCCTATAAATATTTTTTCGATACTATAAAGCGATAAGGTAAGTAACAATTCATTCTATGATCCGTATTCTGATTAGTTTTTCGGATAGTGAAATGCTTAGAATATCTGACGAAAATCATCACCAGGCTTTTCATCAACAGGGCTTAAATCAGCACCAAATTACAGAAAGACCGCAATGTTATATCTCAGATTTTTAAAATTATGAAAAAATATGAAGCAACTAGTTTGGCGGCTAATAAAAAAACGACGGTAGGGCCAACGAAAAGTAAAAGAAAGTCATGATTAATATTTGCGATTGACATCCTATACGACGAAATTATCTAAAGAATTAATAAAAGATCTTCAAAGTCCGGAAAGAGTTTTTGCGCATCTTTCTATCGTTCGACACTAACTAATTAAACAGACTTCGAGGGCGTGTTGCAAAAAGTAGGCCATTACTGCGAGGAAACAATAAACAGAAACGGTTAGAATACCTATGCATTCATTCGAATTGTACATTAACTAGTGGCGACGCGTTGTATGCACAAATGGCTCCAAATTTGAACTATTCGGTTTCAAAGTGTGTAATATCACATATACAGTCAACTACAAAACAAGGCTCTGCGCAAGTATGGGTTCTATATTTATTCAGTATTCAGTATTCATTTATTATTCAAAAAGATTATACAATGTAAATGGCTGTACAATAAATTTGAAATTGTCAATAACATTAAAATTGAAAAACATGATAGAAAATAAAAACAAAAACACATTTAAGTGTATATGGTACATATATAAATATAAATAAAAGAATATTGCAAATATGCAAATTGTCGAAAGTGAAAACAAGAAAATACAATTAAATCACAATTAAAATTTAAAAATTAAAAAATGGGTAACTAATGGCCCGAAAAGAATTCTCCTATCGTCCCAAGATCAGGTGTTGAAAATCCTCGTGATCCGTCGTGTAGAACTCCTGGAGTGTATATATTGCTTTTTTTAAGAGCTTGATAACCATTGATTTAAATTTTTATTTGCGCAAGGAATTAACCTATTAATTAAAGAAGAAAGAATTTATATATTTAGTCATACATATGTTCAGATAATTAATGAGTCTTACTTTGTCTTGAGTCAAATAGTTATAAATAATATGTTATTATTAAGTAAATAAATGGCGATCTAATTTGGAATAAATTTATTGTAATAGTATTAATAAATTAAAATATTTTTATGCTTACATGTTTAATAATTATGCTAATATAAATCTCATTTCTCAGGATCATGAGACCATAGCATTTCAGTATTATATGATATTCCATGCAATATGAAAATCAAAAAATTATAATAAATTATAATTTTTTAATTATGTAAAAAAGTAATAACTTCTACATTTATACATATTATTGGGTTGGCAACTAAGTACTTTCGGTTTTTACTGATAGAGAGCGTTGCTTTATTTTTGTATAACATATGTTAGTGCTGTACTTTACCGTTTGTCGCGTGATACTAGTCACATTGACGTAACTTCAGAAGCAAGTAGTGCGTGATTTTTATTAAAGCTATTAGTTGTGGGTTATTTTAAATAGAGTGCAGAAACGAACATTTTCGACATATTTTACTATTTTATTTCCGTAAAGGAAAGAAAGCTGCTGCGGCTCACAAAAAGATATGTGAAGTTTATGGTGCTAATTGCTTAACAGAGCGCACGTGTCAGAATTGGTATAAAAAATTCCGTTCTGGAGATTTTTCCCTCAAAGATGGGCAACGTTCTGGTCGGCCTACTGAAGTTCATGATGACCAAATCAAAGTCATAATTGAAGAGGATCGTCATATAACTGTTCGAGAGGTTGCGGAAAGACTACATGTATCGCACACAACAATTGAAAAACATTTAAAATGTCTTGGGCCAGTTAAGAAGCTTGATATTTGGGTACCTCACGAATTGAAAGAAATTCATTTAACACAAAGAATCAACTTTTGCGATATGCACCTTAGACGAAATGAAACCGACCCTTTCTTAAAAGGAATCATCACTGGTGATGAAAAATTGGTCCTGTACAGTAACATAGTTCGAAAACGATCATGGGGTAAACACGATAAACTAGCTCAAACCACATCGAAAGCTGAATTGCATCCAAAAAAGATCATGCTATCAGTTTGGTGGGATTACAAAGGTGTTGTGTTTTTTGAGCTGCTTCCAAGGAACCAAACGATCAATTCTGATGTTTACTGTCAACAATTAATAAAACTAGATGAAGCAATCAAAGAGCAACGGCCAGAATTGTCAAATCGGAAAGGTGTAGTTTTCCACCAAGATAATGCAAGGCCTCACACATCTTTGACAACTCGTGGGAAACTATTGGAGCTTGGCTGGGAAGTGATGCCACATCCCCCATACAGCCCTGACCTAGCACCGTTTGATTACCATTTATTTCGAAGATTGCAGAATTCTTTGAATGGTAAAACTTTCACAAATGACGATGACCTTCACTCGCACCTGGTTCAGTTTTTTGCTGATAAGGACCAGAAATTTTATGAGCGCGGAATCATGGAGCTGAAAGAAAGATGGCAAAAGGTCATTGAGCAAAATGGAAAATATATAATTTATTAAAAACTATTCTTTGTTTAAAAAAAAGTGTTTTATTTTATACTACAAAACCGAAAGTAGTTAGTTGCCAACCCAATATTTTCTTTTCTTATTGTTTTATTATTTATAATATCAAATAGACATAACGATTCTATCTTCAAATAAATCTTATCCCATTAACGAACCAACTACTATTCTATCATTTCCTGTCACTAAATGTCTTCCAAATTTTGCGGTCAACTGCCAACCGTACGTAGATCTACTATATGTAGTCTTTTCTTTAATAAGATATGGGCCTTAGGTTTGTTTATCCTTATCTGTTCAGTAACTATTACAAACAATTATAGTTTATTAATTACTTATTTTAAATGTTTTAACAGTTTATAAACACTTCAATTTAAATTTGTATAACTTACTTTTAATTTATTGTTCACTGTTCATAAACACATCGAATATTATATTATGCCAGATAACGTCAGTATTTACATAACCAGCATTACAATGATTTTTATACTATCACGGATTGTACGTGTTTGTTACACGACTAACAAAGCATTAATTCTATAATTTCAAACGGAACCTATATTTATAAGCTAATTTCTATACTAAATCATAAAATATCGAAAACCCACTTTCGACTAATATAACTTTTAAACATAAATATATTTGTAAACAATATTACTTCAAATTTAGCATAACTGTATATTCCTTAATCCCTATTTTATTACAGGTATTGTTATCTAAGATAGTTTTGTACATTTCTCCTACGTTTAATTACTAATCACTCTCTATTTCTTTATTGCTCGTTAATTCATAGTTTTTCTTAAAACTTTTATCAAAACTATCCTATTTTTTATTTCTATAATATTAGCATGTTTTCTCTCAGTTTACCTACATTTTTTTTAAATTCTTTTCTCAACGTTACATTTGTAACATTTCCTTTCCAAACTTGCTTTCACTCATTAAATTACCTTATACTAATTGGAATTATTCTAACATAGGTTTACTATATTTTAGCAGGTAATTCTGAAGGAGCCTGTGGTTGATTAACTAAATCACTGAAGGTTGATATATAACCCCTTTCCACAGTAAATTTTGTATTCTGTATACGTATTTCGACAACTAAGTTGTCATCATTAGCAGATAATTAAACAGTATCACACCTGAAAAACTACGGCAAAATACGTATACGAAAACAAATTCCGTATACGAACCGTACCGCTGAAATTCAAAACGCACACGCAGGTGCGACACTGTTTAATTATCTGCTGAAGATGACAACTTAGTTGTCGAAATACGTATACGTAATATGAAATTTAACGTGGAAAGAGGTTATATATCTACCTTCAGTGATTTATATTTTGGAAACAAATTATCTAAAATATATAGTTATTACAAAATTATGTTCCATGTCGTAAAATTTTATTTTATACTGATCACTATGAACTAATACTTTCTATATTTACATAAGTCTGTCATACATACTCAATATTTAATCTCTTCGAGTAAGTATTTAGAATTAATTACAATAATTATAAACATATTCTTTAGTATTTGTATTTATGCTTGTTCGGTCCATTACTATACAGTGCGTTTCTAGTTTTGTCATATAAATTATTTGCCTTAAATGTCAACTATGACATTGACTTTTCTTACAATTTATCTTATTCGCGTTAAAAATATTACTCAACAAACAATATATTATCCTCTTTCTCTCTCTCTCTCTATATATATATATATATATATATATATATATATATATATATATATATATATATTATGTATTATGGAAGAAATGAAAATATATTAAGAAATAATATGTATACTGAGATACAAGCTAATAAAGTTAAAAATACTATTTGAAATCTCATAACGATTGAAATATTTATATAAGTTTAAGATATTTGAGTTATTAAGTTCAGATACGTTTCGAAATTTATTTTAATTTAAAATATTAGACAGCAAAATAACTTATGATAAATATAATAATACTTACAGTTAAGATGTATGTGTAAATAAACTATAAACGCATCTGTAAATGTACATGATCCTTATGTATATTCTGTTTGTAATGTAATTTTATATATTTAATTGCAGAGAAATTTGTCATATATAATGTGATCATTTAATCAAGTTATTAGGTGTCAGGAAATTCCTTAATTAATATAAAAGAATAAGATTGTATGAAAGATTTCTTAGCAAATAGTTAACAATTGTTTATAAAAAATGAGAATGATGCAAAATCATTATAAAGTATGAATATTATTTGATAATATTTTCTGAGACAAAATGAAGGATAAGGATAAATTTATGGCAAATAAAATTTGGAAATATTAAGGGAATAATAAGATATTTGCAATATTTATATTATATATTGCAAGCCAAATTTTGAATTTTTAAGATATATGTAAAATCATTTTATAATTTTTATAAGTAAAAGTTATGTAATACTTACGAATTAAATAACGTAGAATATTAATATGCAGTCCATTTTTAAAATTAAAGTTAAATTTATTTTGAAACCGTTAAGTTCCATAAATATTTATTGATATGCATTTGTTATTTATTAATCCATTAATTTAATTGGTTGGTATGAATTTAGTACATAAAGGACTTTTAAATTTTTGTTTTTAAACAAAATAGGAATAGTTAATAAATGCTGTTGTAACAATGTAAATGTCAGTACAAATTAGTATAAAATTGTTGTTCATGACATTGTTATAAGAAAGTACATTCTTTAACATCGATATAAATTTGGTTTAAGCAATGTAATTGAAGTTTATATGATTGAAAATCATGTAAAACTTACATAAACAGTGCTATCATCGAATAAATTGAAAATTAAAATGTATATCAAATTGTTATAGTTAAATTACATATATTAACTATAACGTTTAATGGTACGTATGGACAATAAATTAACATATGTGGTGAAATTATATATTAAATAATTATATACTGTGGAAAATTTATATTAATAAATTTAATTATTTTGAATTCTGAAGAAAGAGACATCTACATGTGATAGTGAATAAAGAGCAATTATAATTGGAAATATATCTATGAAGAAACTCCACATATATGTATATGACGCTAAAACAAGATGACAGGAAATGTGCGTCAAGACTTTATGGATGAACTATACAAATATAGTACGGATATACATATATGAATATATGAAAATGAACGAAGTTGGATTTGCATTCAAACAAGGTATTTTTTAATGTATGTATTTACTTTAATTGAGAGATAAATAGAAAAAATTTAGTTATTTCGAGTTCATTAAGTAATTCGAATATATAGAAAATAATTTTTATGTCTATAACTAATATTATGGTATAGTTAGAATTATTTTTAAGAATATCTACTTTCATCTCAGTTGAATTTCTGTTATAATCTCTACTCTTTTTTATTGAGAGTTTTGACCGTTAATACAACATTTAATTTATATTAAAGATGTTTCGGGAGAAACGTCCCCCTTTGTTAAGTTATTTATTTTCTTCAATTTGCAGTACCTTTCACAATTATATATTTCCAATTTCGAACAGTAGTTATATATATATATATATATATATATATATATATATATATATACTCAATGACATTAGATGTGTTACACCTAGAAGGAATAGTTTCCTGGACGTGATTTTTTGGTAATGTGATAAGCTTAAGTCAAGAATGAAACGATCAGATTTCCAAGAAATTTTATTAACATTAATTTGAAAAAAAATCAATAATGTGTTTGGCGACCCCGTAGCTGTAGACACTCCTGTACACGTCTAGGCATCGACAAAATAAGATGGTCGATGTCTGCTTGTGGCACCTCATTCCAAGCAACTTGAACTTGGTGGATTAACTGTGCCAGAGTTTGTGGAGGATGGTTCAAATTGGTCAGTCTTCTCCCCATTATGTCCCACACATGTTCGATGGGATTTAAATCCGGTGAACGGGGTGGCCACGGCAAAACATTAACGCCAGCTTCTCGTAGAAAGTCCATAGTACGACGAGCAATATGTGGACGCGCGTTGTCTTGCTGAAAAAGGACGTGTGGACGGCCATCTAGATAATGCAATAAAGTGGTTTGTAGGACGTCATCAACATAACGCGCAGCTGTCATACTGCCCCGAATAAACAATGGTTTGGTGTAGAAGGTCGCATTGTCAGTATGCGAACATTATATCGCCGCATTCGAGCTTTTGGACTTGCTTCATACCGTCCACGATTAGTTCTTCCTTTGACTGCAGAACATCGTCGTCAACGTGTGGACTGGTGCAGAGAACGGCAGCATTGGGAAGCAGAATGGCATAATGTCGTATTCAGCGACGAATCGCGATTCTGCCTAGGCATGCATGATGGCCGTCAGAGGGTAAGACGCCGTCGTGGAGAGCGACGTGATATTGGATTTGCTGTTGAGAGGCATGTGCACAGGACTGTTGGAGTAATGGTTTGGGGGGCTATTGCATATGGAAGCCGATCACCTCTTCTGTTTATTCGGGGCAGTATGACAGCTGCGCGTTATGTTGATGACGTCCTACAAACCACTTTATTGCCTTATCTAGATAGCCGTCCACACGTCCTTTTTCAGCAAGACAACGCGCGTCCACATATTGCTCGTCGTACTATGGACTTTCTACGAGAAGCTGGCGTTAATGTTTTGCCGTGGCCACCCCGTTCACCGGATTTAAATCCCATCGAACATGTGTGGGACATAATGGGGAGAAGACTGACCAATTTGAACCATCCTCCACAAACTCTGGCACAGTTAATCCACCAAGTTCAAGTTGCTTGGAACGAGGTGCCACAAGCAGACATCGACCATCTTATTTTGTCGATGCCTAGACGTGTACAGGAGTGTCTACAGCTACGGGGTCGCCAAACACATTATTGATTTTTTTTCAAATTAATGTTAATAAAATTTCTTGGAAATCTGATCGTTTCATTCTTGACTTAAGCTTATCACATTACCAAAAAATCACGTCCAGGAAACTATTCCTTCTAGGTGTAACACATCTAATGTCATTGAGTATATATATATTGGGTCTGGGAAAAAGTTCGTGGCGTTTTTTCAGTAAAATTCAACTGGTCCCCGCATGGCGCGTGGACGAATTCATTTAAACCGAATATGCTCCATTATTATCGACAATGTTTCGCCATTTTTTTGGTAGATCCATGATCCCATCGGTGAAAAACTTCTGTGGTTTCTGGTCGAAAAACTGAATCAAGTAGTTTTCACAGGCTTCTTTTGAAACCAACTTAATTCCATTGAGAGAGTTCTGCAGAGATCGAAACAGATGATAGTCAGAGGGTGCTATATCCGGACTGTAAGGTGGGTGCATCAAAACTTCCCAACCAAACTCTCTCAATTTTTGACGGGTCATCAAAGAAGTGTGTGGTCGGGCGTTGTCATGATGGAAGACAACACCTTTCCTATTAATCAATTCGGGCCGTTTTCTTTCAATCGCCTGGCGTAATCTCTCTAGTTGTGCACAGTAGAGTTGAGAATCAATCGTCTGACCAGTTGGAAGTAGCTCGTAGTGGACGATTCCCCTCCAGTCCCACCATACACACAGCATCACTTTTTTTGGCGTCAATGTTGGCTTAGCGAACGCTTGTGACGGCTCACCATCCTTTATCCACGATCTTTTACGCTTCCGATTATCGTACGTAATCCATTTTTCATCTCCGGTTATTAAACGTTTCAGAAACGGCTCGATTTCATTCCGTTTCAGCAGCGCATCGCAGATGTTAATTCGGTCAATCATGTTTTTCACGCTCAACTCATGAGGAACCCATACGTCAAGCTTTTTTTTGTAACCAGCTTTGTGTAAATGGTTCAAAACAGTTTTGTGGTCAATGCCTAGCTCCATGCCAATATCGACACTGCTGATATGCTTATCTTGTTGGACTTTTTCAAGAATTTCATCAGATTTTTCAGTGATTGGACGACCGGAGCGTGACTCATCTTTCACATTGAAATTTCCAGAACGAAAGCGAGCGAACCATTTCCGCGCAACAGATTTCGATAAAGTACCTTCACCGTACACAGCACAAATTTTATCACAAGCCTGCGCAGCGTTCTTCCCCTTATCATAATAATATTGCAGAATATAGCGAAATTTCTCATTATTCTTCTCCATTTTCAAGTGCGAATAACTTTCCAACCACTACACCGATTACAATGTTTCTACGCTCAAACTAACGTTCGGAAGGTCATCTAAAAAACGAGCCCTCGGTGGTGTCGCTGTGACTTGTTGTTCTTTAGTTATCGGCAACCAATGCCATCTATCGGGAAAAACGCCACGAACTTTTTCCCAGACCCAATATATATATATATATATATATATATATAACTACTGTTCGAAATTGGAAATATATAATTGTGAAAGGTACTGCAAATTGAAGAAAATAAATAACTTGAAAAAGTGGGACCCCCTCTCACGAAAGTTGTTAATATAAATTAAATGTTATATTAATCCAACTGTCGAAACTTCCAATAAAAAGAGTAAAGATTATAATTAGAACAAAACGATCAACGAATTAATAAAAAAGAAAAGATTACGTTAAAGTTTATTTTATATTGACAAGCAATTTATTTTCTTGTTTATGATTTAATAATATTTTAAAATACAATAAAATTATAATGTTTTATAACATATAGGTTTATTATTATATTTAGACATTTAGATAGTTAAATAATTAGCATTTATATATATATATATATATATATATAGTTAGACAAGTTGTTCATTCCGAAAGCGTAATTCTTAAATCATCCAAATAACTGGTTCGTATGACCATACCCCATAAGAGTTAAAAATATAAGATAACTATCCTTTTCATTTTACTCGATTTTTTTATTATCATTTTAATTAACATTTGATATTTTATAGACCTATTTATTTATATCAATCATTCCCATATTTATCAATTTCTATAATTAATATTAAATACCACATCCAACACATAAAGCATTGGTAAATATATATATATATATATATATATATATATATATATATATATATATATATATATATATATATATATATATACATATTAATGATAAAAGCAGTTCTATAAATTATCCGGCTCCTTTTAGTTCTGATTTTACTTTGCAAAATAGAAAAAAAGTCGTATTGGGCGACATTCAGTACCCTAATAAGATGCAAAGTCGATTTCAAACGCCACGGCCCAACTAATCAGCGCACAATCATGGTGAAGATAGCAATAGAGACATCTATTATAAACGCATCATTGTATCTAATAGAAGATCTTTTAACTGTATAATAAACTAACAAAGTATTAATAAATAATAAATTTGTAGGGACTTTGTAAGAGACTCGTAAAGCCAACGATTCATATATATATATATATATATTTGTACTCAATCTTTACTTAATGTTGCTAAATGATTTAATTGACAAATATATACATTTTAACATTTCTAATAATTTACTTTTATTTTCTCTTATCCATTGCTTTACTTACTCCATACGCAGTGTCTCTTATTTCTTCGATATTGTTCAAATAAGTCATATAACGTCGATAGTACAAGTTCATATAAAATATAGTAAATGTGAATTGTGTAGATTGACAAGATATCACCTAATTTATAATATAACCCATTTCATTGGTTTAATTCCCGAGTTTGTTATATTATTCGAATATTCAAATTTATATAATTTAAACACTTACTTTCTTTTCTTATTATATATATATATATATATATATATATATATATATATATAATTATATATATTAAAATACATCATGCAAAATGTACATTCTCCATTAATGATTGTAACAGGTTGTTTTGTTTTTCTGCCTGTATATTTATAGATACAATATTCAGTCAATGAGAGATCTTGATAATAAAAAAGAATTTACACTAAAAATACCTTTTTAATTTATTTAAAAGTTACTAATTAAATTCTGAATGTGTATCAAATCTTTATATTAAATATTAGTAATTATTCTTGAAAAGTTCCTAACATATTAACAGCTCTAATTTAAATTTTCTTAAAACCATTTTCCTTTAAAGCTCTAACTAAATCATGCTCATTGTCTACTCCTTCATTCTGTATACCATTATTACTACCTATTTTACATTATCTTTATCTAAAATGATTATGTATTTTAATCTATTTTATGACTATTTCATCTTAAATTAGTTAAATCTTTATATTACATATCTGTCAACTATGCTACCTTATTATCTTTTTTTTAAAGTTTTCATTCTTTTGGCAATAGTTTTAACAATAATCCGATATTAAAATTCCTAAAATCCATATCATTTTTATTCTATTTTAATACATTTATCTTTAGCAAATCATTTTTATGTAATTTTTTCAGACGGTAAGCTGATAACTTTAACAACTTATAACTAACTACTATACTTACAATACATACATAACATACATAGAATGATTTTTAAGATTTAAAATATCAATTTTACTCAAAATTTTGATATTTTCGTCTTTGTTTAAATATTAGAATTTTTTATTAATTTAATTTCTCTTACAATTGATATATGTATAAATGATTATTGAATGAATATGAACTAAAATATATGTATATTTGTATATTGCATTCTACAGCTGAAAAGTGGTGAATAAATTGTTGATTAATAAACAGAAACTATATAAACATTTGTGTTCAACAGAAGTGATTTCACATTCTCTTAAGAAGAAAAACCAAAATAGAGAAAATTAACTGTTTCTCACGGTAAACGAAAACCTGATTACATCTGTGAAATTAAAACATAATTTAAATTTGCAAGCGAGTAGTTCTATGCGAAGCGACATGTCAAAGATTGAAACCCGTTAAAGTGCACTTCGAATGGCCAGAACCAAATGGTAAAACATTTTATGGATGAATGATTGTTAAATTGTTGCATTTAAAGACCGCTTTGTGTAAAACATCGATCAGAATCTATAACAAAAACTATGAAACATGATGCTATACGAATTATAATATATCGTTATTTTTCATGATGTTGGACCGTTTCTTACGAATAAAGAAATTGTGGATCAAAAAATGTATGTAAAATTATTAAATGAAACTATCTCACCTTTCGCAGAAGAAAAACCACCAGAAAATGACCTCTTATAAAGCGCAATAATTCCAAGTATAGTAGTACGAAAGCAAAAAGAATAATTTCATTAAAATAGGCTCATGCGAGGGTAGTCGTTTATATTTCGGGAATGGCAAACAAAAACAAAAATTTTGTTATCGAAAATAGTTTTATAGCTTTTCAAAATATTCTTCTTGAAAATCAATGCATTTTTGCATTCATTCAAACCAAATATGAGTTTTGAATGCCTCAACTGCCTCGTTCGGTGTAGGAAGCCGTTGACCACAAAGTTTATTCTTATGTGTGGGAACAAAAAGAAGTCACAGGGTGCTAGATCAAGGCTGTATGGCGGATGGCTCGTCAATTCAATTCCTAGATTTATCTCATGTGGCAACTTTATAAATGTTTTTTGAAGCACCGCCATTGTATATTTTGTGCATGTCTTGACACCAATCGACTTTTTTAAGCGGTTGTCAAATTATGTGGTACCCAACGTGATCTTATGCACGCTGGTGTTACTAATACCTGATGCTTCGATCTCAGAGTATGTCACATGACGGTCTTGCATTATCAATTCAGACATTGCATTAATGTTTTCCAAAGCAACAACATTTGTAGGACGACCTTCACAAAATTCATCAACTAAAGAGCGCCGTCCAAGTTTGAATTTTACTATACCAATGATATACTGTAGTTTTCGATTGTGCGTCATCACCATGTAAAGATGCATTCTTGTTGAGATAATCCACGCCGAAAGTTATGAAAAATAATTGCACGAAAATGTTCGCGAATTGATTCCATATTTGCGCTGACATAAAATTTTTAAGTTACTGTCAACAATAGAAATATCGACCGGATTATAAAACTGTCAAGGTAAATATGTTGTCAAAAATGACGAACTTCACGATGCGATCATCAGATCGGAGGTAACATTAACAGTGTTGCCAGTTCCCGAAATATAAACGGCTACGCTCGTAGGGCCCTGAAGCGGTCACCGAAATTTCTCGACTTAAACCCCAGCTATTTTGCAAAACAAAGAACATGCAACAGACTATTAGTTCTATGGAGTATATTTTCCTTAAATTCTTTATATTTTTTTCATTTTACTTAGTTTCTGCACTTTTTATTATTATAAATAATATTATGAATTTTAAATTTTGCTTGCATTTATTGAATATATTGTATATTGTGGTAAGTTGTATATATTTAGAAAAAAAATTCCATAATTTGACAAAATATCGTTATTTATATTATCAACTGCTTCGCTACTACTATATTTTGACACTGTGAATATAAATATTATATATCCGCTTCAAAATGTTCTAAATGATAGTTATAGTTTCTAACATTAAAATAATATATTCCTTTTGATACACATAACAAAAGAGAATATATGAGCTAAAATAGTGTTCAATTTTAAAATACGAAGTACGTAATTCACGATTATCCATGACCGAACACACCTACATTTACTCCATAAAAATACTGCGGGGGCGTAGTTCCACCCCGTTTTACAGCTAGGGTGCGGTTTGACCTCCCTTTTAGTGTTTTACGCACTCCCACAATCCTGAAAAGGAAACAATCATATGTGCATATTAACGAAGTGCCTGACTAGATTATGCACGAAACTTGGGTTTTTATTTATTTTACGGTGAACGTCTTCTTACACAAGTGCTGTGTACGCATGAATGCCACATGAAATAGTCGATGTACCCTTAATACTAACAGATTATTGTTTCTAACTATAATAAATAATTTTTAAAGAAATGATAATGTAATAAAGATACGCTCTGAATAAAAATCATTTTTATGCTTTAAGAGTACAAATAAGTAGCGGCTGCTAAGTGCTATATGCAAGTGGTGAGAAAACGTCGACAGCAGAAGCACCGGGGACGAGGTCTCATCCTGGAAACCAAGATGAAGAAAATCCAAACAAAATTTCAGTTATATAGAACGTTCGAAAGATTACTTCTAAGAAGAACGCTGTAAGTATTAATAAGTTTAACGATTAGGCAAGCTCCAATGATTTTAGTACTATTTAAACATAACTTTAGTATTGTATTGATTGCCGATTGACTACCGATCTTATGCCTATCATCGCATGTGCAAGATTTTACAACGCTCTTATTCAGTCATCGGAGAGGACCTCGATGTGTCACTGTCGTTGCTAGATATCTTAAAAGATCGAAGTTGGCTGCTAAGAAGTTGATACAAACTTATAACGAAGTGTATGCCGTTGATCATTTTTTCGGAATTTGTAATTTCTATTGCAACAATAAGAAGGAGGAATAAAATGACTGTGAGCGTGTTTAGTTAAATTCCTATTTTAGTACTGCGCAAAGTTTAAAGAAATTAGTTCAAAAGTACTAAATATATCAATAAAAATAATAATAATAAAATCAAAAATGCCAAGTATAAAAAAATTACGACTACGTCGCTTTTCACTCAAAAAATAAGTTGAACAGTTATTGTTGTAGAACAGGAATATCGAGATTTGAATAACTCTATTTCATGAAGATAACAATGTACAGCACCGGACTTGTATTAGATTAACCGAATGCAAATCTAATTGAAATGCTTGGGCTTAGATGTGAACGGAGCTGAAGGGGAGAGCGTCTGTAGAATTTGGAACAATTATAGTATTAATCATTAATTTGGCGACCTCTTGTTTCGGATTTTGCAAAAGCTTCGCGATACGGAAAAACGCTGTCAAGCAAGTCAATAATAATGGCGACTGAATTGCCTATTAGGTGTTTGCGATTTGATACTTTAAAAATAGTTTCTAATGACATTAATATTTCTTTATGTCTTTCTTGAAAAATTGCCGACACATCCATGCGACACAAACTAAACATATTTGAATAGAAAGGACATATGAGGACAACTTGTGAGACTAGACAAGAAACAACTTTTTATAAAAAATTATTTTATTTTTCGATGTATACTCCTATAACTCATTGCATTTGTGTACCGATATTTAAGTCTTTTCATTCCTTTCCAGAAAAGCAATCTTTGTAAAATTGTTCTTCATGTCGATTAAATACTGTTTCTCAGCTGTATTTGTATGTTATTATTCTCTCTGTTATTCTATTCCATTTTTTCTATTGCTTTTTCTTCAATAGGTTATTCTCAATTTCTTTGTATATTTCTCTACACGCAAAGAGTTACTTTGATGTAAAAAATATCTTACTTTTATTTTTACATATAAAACACAATATTACCTCTTATTCCAGTTTCCATAATTTTTAAAAAGACAACAAAACTTGCAATATTACGACATATCTGCGTTTTAGAAACCTTTTATTAACTGTAAATAATTCAAAATTAAGTCAGCTGATAGTAAGTTACTGGATTGTCGCGCTGGTAGTCTCGGGTTCGAGCCCTTGAGTCCTGGCCAGGAAGGCTTTTCGTGGTTTAACAAAGCCCACTGTAATTAGCTTTAAAGCTGTTGGGTTGAATGTGAAGGCATGGATTTATTTTTATTACATAGAATCACTGTATCTGTAAACACACATGGAAATGTAGTGTTATAAATAGATTGATTGTGATTTTACGTATTATTAGTGTACTTTTACAGTTTCCGTCCTGGCGTAAAACAACCAATAATATAACTAGTTGAATTTGATGGAGCCTGTGGTTGATTGACTTGATCAATAAGGTTGATATATAACGTGTAACGTGTACAATTATCGCGAACTGGACGCGTATGAAAGCATGCACATCTTAAAGAATTTAAGCCATGTGGTGAACCGGGCCCTTACAAACCCCTCTTTTCTCTCTACTGAAAGACAGGAGGAACAATATCATAAATCACACATAAATCACACAGACACTTGCTTGACCATAATAACCTTTTTCAATGTAGTGCATGTTAGTTTAAGTAAAAGTAATTTTTAAAAATCTTGTGAAACAGACACAGTGCACATCTTGGTTTTGAACGGTGTGGATCAGGAGTTTGTTTTTCGTACAATTTATTCGCCGTGTTTTACCAGGTGCGACACTTTGAAATTATCTGCTGATGATGACAACTTGGTTGTCGAAATGCGTATACAGAATTTACAAAAGTTAATGTGGAAAGGGGTTATATATCAACCTTATTGATCAAATAATATAACTGTAATTTATTTTGTCAGTGTGTTTCATCTCACCATCGTGTTCCTGGTCTACCTCTTTGACTTCTATTTCCTGAATCCCATTCCATTATAGGTAATATGTTAATTCCACACGCTCTTTCAACATGGCCTAATCGTTTCACCTGAATCGATTTTATATATTTTATTATATATTCTCCCTCTTAATTACTTGTATATTTCGCGATTTATTCTTCTTTTTACTTGATTTCCACTTAGCTTGATTGATCCTAAAATATTTCGCATAATTTTCCTTTCTAAAATGCCCAATCTTTGTTGGTATCTTGGCATTATAGATCTTATTATTGTTTTATGTATTTTAATTTTTGCTCTGGTGTTAATTAATTTACTGGTTACTGGTTTTTTATTAGCGTGCTAGGCTGTGCTTGAAGCATGTATTTTTTCATAGATTTTTAGCTTTTCCCCAACATTCGTTATTATGCTTCCTAGGTATTTGAACATAGTTACTGCCGAAAATTCATTACCTAATGTTCTTTTCGTTTTTGTTGCTCGGCCAAAGAATCTCATAATTTATTTTATTTATTTTCTCAGTGTTCACCACATACCCATTTTTCGTCGATCTTCTTCGATTTCTTTTAGCATTCTCTCCATTATTCCTGTTTGCTTCGTAATCATTGCATGAACCGCAACAACCTGCGTACCTTTTGTTTGCTCTCACTGCTTTTCATCTACATTTCTAAATGTACATATGTGTATTCTAACGCCAAATTGAAAAGCGTTACAGACAAAGCATCGCTCTGTCTAAGTTCTTTAACAATTAATTCGATTGTTTTCCTCCTTCTGTTTGTATAACAGCTCGTGTATTTCCAATGGTCATTTTTATTAGTCTTAATTTAGGTAGTATTTTAAATTCTTTCAGAACTAAAACTTGTTGTTTCCGTTTTATTGAGCCAATGGTTTGTTTAAAATCGATAAATAAAATTTCTATGTTTATTTGTATTCACAGTGCGCGTCCATTGCTGATTCGCTTTGGACAAATTCACATTGGTACTCGCCTATTAATTTGCTAGAGTATTTATGGAATCTTTTGTTGATTATAACTAATAACGCGTGTTTAATTTGGAGGCACTTTTAAAAAAAAAAAAATAAGAAATTTAATATTATCGAGTATGTTTTATTATCATACAAAAGAACCATTTTGACATTTCTTTTTTAAAAATTCTTTTCTTCAAATTTTGGCCGTAACTGTACCCACTACGTGAAATTAAATGTTTACACAAATTGTTCTCACAATAAAGTCATGCCTTCACGGGCTGTGTGGCAAGTAGCGCCGTCTTGGAACCAAATGTTGTCGAGATCACGGGCTTCAATTTCTGGCAGCAAATAGTTCGCGCAAGAATGGCCGCCATTCACAGTTGCGTTGCGGTCGTCTTCATTTTTGAAGAAATATGTAGTTTTGTCTGGATGGAATGGCAACTCTTGAACCTCTTCGGATTGCTCTTCGCTCCAAATGCGGCTATTGTGCTTACCAACGTAACCATTAAGCCAGAAATGGACCTCATCGCTGAACTAAGTTTTGGTTGAAAACAGTAGACCTTCTTCAAGCTTACGTAGACCATAAATTGCTTTAAGCGCACAAAACACATTTCTCGTGGAACGCTGATTTTCGTAATAAAGTTGAATAATTTGTAGACGGTGTGCCGGGCAGAGTCTTTCCTTAATAAAATGTCACATAATAGTTAACTAAAAGAGAGTGAAAGTTTGACACGACTCACGCTTTATCTATCAAAAAATCGCTATTGAAAAAAGTACATCATAATGATCACCCATTAGTATTTCATATGCTGTTTTGTATATGCTGTATTTATGTAATTTTTACATTAAGTTTGGTCAACTTGTTTCATGAATTGTGATCATTTATTCTTTTCCTTATTTTTCAGGTATTTTTTCTGTAATCCTTATTGTTTTAATTAATTCATATATTTCTTCCTGTAGTTTTTTCCTCCATATTTTATTAATTTTATATTTATTATGTGTATCTATGTTTTTAAATCAACAATATATTTTTTTTAGAAGTTGGATATGATTTCTAATTATTAAATCTAATTATTTAATATCATGATTATTATATGACGGTTTTAACATTCATTATCATTCTTTTTAGATTTTCTTTCTTAATAGCACCATTTGCATAAAATTTAAGTAAATAAATGTTTTGGTTTTTAAGAAATTGACAGTTTCGAAACTATTTCCTGTACTAATAAAAATCTATTTTGTCGAATCAAACTATTAATTATTTTGATATTTAATATAAAGGTAATTACAATATAATATGCCCTTATATATTTTATTAAAGTGCACTAAAAGAGATTAATATTCTAAATAGGATTTTTAGTAGTCAATAATATATATATAATATAATAAAAAAAATTAATTTTCATGCCACCAATACCTGAAAACTTATATATATATTATTATAAAGCATTTTTCACAAAGTACTGTTTACTGCTCATTTACATTTCTTTTAACACTAATATTTCTAATCCTTTTTGTAAAAAATGTGTAGACATTGAAGCAATTAATTAAACTACATGCAAGACATATTTCGTAAATGCGTTTCCGCTTGTGTTACCACCGTTTCCCGTAGATAAGTAACACTCCGGACTACCATTTCCGCGAAGCAGATTGTCAAGACGTGAACTCTCTTATCATTGTTACTAGTTATGTCATAAAACCACCGGGAACATGTTTAATATATAAACATCTTAGTACATAAAGAAAATTACGACATACATTTAAATTGTTTTAGTGTACCAGGGTCAATTTTTAGAATTTCTACAATATCTTATGTAAAATAGGATAAAAATATTTTTATAGCTTCGAAGTAGTTTGTGGTATGAAAGTTATATTACATGATCTTGACATATACTTGATTAGTTACACAAAAGGTATGAGTGTGAAAATAAAATGAAAAATAGAAAAACACTAGAGGAAATTGCCTTTTTATTTCTTATATGAATCTATTTTTACTATATATAATTTATTCAATTTATTGATTCATGTACAATGTACAAATTTTGTCAGACAATAACGATAATGTTATTATTATTATCATTACTATTATTATTATTTATTATTATTATGATTTTAGATTAAATTAGATAATTGGCATTCAACTGGAAAAAACAAAAAAATAATGGATTTATTCCTGGACTTTAAAAGACCTTTTGAAACAATAGACAGAAATTCGATTATACAAAAACTCTATATGTACGGAATAAAAGATGTTGATTTGGAATGGTTTAAATCATAACAATTTTTTAAATACAAAATAATTTTTATTTTTCAATATATTCTCCTAAAAGAGCATAGCATTTATTCCAACGGTGCTCCAATGCCCTTATGCCATCTCAAAAATGCGATTCCGGAAGGCTTGCAAAATACTCATTTACGAAGATGATAAGCTTGTCGTTAGACGAAAATTTCTTTCCACCTAGTGCCGTTTTCAATTTTGGAAATGCAACTCGTGGATTTTGGACATCGCAACTGTGCTGGTATGCGAGGGAGCGTTGTCTTGGTGAAACAGAATCCTTTTCTTTGCCATTCTTGGCCGTTTAGCACGAACCTCAACATTTAATTTTTGTAGAAGTTCTGCATAATATTGTCCGTTTATTGTGGTACCTTTCTGAAGATAATCAATGAGCAAAATGCCCTTTGAATCCCAAAAAATTGATGCCATCACCTTCTTTGCCGATAAAGTGGTTTTCGCTTTCTTTGGAGGTGTAGAACCACGTTCTAACCATTGTTTCGACTGTTATTTAGTTTCGGGTGTACTGTAGTGTATCCAAGTAACAAATCCCCTACAAAAATCAACCGGATTCCGCTTATAAAGGTTCAAACGCTCATCGGAAATGCGCAAACGAGTGAGCTTTTGATCAGTCATAAGCGATCGCGGCACCCATCATGCCGAAAGCTTGGAAAGACCCAATTCTTTCATTAAAATGTGGTGTACGCGTTCTGTTAAAATGTTTACCATGTCTGCTATCTCTCTCACTTTGAGTCGTCGATCTTGCGTAATAACATTATGGATTTTTATATCACTTCCTTAGAAGTCACTATTTTGGGTGCTCCAGGGCGCGCTTCATAAACACAGCTTGTTCTACCACGTTTAACTTCATTTACCCATCTACTTATTGTGGCGGATGATGGAGCAGATTCACCTAATGTTTCCCGTAACTTATCTTTTATTTCGGTAGCTTTCATACCCTTAATTACGAAGTACTTAATCACCGCGCGATACTCTGCTTTTTCCATTTTAACAAAACGACGTGTTGCTTCTTCTTCAATCAGCTGTCAAAACTAAATTAATCAACCGATTTATCTAAATATCGGAATGTAAATATATAAATAGGCAACCTAAATTACAGTGCATTTGTTTTACCAATTAGAGCACCATCTATGTGTTATTCTCACTACTTGTCAAACTGTCCTCGTAGAGACAAATTAAAATATGATGCAAAAAATATTAACGAATGGTTAAAAATGAACAAACTGAAACGAAGAACGAAAGTAAAACTAAATTAATAGAAATTAACATGATTACTGAAAGAGATTTTGAAATTAATAACAAAATAATAGAAAAAGTTGAAAAGATCAAATATCTCCGATTCATAATTGATAAAGAATTAAAACTTAAGGATCATATTGATTATATCTATAAAAAAATTGGGTTTTTTAAAGGGCTAAGAAAAAACTTTCAATAACAACCGCAATAAATATATATATGGGAAAAAAGATGGCATTGGTTGCCGATAACTAAAGAACAACAAGTCACAGCGACACCACCGACGGCTCGTTTTTTAGATGACCTTCCGAACGTTAGTTTGAGCGTAGAAACATTGTAATCGGTGCAGTGGTTGGAAAATTATTCGCACTTGAAAATGGAGAAGAATAATGAGAAATTTCGCTATATTCTGCATATTATTATGATAAGGGGGAGAACGCTGCGCAGGCTTGTGATAAAATTTGTGCTGTGTACGGTGAAGGTACTTTATCGAAATCTGTTGCGCGGAAATGGTTCGCTCGCTTTCGTTCTGGAAATTTCAATGTGAAAGATGAGTCACGCTCCGGTCGTCCAATCACTGAAAAATCTGATGAAATTCTTGAAAAAGTCCAACAAGATAAGCATATCAGCAGTGTCGATATTGGCATGGAGCTAGGCATTGACCACAAAACTGTTTTGAACCATTTACACAAAGCTGGTTACAAAAAAAAAGCTTGACGTATGGGTTCCTCATGAGTTGAGCGTGAAAAACATGATGGACCGAATTAACATCTGCGATGCGCTGCTGAAACGGAATGAAATCGAGCCGTTTCTGAAACGTTTAATAACCGGAGATGAAAAATGGATTACGTACGATAATCGGAAGCGTAAAAGCTCGTGGATAAAGGATGGTGAGCCGTCACAAGCGTTCGCTAAGCCAACATTGACGCCAAAAAAAGTGATGCTGTGTGTATGGTGGGACTGGAGGGGAATCGTCCACTACGAGCTACTTCCAACTGGTCAGACGATTGATTCTCAACTCTACTGTGCACAACTAGAGAGATTACGCCAGGCGATTGAAAGAAAACGGCCCGAATTGATTAATAGGAAAGGTGTTGTCTTCCATCATGACAACGCCCGACCACACACTTCTTTGATGACCCGTCAAAAATTGAGAGAGTTTGGTTGGGAAGTTTTGATGCACCCACCTTACAGTCCGGATATAGCACCCTCTGACTATCATCTGTTTCGATCTCTGCAGAACTCTCTCAATGGAATTAAGTTGGTTTCAAAAGAAGCCTGTGAAAACTACTTGATTCAGTTTTTCGACCAGAAACCACAGAAGTTTTTCACCGATGGGATCATGGATCTACCAAAAAAATGGCGAAACATTGTCGATAATAATGGAGCATATTCGGTTTAAATGAATTCGTCCACGCGCCATGCGGGGACCAGTTGAATTTTACTGAAAAAACGCCACGAACTTTTTCCCAGACCCAATATAACACCATTATTAAACCCTACTTTGAATTTTGTTCAACTATAATATATACATGCTGCCTAGGAACACAAATTGAGAGAATGCAGAAACTACAAAACAAAGCCATGAGATGTATTTTAAAATGCAACCGTTATACAGCTATATCAGTAATGCTTAATTCACTGCAATGGTTAAATATTAAATAGAGGTTAGAAATGAATACCATATGCTTTGTGCAGAAAATGAAGATGGGAAATGCGCCAGAGTATCTTTGTGAAAACATCAGATATGTGGGTGAGGTGCAGCCGTATGAGCTTAGAAACGCCGAAAACTTTAGACTACAAAGAACAACGTCAACAGCAATGCAGCGTTCATTATTCTATAAGGGACTTAAATTGTATAATGAAATCTCGAATGAGTTAAAAACTCAAAGAAATTATTATATTTTTAAAAGACAATGTGTTAATTTTAATACTAATAAAGATCAAATCAATCAATTAATTATTATTATTATTACATACGAGAGTTGCTACTAAAATTTCTGGATAGAAGAAGACAAAAATGTTAATGTTTAGAATTAAAAATTTATTTTACTGCTTGTAAAAATATCGCCAATATTTACACATTTTTTCATGCGAATAAACCAATCATGAAAGGAAATTTTCCATTTTGATGATGGTACGCACAAAATTTCATTTCTATATGCTCTTATTACATCTTCTGGTGTTAAAAATTGCTGACCAAATTTCAAATTCTATATATGAGGTGTATATACACTACCGCTCACGGAACTATCACCAGTAACTATATCAAGCAATAACAAGAAAAAAAAATATCAACGAAATTGAACAAAAATTTTAATAGTATTTATTGATTCTTCATATAATAAAAATTAAAATTACAATTTATTAAACTTATTCCTAATATACTTATATATACATTATGGAAATGTCCTCCAAATGCTGTGGAAATTGTGCAATGGTTTGTCTCACTGCTCACACTATTACCATGCCTGCCAGACGTTATTAAAGTCAAATCCGTTTTTCTCAAATTGACGACTAATAACAAAATGGTTTCCCTGTCAGGAAATCTAGCATGTAAATTATCTACGATATATGCGTTGTGTATGTAAAGTAAATGACAAAAGTTGCTCTTTCAAAATGTGAAATAAAATTTTTAATAGCTTGTGGGGCTTTGGTACTTACACTTAATGTTCCAGAATTATTTCTGCTGCTACCTGTACACATAAGAATAGAATTAGGTCGCACCCAAACGCGCTCGCTAATGTTTTATTCAATAATTAGCGAAGCGCGTCGATTTAAATGATTTAGATCAATAGATCTAATAACTTCGTTTAGTTACTTAAGTGGCTAATATTTAATAAGTATAAGGTGTCTCACTGGAAATACTTTCTATATATCTTTGGCAATATATTAAAAAAATACCTATTGTTTTGATAAAATATAAATAAAGGATAAATACGGTTAAGATATCGCAAAAAAGTATTGCTTTAATTAAGCAGCAAGTTAGTTCAAACACCTAAATATTATTTAGTCAATACGAAAATTAGATTCTGATTAGATTGCTACTGAATTGATCATTATATTTCAAGTAAACACATTTTCAGCAATATAAAAGTTAGCCAACATATGAAAAATGTTTGCTATACTATTTCAAGGCCTTAAGTCTCATTATTTTGTATTAGAAATTAATTGTACTACATTTACATACATTCCAATTTTTATATAGACATAAAAGTACTCTCCGAAACCGAAGTTGTATTTGTACAAAAACGAATGAATACAAAAATTATGTAAAGTTTAATATCATTTTACAGTCATTAATCAATGTAATGTAACGACAAATATCTGAATCATTTTCTTTTAGCATTCGTATCTAACAATTACAACTGTACTGAGCTTATTACATTTTTTCCAAATAGTTTCTATTACAAAATATTTTTCCATTCGAAGGAAAACGGTATCATTTGCTGAAGTAAAGAAAAAGATGAAAATTTAAATAGTCAACCGTTTAAACAGCTTTATGTAGATAAGCGTTATTAGTAAGCAGTATAGCTCTTCTTTTTAATGGATTATTGCAGATTATTGTGAAGACATCGGATAAGAATACTACACATTTAAAGTATATCATACTACGATCAACTAGTGCTGTTGTTGCAATACTTCAGTAAAACCGAAAGAAATTAACTTATTGTTATGACTTTTTTACGAACAAATTTTGTGGAAGGAACTATTTTGGAAGAACCGGTGCTTTTTTGGTTTATATAAATATATTTAGCTTCCTTCGGTTGTTACGAGCTTATAAATCTGCGATAAGAAGATCTGCCGACGGAGTGTATAAAAATGGTATTGCGAGGGTGGTCTCAAAAGTACCCGACCCAACAAACAAAACAGAAAAATTTTGGAAGGAAATATATTTATTTTTCAATATAATCTCCTTTCAGCTCTATACATTTTTCCCAACGATGTTTAATAAGTTCGATACACATTTTATAATAAGAACTCTCCTGCTCCTCAAAACAGCCATTAACTGCCGACATCACTTCTTCATCGTTGGAAAATCTTTGCCTGCAGTTGAAACGGTCTTCCCCTTCTTTGGAGCCGGTTCTCCCTTTTGAGTCGATTGTTCTTTTGTCTCGGGTGTGAAGTGATGGACCCATGTTTCACCCATGGTTATGAAACGGCGCAAAAATTCTGCTTTGTTGCTGTAAATCTTCGCTAAACCCTCAATTCAAACATCTACTACACTATTTTTGCTCGAGTGTGACTAAGCGCGGCACGCTCTTGCACACAGCTTTCTCATATCCAAATTTTCAGATAATATGCGATGTACCGCACTTTTTGATATGCCTACTATGTCTGCTAGCTCGCACACTTTCAGTCGACGATCATCCAGGACCGCTTTGTAAATTTTCTTCACCATTTCTGGACTCGTCACCTCATTTTGTCGACTACGGCGATGCTCGTCCTGGCAGCTCGCACGACCTTGTTATAACTCTGCCACCCAATATTTCACAGTTGTAAACGAAGGAGCCGACTTACCCAGAGTAGAATCCAGTTCAGCTTTTATATCGGTCGGGCTGAGGCCCTGCAAATAAAAGTATTGAATCACATAACGATGATCAGTTTTCTCCATTTTTACAAATTCACTGAAAACGTTCACTATTGATGGCTTCCAGACAAATACTAAACAACGTGGCGTCTTTAAACTTGAAACATATGCTTTGTAGATTGTGTACTTTCTAATACAGTGATGTTTTTCAAACAACTACCGCCATCTCTAGGCCAGGCCGGGTATCACTTTCTTTTTCACTAATGTTAAGTGTAGCATCGCATATAGTTTTTGTATATTCAAATGATTGTGCAAGACCGTGATGATCGCCTTTATGCCAATGCCTACCTAAGGTTGGGCATTCAGTCAGATGCACGAGTCTGTTCCTATTATCTTGCTTACAATCGCGAAATTTTTTACAGTAGCTACTATTTCTGGGTGTGCTATATGAAGGTATACTTTCAATAATTCCAGACTTAAGCGAAGTTCATTGCATGAGAGTTTTTTAGTCACTAATGAATATCATTCATTGCTAGACTTTTTTGTAGTATATCAAACATACCTATTTTTATAGAGACGTTCAATTCAAACGAGTATAACTCCAAAATTTAAACTCACTAGAAATAAAGTGAGTGTCATAATAATATTTTTGGTATTATTTTTTGCTTCTGTATAACCTTAATACACAAAAGTCAAAAAATTAAACTATAAATACCATCGTATTCGCTTTAATATAACATGTACAAAAACAGAAAACATAATTTACTAAAATATTTGTTTCCAGTACCTTCCATAACTATTCTATTCACGCCCTAAGTTAAATGAATTTATATTATAGATGAAAACATGTAAAATTATGACAAATCAATTTTCTGTGTTATTACAACTCAGTGATGTAATAAATTAATATATTCATACTCAGAGTTATAAACCACTTCTTGGAGGTTGTAATTAATAACAATAATCATTTAGTTTCCTTACATTCAATGTGGTAACGACACGAGCAAGATGCTGAATCACAAAGTATCTAAGAATAGAAGTAATTTAAGACGTGTAGCGATATCTAATCTTTCATAGTGAAGGCGTTGAATTAACGACAGAATGAGGGCGGTTATCTATGATTTTACATTAAAAAATTCTCAAAGTTCTGCTGCTACATGAGAATCATGTTTCGCTGTAGGATAACTTATATATATATATATATATATATATATATATATATATATATATATATATATATACTTTAGCAAACATTCACAAGACTTGCGAAATTTAATGATGTATAAAAATAATAATAAGTTAATCTGGGCTTTATATCACCTTATAGTAAAAGCATAGTCAATGTATTTAAATTAATAAATTTAAAAGAACACGAGTTTATTTTAAAAATATTTAATTCCTTATATTGTTTTAAAAATATGTGCAATTGTATACAGGGTATGTTAAAAGAAAAAAGGAAAAGGAAAGTTTTAAAAAATGACGGTTTAGTAGCGAATAATTACAAAAAATATTTATCAATGCTGCTGTTCTTCACCGTCAAGGAATTTTACTTTTAATACAATCAAGAAAATATTTACTTAGGTAATAGAAATTACGTTGTAATTAATAATAATTACCACTATCTACTACTTCTTTTGGAATATAGGTAAATTCTTTTAATTTATTAAGTTATATCCAAGTTCAGGTAAGACTTTATTAAATTTTATTGGAAGCGGTCTTTTCAAAATTTTCTTAAGACTCCAAATTTTTCCCTGGAGATTAATTTGGAATTTGGAAATTTTTTATATATTTATAACTAAGGTTTTTTAGTTTTCCATTTTGATCGTCCAACTTTACAATTCAATATTGGCAACAGTTTTTATCATCACATCTTTAAAATAATCCTTAAACGTTTATTTACAAATACCTTCACTCTCTGTCTACTACTCTTTCTTATTTGTTATTGATCACTACTTATATATAGGGGAAATATCTTTAAAGAGATAATTTAATTTTGATCCTAATTGTAATGCTGTTAAAACATCTAACCTTAGCGAGCCTCACAAGTATATTTCCAGATTTTGTGATTCTTCTAATAATGTCATTTGATCTTACACATCACTTTGGGCATATTTGAAATCAGTTAGACGTTGCATTACTTCGCCATGTGTAGATAAGTATGTCGTTGACTTTTTAGCAATAATGTATTATGGTGGCTACATTTATGTCAATATACAGGCTTATCTATTATCTGTGTATGGCATATGTTTCGGTCGTCCCAGAGCTCATTTTTAGTACTTTTCTTTGGTGACGCAATCTTTTAGAACTTTTTTCTACACCTACGGATATCCAACGGAAGCATTTGCGGAATATTATGCTTCATTGCTTTAAAACAGGTAATATTACAAAAGAGTCCAGATTTATAAAGTTTACAGAAGTAGTGCTATGACTATTACAATCATTCGCAATTAGTCCGCAATTTTGATTTGAAAGATGAAGAACACTGCAGCCGACCAATAAAGACAGATACGGACCTTATCAAGACTATGTTCGCTGAAAATCAGCGATATGGTGTGTGGAGATAGCGGATACGACTAACATTCTCGGCATAACGACATATAATCACCTGAATAGGGTGGGATATGTTAATCGATATGAAGTTTGGGTTTCACACCTATTGACGGAGGCTGGCTGTACGTTCGATTTTTTCTCCAGCGTCATGAAAAAGATCATTTCTTAAAGAGGCTTGTCACTGAAGACGAGACTTGGATTGTGTATCAAAATGTGCATTTAAATAGGCACTTGGCCTAAGGACAATAGACCTACACTGTCACTTTCGTCCAAAAAAGCTTTTTGTCCATTTGGTGGGACTGGAAAGCCGTTTGTTGCAATAAAACTGAAACAGATTCAGTGTAACAAATAGTAGCAGAAGTGGAACCCTGAAGATGTCTCATACGAGTGGGTAGGAAAAGTCGGCAATTATACCACTGACGCGGTTCCACCCTGGAAGCCCAGAAGAAGATAGTATGGACCACGACCGCGGAAGTCTACATACCGGATGAAAATTAACCCTTTTTTTTAAAATTAATAATACGTTTTGTGTTAAATGTATATAAATAAAACGAATTATATATTACTTACCTACACGTTATTATAATTATTTTTTCTGCACTAATACATTCACGCCTATTAAAATACTAATAGGCGTGAATGACTTTCCATTCTCTAGGTCTTTACCCAGAATTAATACCATATTCTTTGATGGTAGTAAATAACCTCCTTTCAATATTTTTGTGGATAAAGGTATGCACCCAAAATTTTCTATCTCTTTTCTTTTTCTTGCAGTGACGAAGATACTTTAAGAAAAGTAGGTACTTTTCATGACTTGACAATTTCAAAACTAATAAGATACGCGTAAAAATCGATGATGTACCAGATCGATGTTGTATTTGAATAAGAATGAAATGAAATCTCATGTTTTAAATTTTGTTTTTTTTTGTTAGAGAAGATTTCTTTAGGCGGGGATAGCCTATTTCACTGAAACCTTCCAAGATTTCAGGAGTTTGTCGTACTCATGTCTCGCTAGAGTGCGTTGTTTAACTTCCTGCGATCCATGTACTATAACAATGTGAAAGCTAACAAAAAGGTAAATTAAATATCCTGTAGTGAAAATCTGTGTAGAAATTTCCAATTCTTGTGCACGACATCGAGAAGATGCCAAAGCTTTTATAAGCACTCTCTTTCACTGCATCAATATTTTCTAGTGTACATTGTTACTTGTTCCTTCTTACCCAATTTTCGATTTATTTGATAATGTAAATTTCAAAATTATTCATTCCACATTAAGTGGTTGACTACTTAGCACATGATTAACTCAAAAGAAATCATATAACGTTCTTCGTGTATTAATAAGTGGATAATTACTTAAATAAAATAGTCTAGTAAGTTCAATACGTTAAGGCGTTAGGTGCTCCATTAAAAATTGTTATAGGGCACTCAAAGTCAATGAAAATCAGCCTGAAATATAACACTCATTTAATTTTTCATATATTCGGTAATTTCATTGGTGTTATCATTAACCTGTAAGTTCATTTCGCTTTTAAAATAATGTACTTTGCTACATTCTTATTTTACCAAATTGGTACAGTTTTGGAGTACATGGAAATGTTGGTCAGTGGTTTCAATATCTATATCTTTCACATAACGGTCAAAATTTCATCTAAAAAGAATGAAGAATAAATTTATGTGTCATCAGTACATAGTTTACTAAAAGATTATTTTATATTAATATTAACTCCGATTATTTATTTAATACAATATATTCAGTTGTAACTTAATTTTGGAAAAGGATTGAGTAGTTTGATCCAAGGTTTGAAATTTTATAAAAAGTTGAAAATCGTCTGAAGCGTGCATTTTTGTTTACATTATCCCCTTTACTTCTGTAAAGAGAACAACATGAAAATTTGTATGTTTGCGGGACAATGCTCTACAAGAAAGTCAATACCACGAAATTCCGTGCTTGTGATTTGTATCTTAAGAATGCTTCTAGATCATAAATGCTCACTGGGGCTGACGACGAAAAACCAAAGCCGTTGATCGAGTCAAACCCACGACACAACATGAAAGATGGCGGAAACATTAAAATATTATTCTAGGATTCACGACCACATGAAAAGGCCTTACGAGAACAAGCTCGATGTTTGGGTTCTGCGCCAACTTACTTGACGGCGCGTATACATTTCTGCGACATATTGACTGATGTAACTGATAACAAACCAAATGTTGAGGCTGTGAATCAGCACCTTGTTTTTCGCTCATAAATATAAGTCCTTCTGTGAACGAAGAATTATGAAGCTTTGCCGAAGACTTTTCCGACAACTCAAATTATTCTTTGGTAATGAAAGTATATAACTACTGCACAAAAGACTGAATATTGAAACTTACTGAACTGAGTGTTTCGTTTTTATTTAAATTTTGTTAATAATAATAAGATCGACTAGATTATCCATCATTCATCAGCTAAATTTTGTTTAGAAATGGAAAAGTGCTTTTTACAAATAACTTTAATTAGGTAAATTTAGTTGTTTAACTTAATCACTTATAATTCTTCCATAATAATTTTCGTAGTCTGTATAAGTTGTCATCATCAGCAGAAAATTAATCAGTATCGCGAAAACCAAAACGCACACTCAAGTGTGCGTTTTGGCTTTAGACTGTATAGTCGTGTGCGGAATTTGTTTCGTGCTGAATTTGGCCGTGGTTTTCAGGTGCGACACTATTTAAATATCTGCCGATGTTGACAACTTAGTTGTCGAAATACGTATACAGAATACGAAAATTATTGTGGAATGGGGTTATATATCAATCTTAAGTGATTAAAAAAACATTTTAGTTAATTATTGTTACTTATTAGAAAACTGTACTTACTCATAATGATAATTTAGTTGTTGAATTGTACATTTGGAGTATCAAACAACAACGCATGTGAATTGCTACATATTTCTTGAATGAATTGGAATATGTAACGTACTGTAAACTATTATTATATAACAGGTAATTAATTTTCCCGATTTATTAGTGTGCAACTTGAATTCTTACATATTCGCAAATTCTTTTTCAATATACGAAAATATGGAAAAACTAGTGTATATAGATCCTTTCTTATTATTCTTATTATAATTTAGGCGTTACGATATCAAATAATATGTTTTCCAGGTACTTCAAAGAGATAAGTTCATCGAACCATTAACTTAACATTAGATAATTATCAGTATCATTATTAGTCCTAATATGATCCGCTGGTTTACGTACGTAGACAGTTCCATGGATTAGGAAATATTTATTTAGTTGATTTTCGGTAACTGGAGCACATTTGTATATATACAGTATACGATAATCTGTAAAATTAATCGAAAGCTGTCTCGCCAGTAGAAATGTAAATTAATCTCTTTAAAAATGGTTCAGTTATTTTAGAGTTCTATGAATGACTATTTTGATAGAAAAATTCAAGATATGATGTTTAAGTAGGTAATTTTAGATACGAGTTGGAAAGGAGAGGAGATATTATCTTAAGTGAACATGAAAATTGTTACATAAATTAGTTATTAGCAGATAATATTGACGTGGAATATTAGGATTATAAGAAAATGAATGAAAAAGAAGATTTTGTAAGTAATTTAGGATTACTTTTCAGACTTTCTTCGCTCATGTAAACCATCAAAACTATTTTTAAGAAATTTGATTAGTGTGAACTTACATTTTGAAAAAGTGTTATCGGCTGTTATTTTTTATTTTGTTCACATTTTAAAATAAAATTCTTACGACAATTCAGTCGACATTCTTTCTATCTAAGCTTTAATATATTAATCCAACCAAGATGTGCACAGTGCACATCTTGGTTTTCAACGGTGCGGTTCGCGTACGGAGTTTATTTTTCGTACAATTTTTTCGCCGTGTTTTACCAGGTGCGACACTTTGAAATTATCTGCTGATGATGACAACTTGGTTGTCGAAATGCGTATACAGAATTTACAAATAGTTAATTGTGGAAAGGGGTTATATATCAACCTTATTGATCAAGTCAATCAACCACAGGCTCCATCAAATTCAACTTTAATATATTAGACGAATGATAAACTAAAATTTCTGGTTTCCAAGTAGAAACTATATATGGAGGAAGATAGTGAGAAGTCACTTTCATTACATTCAATATAAAATGGTGAAGAAGTAATATTTATTTCCGGATCGTACATGCGATGGAAAACAGTATTGAATGAAATAAGGGAAAGAAAAGAAGAAGAAAAGAAAAAAGAAGTAGAAATATTTAACACAAAATTTTCTAGTTGTGCAATAGACTCTTTCCCATACTTCTATAGAATGGCTCTTTTTAAATTCAACTCCAAACCTCCTCCATCCTTAATATATTACATTCATTATCGGTAAAAACAGACCAGAAAATCGTAACCTTTTATAATTTAATAAAATAACTATTTAAACTTACGAAAAACCAAGAGGCAAACATAATTATAGGGATTCTAATTCTACACTGGGAAGAAAGAAAGTCGAGGATTGAATAGGACCTTTAAATATAGGAGAGCAAAACGAAAAAGAAGATTGTCTACTGCAGTTCTGCCAGGAAGAAAATATGCAAGCGACTAATATTTGGTTCTGATTATTGCCTCGGCTCTTATGTACATGGAGGTTTCCAAGCGATAAAACCAATAGCATAATACTGAAACCAACAAGCTTCATGTTTATGTATTACGACACGTTTCAGACCCTCGATTACGAGAGCACATATTTACCCGGAGTAAACCATGTTTTAAAACCAGAATGGCCAAACATAGAAAAATATTTTAACAAATAAATCTAAATTATGAACAAGAAATACAGTAACTAGAGAAATTAATCATAGAATAGTGACAATAATAGCATCAACATCACAAACAAAAACCAAATATGGAAGGAAATGAAAAATATCATGATCGAAATAGTCAAGAAGAAAGCAGAATATAAAACCAAAGATGGAAGACAACCAGACGAAATAGTTTCATTAATGGGTCAATACAGACAATACATAAACAAGACAGATCGTAGTCATTATAGAAATTAATAAGAAAAAGAAGAATATTGAAAAACGAGTGGCTGAAATAAGAATGCGACGAAATTGAAGCGAGAATGAAAAACCCCAAACGTTACATGATAACTTTAAAGATAAAAGGAATTAGAAGAAATAGCATGAATATACCGAAAAAGAATTTTTCCATGATAACAAATAAAGACAATGAAATCACATCCAATGTGGAAGAACGAAAGAAAATCTGAAAAAACTACGTCAGACCCTTATTTTCAAATGAAGGAATAGTAAATGAAAACAAAAAACGACAAATGATTTAATATTTCCCTCAATAACAAAAAGTTATCCATACATTAAAAACAACAAATCACAAGATACCAGACGAGCCGATTAATCTTCTTAATAGCTAAACACTGAGGTTTTTTATAAGCTTTTTAAAAGAATATATGATACAATGATATGATCAATGGCTATCAACGACTTTAATATTTCTATCGAAAAACGATAACGCAGGAAACTGATCATAGGCTTATTGTCTCATTAGTCATACCTTAGAAGTTATTTCTCAAAATTATACACCAGCGACCACTTAGAAAATATGAACAAATCATAAGTTTGGGTTTAGACAGGGTTTAGGCACAAGAGAAGCCCTAATTACAGCACTAATTCTTGTATAAAACTGCTCTGTTGTAACCAAAAGAGAAACGTGTCAAAATTGAGAATTCTCAGACTGGATTTAGATAAAAACAAATCAAGATTGACAAGCCAAGGTTACAGACATCTTCAAAGTATATTCTTTCACCACTGTTGCTTATGTATTGAAAAAGATATCAACACCTTATTGACATAGTAGGGGAAAATAGCTAAAGAATACGTTTCAAAATTAACACAAAGTAAACAAAATTCATAGCTATTAATCGAGAATAAGATATGTTCACGTATGCCAATCTAACATACAAGGGACTACGAATTAACGTGTAGATAATTTCAGATATCTTGGAGCATGTCCCAGTGAGGACTAGACTTCAAATTTGGAAATAAAATGTGGTACAGGGAATACTTGCAGTATATTTACATAACCGAAAAACGTTTTAACGAATGCAAACTTCGAATAGTTTTATAAAATGTTATGTTTGGTCAGTGTTATTGCATGGAGTAGAGAATTGGACATTAAAAGCGACTGTAATGATTAAGCATGATGCCTTGGAAATATGAATGTATCGAAGAGGAGTCAGAATCACGTCTACACGATGAGTAACAAACAAGAATTACTAGTCTTAATTATAAGAAGAAAAATTTCTTATCTAGGATATATAATGCGTAACAAAAAATATCAGTTACTACAATTAATTATTGAAGGAAAAATAGAGGGAAGGAGAAGAATGAGAAGACAAAAATGTCATAGCTGCGCAGAGTCAGACAATGGATCAAACTGCGAACGGTAGAGGATTCGATGCAGACATCTAGAGATAGAGAAGCAATTGAAAATGTTATCGTTAGCATTCACTAATTGATATGCAACGGTTTTATTATAATAGAATCATATTTTGTTTATTTTATTTATTTCAAAGAAAACTGTAATTTAAATTGTAAATACCCGTAATAACACCTCAATAAAATCTATCCTTACTGAATTTGTTGACAAAAAATTTTGTTCAATAACAGTTATGTAAATTAACTCTAAAAGAAATGAAGTTTGAATATAATATTAAAGTAATCCCGAAAATCTAACAAGATATAATCTTATTGAATCTTTTGAGAACCTGCATCCTATAATGAAAGCTTGTTTGTCGAAATTGTATAAATGAGTAATTGTTACCAGAATTTATTCCGTTCTTGAAGAGAGCAATAAAACCACGAAACTAAGTAAAAAACTTTAGACAAAATGTAATTTTATGTGATGCTGCAGTTACTACTCTTGTCACGTTGTAATTAGTTTGTAGGTGTATGTTCGATTTATTGTAAGTTTTTAGTAATAATAATTTATTTCCTGAAACTAGCGTGAATAATACCGCACGGAAAATAAATTGGTGTAAAAAACTATGTACTATTATTGTACTGTACGCGGAAGATTATGCAATTGAAAAATTAGTGACAGAATAAATCAATAATATTCGTCGACAGTCCAGAAGTATGTACTACGGAATAAAATGCTCCCCAAATACAACTAATTAGGACTAGTTGCATGAACTCAGTTTTGCGTTGGAGAAATCGACAGAATGGATAGAGCAGCATTATGAGCGAACAGTAAAACAGTGTGAAAATGTTTTCTGAGCTAAAGAATTGAAAAAATATTTGGTCAACTTTGTCGAGTAGAGAGAAGGTACTTCCGTCTCGATTTGGTCATATGGTTTCACAGAATTCTGAAATTTCATCCGCTTGGACAAAACTTCACATTTATGATTCTTATTACTCCCAAAATATGCAAGGACTATTCGTTACAAAAACAAGACGAAATTGCAAAATTGTATTATACTAAATATGAAGCAAGGAGGTGTTTCTGTCTTAACTTTTAGGGTAATTGATGGAATAACACAAAGAAAATAATCGTGCGATTTTTGAAAATATATGTAATTCCATCTGCTCAGACAGAACGTCACATTTATAATTTTTATTACTCCCAAAATATGCAAGAATTATTTGGCAAGAAAACAAGATGCAAACATTTTGCATATTATAACTTGGCCTTCTCCAAATTCGGATTTAAATCCTATCTAGTCGTGGGACGAACTCAACTCGATAGTGGATTGACAACAAAACATCTTTGGGATACCTTTCAAAATGAATAGAACAACATTCCGGACGAAATAATTTAAAACTTAATTAGAGAAAGGTGTTGGTCAAGCCGTTTTCACTCTAAGGGAGGACGGAAAAACCATTTTAATTAGTGGAAGATCATTCAGTATTTAATTACTAATTTATTACTAATTTTCTTTTTGTATTATATTATTATATGCTTTTGGATATTGTACGATCATATATATTTAATATCTAACATAATGAAGTAATTACTTGAATAAAATTTTATAATTTAAATGTTTTTTCTAAGGAACATAATAAGTAATGTTCAAATGAACAATACTATTTTCATCCACCGATTACTTTTCTTTGCATAATTATAAAGTGAAACTATTTTAATCTTTCTATTGTAATGGTAATGATATAAAAACTAAGAAACAAAAGTTTTCATAAATCTTTCGTTTCTATGAATTTAAAACACCATTTTAAACAGTGTACATTTTAAAAGCTTGTTGTCTTTTATGAAAAACACCAATTTCTTTAGCAATGAAATTATCATAAATAGCATAAAAAAAATCTGAAATTCGTTAAACCTTGTAATGTCAGAGATAAAGATAATGGTCAATTTATTTCTATGCATTCGCACCTATCGACTATACTATTCCCTACCATCAATAACATTATCGCATTATTACTGATCAGGTATTTGGGATATTTAAGTATGATTAGCATTTAAAAGCGATAATGAAAAGAATTATGTATTGGTGGTCTGTTTTATTCAAATTCTCACGCTGAAGATGAAAGTTATGTCATCTCTTAAGATTTTAATTCAGAATTTAATTAAATAACTTCGACATTTATTCTCGTCTAAATATCGTATTAATGCGTATACCTATGTGTGAGCACATAGACTTACTATTCGGAGTATATTTAATTTTTGCATTTTACAGTTAAATATCATTAAAAGAACGTTTTTTGAATATAAAGTTTCAGAAATTTTTGATTTTATTAGCGCCACTTTCATACAACCTTTTTCAATTTAAAATCAGCAAATTCCAATTTCATAATGAATAATTTAAAATTGGGTTAACGTTTGCAGATATATTTACATTCAACATTAGGAGTTTATAAAGATGTTTAGTAAATATATGAAAGAGATATTTGCATGAAATAGGTAGTCACTAATATATGATAATATTCGTCAACAGTAATACAGTTCGACTCAGCCCGTGATGCCGTCTATAAACGAAAACATTTCATACATCTATTTTCAAAATACTTTTATTAAGTAAATATTATATTTGTGAAATTAGTATTTTTTTAATAGAAACACTAAGCTTTCAATATGTACACTGTTTAAAATAGTGTTTTGAATTGTTAATCACGGCTCATTATTACTAGAAATGGTAACATTCGCTTACTAGTTTTTATATCAATACTAGAACAATTGAAGAAATGAAATAATTTCATTTTATAATAATGTAAAACAGTAATTGCTGAATGAAAATAGTATTGTCCATTCTTACGTTATTTACTGTGTTTGATATATATTTATAGTTTCGTCAAACACAAAAATTATAAAAGCAGAAAAATAAAAATATACGTACAAGAAAAGAAAAAACTATGAAAAAAGTATCTAAATAATAAAACGAGTTGCGATTATGAAAGATATAAAAAACAGAGGTGAAATAGACACACAGATAATAGATACATGGGTACTACATTTTACGAAAATGGTGAAAGCCATTGTTATATAATTCCAAAAACTTATTTGAATTTGTAAATGAAACATTTATGACAGATGCGATAACTCAAGAGTAATTTATAAAGGCAATTATAAGATTGAAAAATGGAAAAGCGGCGATGCATGGTATTATAATATAAAGCCAGAATTAATTAAATATATGGAAGGAGGTTGCTATATAAGATAATGAATACATTTTGGAATAGTAGCTGTATCCCTAGAAGAACTTGACCCTGTCAACCATTATACCTATTTGTAACTCTAAGAAAAGTACAAATTACATAGGTACTCCAACACTTACGGTTGCCAGTAAAATATATGAACGTATATCTGAAAACAAACAAGAGAATAGTAGAACCGACTATAGACGACAAGTAGACGAGGGACGAGGACAACGAATTCGTTCCTTCCAATGAGTCGGATATTCGAGAAAATATTAACGAATAGTGACAGTCAATATCGGTCCTTTATCGACTTAGAAAACGTTTGACAAAGTGGAAGATAAGCTAACTCAAAACACTTCAAGCATCTATAATACCACGCAAAATATAATAAGAGCAACTAATCAAGTATCCGGAAAAATTGTCACTACAATGAGTGTAAGATAAGGTGAGGTTCTGAGTCCCGTTCTATTCATAACAGTTATGAACAAAATTGCTAAGAACTTTAAAATAAACTTCAAGTAGGAGGCAGAAAACTACAGTAAGTATTATTGACTGAAATGATATACATACTAACAATCTGGTGATATTGGAGAAATCAGAAAGAGACTTAAAAATAGTAACAAAGTATAGAAGGAAGGTTTTGGAGAATTACCACTAAACATTAACGTAAAGAAAACTGAAGTATTAACCATATTAAGGAATGAGACAACAGTTGAATGTTATTATTAATAATAATCTAATAAACTGATAATTTTAGAGGCCTGAGACATTGAATTTACGGTGTGAACTATGACCGGAGATAGACAGTAGAATATCAAGTATTACCAAAGTTTACTACTTTTTAAGTAGGGCTTTTATTTGGAAAAAGAAAGTCAGTAGAGATATAAAGGTAAGAATATTTAACTTAGCAAGGCAGCAAAATATTGGAATAAGTAAAATATCGGAAGACAAATATACAAAGTCTCACAAAATTAAAAGATTTTGTCAGGCACTTGAACGATACCTAATAAGTGACGCAAATAAATGTCTGCCTGGACTGTCCTTCAAGTTTTGCGTAGTGGGACATAGAGGGCACCATAATCAGATGTCAGTATCAAAAATTAACCACCATCTTGTATTAACCTAAATCCAAAGTTTCAGTCCGATACGTATAGTGTTGTAGTAACAACGAAGTATCAAAGTTGACAAGTTAGTTGAATAACGGAATTAAACCGAGAACATCTTCGTGGAATAATTTTATATAATTTTCGAAGACAATTATCTCAACAAGAATGCCACGCCGCGTTGGTTTCTATTTTCGGCAATGAAGCACCACATCAGTCAAAATTTCCCGTTGGTATGGGCAATTCAAAACGTAGACGGATTAGTCTTAGTGACGATCCAAGATCACGTTCATCAAAAGCCGCAGTCACTCACAAAACATTAATGCTGTGCGCAAGATCATTAACGAAGATCTACATGTCAGATATCACCAGATTAAAGCATTGTTGTGGATTTCAAAAACCTCTACTCAAAAAATTTTGCAAAAAGAATTGTGTGTAAAAAAATTAGTCTCCCGTTGGGTACCGCATCTGTTCACCGAAGAACGGAAAGTAGCTAGGGTGAATTAGTGTCAAAAAACTCTTGATCGTTTCAACGCTGGAAACTCAAAAAACGTGTACAACATTTTCAGAGGTGATGAATTTTGGATTTACTCATATGAGCTAGAAAATAAACGCCAGTGGTCTGTTGGGTGTTCCAAGATGAAGAGAAGCCGACAAAAAGCATCCATTCTCGAAGTGTCTCCAGAAAGACGGTCGCGACATTTGTCTCGAAAACAGGTTACGCAGCTCTACAAGATCAAAGAGCTGTTGCTGCTGATTGGTATACAACCATTTGTTTGCCGTAAGTCATCGCTAAACGACGTATTATCCTCCACCAAGCCAATGCAAGTTCGTACGCTCACGCAATACAAGTGAATTTTTAACGCAACCAAACGTCGAGTTCTTGGACCATGCTCCATACAGTCTGGACCTAAGTCTCAACGATTTCTTTATCTTACCGAAAATCCAGAAGGGACTACGTGGTCGACGGTTCCAATAGTCGGAAGGAGCAGTCGATGCCTTCAAAAAAGCAATTTTGGTGTATCAAGAAATGAGTGGAACAACCGCTTCCAGAGTTGGTTCGAGCGCATGCAAAAGTGCATTAATCTTCGTGGAGGATACTTCAAAAAACAATGAAATCTTTAAAAGCTATCTACTGTTTTATTCCAGTTTTATATGCAAAACTTAAAAGACAACCCATCTGCTTAAATGACAAGAAATCTGTTTTTTTTTACAATTTCTTCAGAAGTAAATGGGTTAGGGTAATACAGCATACCCGTTAATATATGCACTGGTTATAAAACTGGACAATTAATTCAAAATATATTTATTGACAAACAACTTTGTTATTCGTCACTCCTATCATTTTTCGCATCGTATTCTATATTAAAATTATGGTGCTAATAAATTTCTTTATTATTTTGTCACTTTATGCTAAATCGACATGCTTAAAGTTATACGAAAATATACTCGTGTGATGTGAAAAGGAATTTAAAAAATACCATTACAATAAAATCATATGAGTCCAGTTAATACAATAGATGATATTTTTATTTAGAAAGTATTTGTTTATCGAACGAAATATTTGGTCATGCACTATTGCTTTGGTAAATGTTTCTTAAATCATTTGTGTTAAACTAGCCTATGAGCCTATGTTACTTTTTGTAAAATCGTGTGCATTGAATTTATGATAGTTTTAATTATGTATTCAAAGGTAGAGGTACTTTCTTGAAGGAATACATCTTATACTTTTCTTACAGGGATTTCTCTAAAATTAAAATATTCACATTTCTCTATGAAATATGTACAGGATCCTTATTACCAAAAAATGTGATAGTTTTTCTTCTTTTTTCTACAAGAAAATGTTAATACCAATTTGTACATACAATTTAAATAAATACTTTATATTACATATTGCTATGTATTTTGGACAAAGCTTTTATGTAGAAATAATTGGACAATGAAATAATTAGGCAATATGCAGCAACTCAAAAGAACAGAAAATATTGCGAGAAAATGAAATCCCACGTAATGCACTTATGTACATTACTTCACTGCGTAAAAGTCTTAGTAAAAATATTACATCTATGCATATGGAGGTGTACATAACATTTCAGAAAAGTCATATATATATATCATTAATCTTGCGCTGAATAGAATCAGTTGGTTTATGCTTTCATTGCGTGAAATTTGTATTCCACGATCCGAAGAAAAAACAAAATATCAATGAAAACACTTTCATTTGTATATAGCATTCTTAAAGTTCATATAGTTTCTTTAATTTTAAAAATGTACATACTGCAATTTAAGTCAAAATATCAAATTTCGGCAATCTTATTGTAGTTTTAATATTTTAGAAGTAATTTGCATGAATTTCAGCAACAGTTTAAATATAAATGTATCGCTTAGAACCATGCGATGGGTTAATGAAAGAACAGTAATTAAAGGTGAAATGATACCAGTTATTTTTAATTTCTCGCCAAAAAAATTACACACCTAAAAATACAAATTAAGGGAAAATACATTTAGGATTGCCTAGGATTGCCTATATAATTAATGCTATACAACGATCATTGGTAACGAAAATCTATTAATATATTCAATTTCTGCATGATAATGTATTTTCGTAAATACTGAATATGTTTGTCAATAAAATATTAACAATAGACAGAGATTAAAGTACCGATATAAATTATATTAAAGGAATCATTAAAGGTAGTCCATTAGAAATGCCATGCAAATTGTAGTAGAAGATATGCCCGATAGATGACATAGTGGAATTAAGAATTAGACTTAAATGCATTAAAAGATAATTTAATGTAAAATTTAATCCTCAACGAAGTAAATTAAATTTAAATCAAATGCAAACATAAATTTGAGATGTTTTGAAAAGGGAACAAAATTATTGGGCGGATGACGTTATTAATATACTGATTGCGTGCAAATATTTGGTTAGCTCATATGACTCTATTTGCTGTGCCCACGTAGAGCAGAATATATGCAGTAGGAAGGCAGAAATACATCTACGCTTCAAAGCAAAGCTTCCTCTCGCAAGAGCCTCGGATATGGCTCTTATTATTATGACATTTTAAAAATGTTTTAATAATTTAATTTCATTTGAATTTAAAATTTTACATTGATTTCTTGCTTGAATTTTATCGAAGGAGTTTCAATAATTTTGATTAAAGATATATAGCTCGGAGCAGTAAGCTAAGTAGTCGACCATGGCCATGCAGTTAGTGCTATTTTAGATTCATACAGTATCGCTTTCAATTAAAACCTTATTTTGAATTTTTAATTAAACATCAAATTGTGAACGTGCCCGGATAGGTACGACGAGATAATAAACTATTTTGGTTATCAAACTAATTAAATAATTCAACTAAAAAGTTGCCACTGAGTGCATAAAGAAGCTTGTACATCGTTGTACTATGCGTGCTGGAAGTGAACTACGTAGAAAAGCATCTGTGTTTCCTTGATGAGGTCGAGAGCATTTGAGTCCATCCTCGTACATTTGAACATAGAATATGGAGAATTGTCATCTTATCATTATTTAACGAAGATGAGAGCCAATGCTTCAGGATTTTTGTATATACGAAAAAATATATAAGCCAAAAGTAACATTCTTATTGTTGTTTTAAATAAAATGAATTTATTTTACCTTTTTGTATTGCAATACTCTGAATAATTGTTTGTGGTAATTACAGAATATTTTGTTAACACTCCTCGAATAGTAACATTAGAACAAAACTAAATTTCCTTATATTTGTATAAGATAAATTATGTCGGCCATTCATCCAACATATATACGTTCCTTTGATGTAGATAACTGTGACCATTAAACATTCCTGTGCACTTGTTTTATTTTATAATACGGAGAACACTCTCATTAACATGGAGAAATGTCCAGTGGTTATAATTTCAACGGACAAACTAACCCAGTGCTCACCTACATAAAGAGGCCGCTACACTTAGAATTAAATACGACTTTATTTGCGTGGGAAACTGTAAAAACATAAAAGAATAAACAGCCAAAGCAAGTTTATCAAATAAAGTAGTTTTGGGTTGTTGTAGACGTTGTCTAATCTTCGTAAAAATAATCTTATGTCTTGGCGTAGATTGTAGAAATTTAATACAGCACTAACTCACTTCAATCTGCTGACATTCATTACTTATTTTAACTGTGTCGTTAATGTTAGATAATTATACAACTATATGTTTATTAAATGTCGTCATATACAAATACCGTATATTGCGGCGTGATTATCCTGTCACCGTCTTTTTGTTTACACGAATATTTAGTAAAAATCAAATTTAAATTAAATCATGAAATTTAAAAAGTAATCACATTTAGAATGAAAACAAAGAGAAAGTTTTGTTTAATGACGTAAAAGTATCTGTACGTAATTAAATAACGAATACAGATTCTTTATTTATTGCTGAAGTTGCTACTCAAATATATTGCGTATCCTATTTACTCAAACAGTTTATTAAAGAACAAGTGTCATAGGAGAGATCTTGTTGCACGAGATCTGTTTAGGGGAACGAAGCTAGAAGAATCCTGAAACATAGTCTTATAACTAGAGACGCCGGATTTCTTCTTTAGGGCAGTGCCGCCTCAACGATAAGTGCTAAATCAGTCTTCGCTTGCAGCAGTTTCTGTTAGTGGTGCAGTATGCAAAAACTAAGCTGTATTTAATGCTGTGGATGTTTAATCGTGCAAAATCAGCTGAAAACATTGTTTAGGAGGGTAAATGTTTTACAACGTCTTATAAATAACACACTGCAACATTAAAGTGACTTGTATAGTACAAATATATACGTGTACATGTGCTTTATATATATTTCATTTTGTAAGTAATGTTTATTGCGAAATCGTTTTGTTTCAATTTCATCTTGCATTTGATATAGAAAAACTTTTAAGAAACTTCACAGCGACACCACCGAGGGCTCGTTTTTTATATGACCTTCCGAACGTTAGTTTGAATACGTCATTGTGTAAAATATTAATAGTTCTAGAAATAGAAAGAAGTAATTTTAGAGACAGAAAGACTAATTTCAAGTACAGGTATGTTATTTTGTTATAATACCTGTCACTGACATCACAATCGATACTATTGTCAAGGCTTTTTGGTTAGAAAACTCTTTTGTTTAATTGTAAGTGGTGTAACGTACATATATCACGGTATATCACGGTACGTGGATAAGACAGGTTCTACAAATGTGCACTCGGCGCGATATAGACTATCATCTGTTTCGATCTCTGCAGAACTCTCTCAATGGAATTAAGTTGGTTTCAAAAGAAGCCTGTGAAAACTACTTGATTCAGTTTTTCGACCAGAAACCACAGAAGTTTTTCACCGATGGGATCATGGATCTACCAAAAAAACGAAACATTGTCGATAATATGTAGCACAATTGTCGGCTACAGAGACTTTAACGGTCACGCCCTGTATCTTATGTCCGTTCCGTTATGCGGAGGTACAGCACACACTACATTTAGTAAGTTCGGATGAGTGTCTTCGACAGCAGCCCAGTAAGTTGGCGCGTTCTTGTGACGCGGACTGGCGCCATACATTGCGCCGGGATATCTGATTCTCTGTGTTGCTCCCACGAGTGACAAGTATCGCAAGGCCTACCGGGGCAGGTCTTCCCTGAATGCACTAACTAGCAAGATCCTAGGCACCAAGGAACCACACATTTAAGGTCTTACAAACTAAACACTTCCTTGTCACCTAAATACAAAAAGAACAATTAGTGTATCGAATTAGTATCTAATGGTCGGGCTTAAGCCTTAATCCTAAGAGTCTTCCAGCAGCGGGCGCGAAAAATCTCCACCATTCCTCCGTTTCATCGTCGCAGATATCTTTCACGTACAGGGGCCATCTTTATGCGACTACTGTTGCGGTTCTCGCAGTTGTCTCCGCATGTCTTCCGTATTCCAGTACTCGAAGAGTACGTGTTCTGCCATATCCGTTGCACCACAATGGCAATTCGGATCGTCTCTCTTTCCTATTCTCTGTAGGTACGCTTTTAAATATCTGTGGTCCGTAATCAGCTATACTGCCTAGTATGAAAATGCGATATTTATTTTTCTAACTTTCTTCGCATTTCCTATGAAACGTTTCGCCCAATGCTCGTTAGCCGATTCTTCCCATCGCTACTGCCATTCGCTTTCGTAGTTATGTCTAATTGCATCCGCATTCTTTTTAATTCCTATAATGCCTATAATCCTGCCCCACATTCATCTCTTTAACATACCTAATCTTCTGCTAATTTAATCCCCTTACTATAAATTGCCTCCTCACTCGCGTATACCACAAATGCCACGCCCCTGCCCTTCTCGTTCTTCCATCCGTCCGTGTAATTTCCGCTCTTCGCATTTACCTGTCCTCATCTCGCGAGAGATCAATCCTGCCCAATTCCGCAGAATGTATTTCCGTGCTTAGACTGCTACTTTCCACATCCTCTGGGTCAATATCCAGTCCTATACATTGTATGAGTTTCTGCCGTCGGCAACAATTCCGCAATTGCAACCATAACTGCAAAAATCCTTAGCGCTTCTATTATTCTTTTTGGATTCTTTCACTCTTAGCGAGTCGAGCCATATCGGCGCTACATACAGCATCGCCTATTCTATCCATCCACGAGTTAATTTCGCGGCCACATCTACTTGATTTGTGATTTCTCGCGCTTTGTTTGTCGCGTATTGGATATGTTCCTTGATTTTAGTTAATAAATTTAGTTTCTTGTCGACAATTACTCTTAGGTATTTGACACTTTCCTTGCAATAAATCGTCACGTTTCTCAGTTTAAATGTTGGTTGTTACTGGCCTGGCTTCTCGAAGAATAAAGCTTCCGATTTCTCCACTTTTAAAGTCAGTTTATTCGCCCTGCTCCATTCTAAGATTCACGCGAATGCCTAGTTCGTAGTGCTTTTTAAAGTTTTATATTGTCGCGCCCTAACTAACAAGGTCATGTCATCCGCAAAAGCTGTTATTTGATATTCCTTCAGTAACGATAGTCTGAATATACTGTCATACAAAATATTCCAGTATCCAGTATTTTTGCCCAATCGCGATCCTTGGAGACATCATCGCGTAACTTCCCTTGTTATTCTTAAGCCCGGTTCCTCTATAAAAGCCTCGTGGTTATAAAAACAAGCCGCCACCATCTTCGTAGAATTTTGCGAATAGTTTCTCTTTTTTAATTGAATCGCGATTTGCGGCCGCTATGCGTGGTCTAAAGCCTGGCTAATATTTAACATTATCGCCGCGCTATATGTCTCTCTTCTCTGGCGTTGCGCATGAACTTAAACACAGATAATACAGTTATCAGCCTGTAGTTTTTGACGCTACTCACATCTGTTTTGCTTAAACATTTGTTGTACAGCTCCTCGAAGTCTCCGAATTTAATTCAAACGTTTTGATGGCGATATCCGCTGTGATCTTGTTTGCACTGACGCCTGCTTTGCATACATAAATTTAAACGCCGCGTATATTTCGCATCTCGCGAAGGGCACATCATCTCGTGTCGTATCCGACCCTCTAATGACTGTGTGGATTCCATCGTACGAATTCGGGTCGTCTTCCGTAAACAAAGTTTCCAAATGAAATTCCGCGGTTTCTTTCGCGTTTTGCGTAAAACTATCATCAGTCCGTTTCAACGTGATGCTTGCGAATTATTACTCTATACACGAGACCTTGGGAAAATTTCCCTCCGGATTTCATACAAAATCCCGTCCATCCTAGCCGTTTTGATAAATTTTTGTACTCCGCGCATTTAATTCGATAATCAATTTCGCGGTTACGACGTTTATCCTTTGAAATTGGCGCCGTAGATGGTTTGCTTTCTTTCCCGTGGCTGTCAGTTGCGGCGTCCACCAAGGAAATGAATGATTAAAATTGCGTTCACGCGATATCGATTCCGCGCACACGCCTATTACCACGTCGTTGCTTCTTCTACTCGCGTTAGCCCCTATCTCCACGCGAAACGCCAAAATGTCCGCAGTTTCTCTAATGTTCCTGAATAGAGCCCAATTGACTTTTTTTAGCTGAAAATCCTCTTTTAATTACTTTTTCGTGCCTAATCCCTTCATTAAGTATTAAAAAACTAATGAATTTTTGGACTGTCAATAGAAAGCTGCCGCTATCATTTATCGTGGTAAAGTCTAGGAAACTCGACCCGCAATATCCCACGAACGTGAATTTCTCGTTATTATTTAAAACCACGAGTGGTCCTCGATCGGACTATTTCATGATCTGCTTTTGATATTCCCATCCAATCCTACAACTACTTTATTTAAATGAAGTTCCGTGACGATCTCGCAGAAATTTCGAAAGTTAACCTTAAGCGCCCCGAGATTTCTATCGTTGGGTGGCAAGTAAGACGAGATAATAGTGACATTTAATCCTCTATTATTTGAAATTTTTACGCTAACCATGTCCGAATTTCTTTTATTAGCTAGCGTAATCCCTTTTAAATTCCTATCCGCTATTATTACGGCCGCCCTAACTGCGTCTAAATTGCCTTCGTCGTTTCTATATTAACGTAATAACTAATTACATATGACTCGGATATTATCACGATGCTAATGTTTTTCCGAATTATTTTTTCTACTAAGCACTCCGTGACTCGTCCGCCACGACCTAAAGGAATCATTTAGTTAATAATTTACGCGGTACCTAGCGTATTAGCCATGAAAATTAGTTCATTTTTTCTCCTCCTTCAGGAGACGTTTTAGATACGCGCGATTCTTTAAATAAGCCTCGTGTTTTAACTCAAACCACGTACTTAATGGTTCCCTATGTACGCTTTGACTCCCCGCCACATTTTTTGCAAGTTAACTGCTCCTTACCATCTTTAGCTTTATTCTCAAACTTAAAACATTTCTAACAATAATAAACATTGCTGTAATCGCGCATATTGAAAATTCGTCACATTCCTTTAACTTTCTGGTCAGCGACCTGTTGCCTAAACAAACTGCATTTCCAACACTGGGCTCTGTGTCTTCCTTATTCGAGAGAATCCTAATCAATTTGACATCGCTCTCACTTTATTGCGGCCGCAAGCAGTTTAAAACCCCAGAATACTTTAAACTATCATCAAACCAATATATGTAAATCGTGGGCTCATTCTTTCTTATCTCGCGAATCTTCACCGAAATTTTTTCGACCGTGATACCAATAACTTTTCCGCGCCTATCTTTCCAAGCTGCATTCTACGAAGACCGCGCCCTCCTTACCCTTTTCGGCACCGCGCACCCCTATTTATTTACTTATTTCGTTTATATTTCCCGTTAGTTCCTTTTTCAGGTTATATTATCGATCGACATATGATGTGCGCTTCGGGTTAGCCGTCGCGCACATCACCGTGACAATTCTGCGCTCCCTTTTTTTCGCGCTATTGTGAACCTCCGTGTTTCTCGTCCACGATGTGGTGCGTTCATGTCGCTCAACTTCTTCCAGTCCTCGATCATGAATGATTCCTACTTAGTTGAGATCAGCTCGTAAATTGCTCTTACTAATCTCGCGCCCGTTTTGTCCTCCATGGATGGTGTTCCGTCGTCAACGATATTCATAACACTCATAACGCTTTCATGTTATGGCCTTGACCCTATATTTAATACTGATACTGATGGCGACTTAGAACGCAATTCCAAAAAAGTCCGATTTAAAGACCCAGTTTCGCGCAAAATACTTTAAAATAATAAATCAAATAAATAAAATCTCTCATCATTGCTATGGTAGCACGCCTCGATTTTTAACTTTCTAAAACTCGTGTTGCTATAGTGTTGTTATGATAGCACGTCCCGAATTATAAAACTTTCACTTCTGCGTTTCTCGAATTTTAAGAGCTTTTCAAGCGAACTTCGCTTAATTAAAAAGACACTTCCTATAATTAATCGCATGGCTGAGTATTCTCTCAATTAAGTGAATTAAAAACTATTATTTCACTGTTTTAACAGTAAAAAACGTTTGCCACACAATGAATACACAAAGCGGCAGCTGCTGTTAGGTACGTCTGCACACTTCGCTGTTTCGAACGAAAATTTGACAGTGGTGACAGTGTTGACAGTGATGCCGTAACGACAGTGACGATGGTGACGACAGTGACGACACTAACGACTATGAGGACAGTGATGTGATAGTAATGAGAGTGACGAAAGTGATGGGAATGACGAGAGTGACAAGAATGACGCAAGTAACGAGAGCGGGGAGAGTGACGGGAGTAATGGGAGTAGCGAGAATGATGGAAATGACTAGAGTAACTAAAGTGGCTAGAGTAAATAAAGTGACTAGAATAACGAGAGTAGTGAAAGTGACGAGAGTGAAGACACTGACGACAGTGACGGCAGAGACGAGAGTGACGACATTGACGGGACTGATTGGATCAACGAGTGGCAAGAGTGACGAGAGCGACAAGAGTAACGATAGTGACGGGAGTGACGAGGGTGACGAGAGTGACGACGTTGACCACACCAACAATGGTGACGACGGTCGTCATTACCGTCGTTATCGTCGTCGTTACCATCGTAGTTTCCATTGTCGCTGCCGATACGGCAGCGACAATGGACAACGATACGTTACCGTTGTTGCCGTCGTCGTCACCGGCTTTACCGTAGCCATCACCCTTGTCAACGTCATTCTCGTCAACGTCGTTGTCGTCACAGTCGTTGTTACCGTTATTGTCACCTTCGTCGTCATTGTCATCATTATCGTCAGTATCGTCGTCATTGTCACCATTATCGTCATTATCGTCACTGTTGCCACTATAGTTGATATCACAATTATCGCCAGTCTCGTCACTATTGTCAGCCTCGTCAATGTTGCCACTATCGACATTATTGTCTTTACCGTCATTACCGTCGTTACCGCCATTATTGTTATTATCAAGTAGTAGTAGTAGATACCGCGTCCACGATTCACTGAAGCACTGTCGACCTTGCACTGCGTCTATTGGAGTTCTGAGTGTGAGAGAGATTTTCTAACCAAAGTGATGGCATGAAGAAGGACTGCAGTGGTTAACTATGAATTAATCAATGACAGAACAGGAACGACAGGACAAACTTAGGGTAAATTAAAAGGCCAGATATTATTGATATTATAATTAAAGAAGCTGTAACGATATGAAGCAAAATATCTTTAAAACGGTAGTCGTAAAAATTACTTTCAAATGTCACGCGACTTGCACAGGTAGTAAATATTGTTCTCTATAAAATGATTAAACCTTTGAGACGTTATCATAATTGGAAATTAGATAAATAAATAAATAAATATTAAATTAAATACAATAATTAGAGTTCATACTGCGAGCGGTCGGCCAACAGTGTGTGCTTTGAAGAAATGTAAGGGATTTGGTAGCTATAAATGTAATAAACGTTTTAAGCAGTATTTTCAGTATACACATGACCAAAGTGGAGAAGATTGATTAAATATTTACAGCGTCAGATATGTTTCAATATTTTCTTCATGTAATTGTGTTCGTCATGATGAATAGATATTCTTATATACACAGAGCGATCGAGAATAATTGAATAATTAAAATAATCTCTGTTAATACTGTAAACCCACTAGCACCAAAAATTTGTTTCGATCTAGTAAAATCTATCTTTAGATAACTGAGTCTTTTGCTGGCAGTGTTAAAAGACGCCTTAACGTGCTCCCGCATTCGTTAAAGCGATCGTCACTGTACAAACACTCATCTTCTTCAACACTCATCTCCTTGAGTATCTAAAGATTCACCTCTGTAATTAGCAGTGAAGATTTGCAATTTTAAGTGTTGCTCGAAATAGAAACTCTTCACGACTGTCGGATAGGGAACCTTTGAGAATCATAGGTCAATTGGAATGTGAAGAAATACAACTGTTGCTGAGGTGTTTGGGGTGAGCCTAAGTATATATTTTCAGACTTTGCAATCATTGTTTGGAAACCAGAGGTGCTAGATGAAGACAAAGACTCGGTTGATCACCATCAACATTTAGTGATCGATACTAGTTGTGTAATGTTTCTTTAAACAAGCGACACACCAACTACATCTATAGTAACAGTAGTGACATTTGCAGATGTTACTGTAGTACTCTCATCGCATAAAGATCCAACAACTGTATCCAAACTTCTGCCAAAGAATCTCCATAAAATTCAATATTGCTTGAAGAAATGACATACGAAAGCTAAAAAGTCTAAGATATATGTTACACTCAAGCTTTGCAAGGGCACATGATCTCGTGTATAAATTAATAAGTGGAACGGATCTTAAACTGGAGATGTCAGATAGTCAAGAACATACTTAGATAGGAAACTTGCGCGGTGGAAACATGTCTGTGAAAAGCGTAAATAATTTTAAAAGCACTTTTGATTTATGGCGCCAAATGTACGACGTCCATCAGTAATATTCATATACTACAAAAATTTTAAATTTGGATATTATGAATGATACTTGACGTTTCTAAATGTCGCTAATGTTGTTATTCAACATAAGGTATTGATTCTATCGATGCAAGAAGTAATTAGTGAAAACAGTACAAAATACCGCTAGCAAATATTCGTGTACACTAACGTGTTAATCCAAAATTTGTGCGAAGATCTAAAAAATTCAAACTATCTTACATGGCGACCAGATTAATTTAAAAAATAAAATTTAAGAATTTATTTTCAATTTATGTTAAAGCTTATACTTATTGTAGCATCCTTCACACTTCCTTTAGCAGTCACAGTAAATAACTGTTAATTAAGACAGATTGCTGTAGTGTTAAAGTCAAAAAAATATCTAAATAGTTCGACTTCTATTTTGATAGCCTATATTAACTAATAAATAAGTATTAGAAAGTGTACATAACGTGGAATTAATAAAGTTTATCAAAAACACCCACATGTGTATATATCGTACATACAATATAAAATGATAAATAGAAAAGTTATCGCCTACCTTACAGCGGCAACATTAAAAGGTATCTATTATATGTAATTAATTGGCAAAAGATATAGTGTGAAGAAGGAGTGGATGTAGAAGGCCGAATACTTTCCAATGTGTAAATAAATATGACAAAATAGTATTCAAATAATACTATTGTTTTATGTTAATCTGTTCTAATCTATAAATATAGCAGCAATAATTACGTTGGACGTTTTTATGATGATTAACGTGTACATTCGAATTCCAATAGAAAATTTACTTTTTATTTATAGTAGTTTGTGTAAGCGTAATAAAATTCTGTGTGAAATATATAATCCCATTTGGCCGCCTCCAACAATAAAATTAACGAAAATAGGGTATTAAATCAAAAATCAAAGGTTAATAAGAATTATAGACAACATCTGCCGTGACTTGGCCTGAATCATCAAAGGAGTTAATACATCATTTCGGCAGTCTCGCTGTTTACAAGATACAAAGACGAAAACTAATTTTTCCTTTTACTAGCAATTAGCAAATAATCAAATCTTATGGACAATAGCAGTTACTTATTTAGAACGTCTTCATATTAAAATATTTGATGTATATTATATCTAAACAAATTTCTATTTCTTGTAATATTTGTTTTTTAAATAAAGAAAAATATGGAATTACTAATTCGCATAACATTTGCTTAATGTTATGTAATATATATGTTTTTTTAACTATCCCGAAAACATCCTTAAAAAGAAATATTCTATAATTTAAATGTTACATTTTAAACGTCTCGTAATTGATAAAAAGATTTTGTAAATTATAAATAGAATATTTCATTTACCAAAAATTATACATATCCGAAAGAGAAAATTGAAGGATAAGTATTATGTCGAACCAACATTTTTTAATTATAACATTTAGATGAGTGAAGCAATAAAATTGTGCGAAATCAAGATCCGAGAAATAATTTCTAACAGTTCAGAATAGCCTATAATTGTTTTCGATGTAAACAATTATGTGGTACAACTGTAAGCTATTCTTGATTAAATATTATAAATGTTATGATTTAATTAATAAGCAACATTGGAAACATGTGATGGTACTATGTTATAACTAGTGTGACGAATATGTCGGCGCACCACAGGCGCGCACTTAAAGCTTAGGTATGTAAAATACAGTAAATAGTAATATATAATTTATGGAACGTAAAACACCCTTTTTAGTGGCTTTTCCAGTGTAATCGCAAACAGGATAAGGTTGGCTTAATATTTGAAACATCAGATACGTTTTCAGTTGTTTCAGCAAATCGAGTTCGTTAAGGCAAAAATATTCTTAAATGAAGAGACATCTAGTGATGTAATATTTATGTAATTAAAGTAATGTTTGTTAGTACATAGCAGATCTGTGCACTTATTATAAATTTGTTTTAATATTGTAATATTTGCATCGTCCTTCAGCACACTATCTACTTTGGCGAAAATACTAATATTTTTGTCGTCGCTAATAGCATGTAGCTGTGTTGGTAAAGTGTCCAGTATTTGCAGTGAATCCACTAGTGAAGGGATTTTGTAGTTGATCAATTGCTTCAACTACTCTTTCGCAATTGTTATAAATTATTTGTAAATCTGCTTCAACTTCAACATTTTTTAAAACTTTTATTAATGACGATTGCTTCTTTAGGATCAAATTGTAAAACTAGAGATTTAATATTTTGGAAACGCAAAAAATAATAAAATGCTGCCTTTAGCCATGTTCTTCAGTCTGTCAGAATCGACAGGGAATGTCAGAACATTGCTTGTGGAATTGTCGTTTAGGGTGTTTGAGAAACACTACCTATGCGTGCGCTATCAAACTAAGATAACAGTGCAAAATCGTTTTTCCACAAGATGTAAAGCATGGCTTTTATGAATTTTATAGTTCAAATTTTTTAAATGTATTTAACGCCACTTTTGAAATGACTTTGGCAATACATTCTTGTACTCTTCTGAAAGCTGACAGTTTAAATGGTTTCATTGTACAAACTACTATATTAAAAAATATTAATCCTATACAACGTACACAACTTCGTAATACAAGTGAATACTTGCGGATGAAGACGCACACTGCATTACATAGATATATATCAATAGCTGTATTTTACAAATCGGGTGGAATTGTAGAACGCGTCGTTTTCGACACAGAGAAGACAGTCACAGCTAAGTAGTATACTGAACAGTGCCTGCGTAAAGTCACTGGATCTATGAAGAAGCTGCGGCCAAAATCAAGAATGGACACCTGGTTCCTCCATCACGATAATGCTCCAGCTCACCGCGCTAAAGCCTGCACCGAATATTTGACTACGACAGGATTGAAACTTTTCGAGCACTCTTCCTAGAGTCCAGATCTTGCTCCCTGCGACTTTGCACTGTTCCCGCATGTGAAACTGAAGCTTAAGGGAGGCGGTTTTCCAGTGATGGGGACCTTTTGCGGGCTTGGGACAACGAGTGTGCTTTAGTCCCTAGTGAAACTTGGCAGAACTGCTTTAAAGATTGATTTCGGAGGATGGAGAGATGTATTGAGTGTAGAGGAAATTACTTTGAAAAAATTAAATAAACAAATCTGTTTTGCGAAACTTTCCTAGTATCCTTTGTATGAGTGTTTGCTATAGTTTAGTAAGTCCATAAATTATTGGTCTAATTTTTATTATAGAAGCTAGTTTTGTAATTATTATGTTAAATTATTAGAACAAATTTTTGAAAATTTTGTAGAAAGTGTACTATTAGTCGACTACCTCAGCAACCATTTTCAACAAAATGGATCACCTGCTCATAATTATTTTATTATTTTCAAGCTATAAGTTTACTAAGTAGGATTTACTCGAAGTGCCAAGAAGCGTTACCAGAAGAATTAAATATGTCTTGAGGAAAACAATATTTTTGAACATTTACGATATATACAATAAGCAAATGGGCAGAAATTATTTTGTTTCTATTCCTTTGTCCATTGTTGTGTGATTTAAACTCATTAAATTATCGTTCGCTTTTTAGTGTGTATTAACATAGAATATTTTATCTCAAAATATGTTAAAATATACAGGGTGTTAAATTACAAAAGTGTTTTGGTGAATATTTCAAAAATAAAATATTCAAGTGCTTCTTTGTGTTTGCTATCTCAATCGAAACAAAAAATATCTCTAAAATAAACGCTATAGCTCCAATACTAAGAAAACTGATAATGGTGAGTACTTAACTTTGGATACAGTGTTTACTAATTGTTTAAAGTCTCCTAAATAACGATGGTGTTTCAAGTTCATATTAATTTTTGCTTATAATCAGCAAAGCTTTAAGAAAGAAATTTACAAAAGAATATATTTTAGTAAACAGAGTCTTCTATATTTTTTTTAATCACTAAGGTTGATATATAAATCCTTTCCACATTAAGTTTTGTAATTCTGTATACTCATTTCGACAACCAAGTTGTCATCATCAGCAGATAACCGCAAAGTGTCGCAACTGGTAAACCACGGCGAAAAATATCTGTACGAAAACACACTCCGTACGCGGTACACATCGTTGAGAACCTAAACGTACACTAAATGTTCGTTTCACAAGATTTTTAAAAATTGTTTTACTTAAACTAAGATGAATGACATTGCAAAGAAAGGGAACACGGACACGACTGATAAGTACCTGCATGTGATTTATTACTGTGTTTCTCTTCTTCGGACATTAAGCAGTCTGTAAAAGGTCGTCTGCATTGGTCCATTGTCACTATTCACCACATGGCTTTTATTCTTTAAGATGTGCATGCTTTCATACGTGTCTAACTCACGATAATTATACACGTTCTTTATCAAATGTAAACAATCCATGTTAACACTGTGGTTATTTTCTAACACGTGCCTTGCTATACCTGATTTTTCTGGTCGGTTGAATTGACATTTTGCGGTTATCTGCTGATAATGACAACTTGGTTGTCGAAATGCGTATACAGAATTACAAAAGTTAATGTGAAAAGGGGTTATATATCAACCTTAGTGATTAAGTTAATCAACCACAGGCTCCATCAAATTCAACTTAGAGTCTTCTATACATAAAGAAATGAAATACTTTCTTGCACTTATACAATATATATATATATATATATATATATATATATATATATATATATAAAGTATTCGCAAAGCTAAATCCAATGCACGTCATCAATATTCATGACGCCATAAACTAAGGACGTTGCCTTGCCTCCCTGCTTATTTACGGGTTAGAATATTCTAACCTCAAATTAATGTCACTACAACATTGAAATGTTCATTTTTAAGAAAAAAATTTCTAAAATCTTGCACATTACAACCATAATTAAAAAAATTAAGTAAGAAAAAAAAACTTTATTTTTTTTAGCAATTACACAATATCTATAAATTAAAATATTTGAATGATTCAAATTTAGTCAGAGTCACTTAAAGTATCACTGTTATCATCGTCTTCATTTAAATTGATAATAATAGAAATAATGTTTTCTATGTCAAATATCCTTTCCCTGTCCCACCATTTTTCTATTTCCTTTTCTGCATGGTTAATTGAGTTCGACCAAACTGTTGGTGTAACAGTCTCCGGGGACTCTCGCCACATATTCACACAGTTTTCCATTGTTTTAACATCCCGTCCAATGTGTTTATTATAGTAACTTTTTGTAATTCCCCATATTAGTTCAATTGGATTGAAGATACAGTGATAAGGTGGCAAACGTAACACTTTGTGTCCATATTTTTCTGCGATTTGATCGGCCACATATAATTTGGGTGGCTTATTTCGAGCAACTAAAGTTAATAATTCAGCTTTGAGCATGGTCCCATGAAATGCAATTTTCTGTGATCTGAGCCAATTTTGAATTTCAGGTTTCTTCCAGGAAGTTGTAGGATTTTTCACAAGTAAACTGCTGTGATAAGGTGCGTTATCCATAACTATCACTGATGGTTCTTCTAAATTTTTTATTAATTGATTTTCAAACCAATATAAAAAGTTTTCGTGATTCATTTCACCGTGATAATCACCCATGTCACTTTTTGAAGGATATATAAGCTCTGATCCAAGAATAAAGCCATTTCTATTACCAGCATGAAGAACTATCCATCTTTTTCCATCGACTTTGGTAGTTTTAACACTTTTTGCATTACTGTCTTGCCAAGATCGACCGACAGTACCATTTTGGAAAATCCATGTTTCATCTAACACATGGATCAATAAGTCCCGAGACTAACCCATAGATGGCGCTCGTAGTAAACCAGTAACCACGTCTTTCTAGAGTACTAACCTTTGCTTGAAACGTGTCAAAATTTTAAGTCGATCGGACCAGAAACAGCTGAGTTATCGAGGTTGGAGTAAAGTCGTTTTGTAGTTTGTTTAAACAATGGAAAAAACCGAGTTTCGTGTTCTGATAAAACATTGTTTTTTAATGGGTAAAAACACCACGCAAGCAAAACAATGGATTGAAAAATGTTACCCGGACTCTTGTCCATCAAAAGCAACGATTTGTCGGTGGTTTGCCGAGTTTAAACGTGGTCGTACCGACACAAATGACGCGGAACGCTCGGGTAGACCTGTGGAAGCCGTTACACCGGAAAATGTGAGTGAAGTGACAAAAATTATAATGAAAGATCGTAAAGTGAAGCTTCGTGAGATTGCTGAGATGACACAGATATCATATGGAAGTGTATTTACTATCCTTCATGAAAAATTGAGCATGAAAAAGGTTTTTTCCAAGTGGGTGCCGCGATTGCTTTCGATGGAACAAAAACAGCAACGAGTCGATGATTCAGAAAGCTGTTTATCGCTATTTACTCGCAACAAAAAAGATTTCTTGCGTCGTTACGTGACCATGGACGAAACTTGGATACATCACTACACTCCAGAGTCGAAGCGGCAGTCATCTGAGTGGCGCACAGCTGGCGAAAGCCGTCCGAAACGTCCGAAAACGCAGCAGTCAGCTGGCAAAGTCCTGGCGTCAGTTTTTTGGGATACACATGGCGTGATTTTCATTGACTACCTCGAAAAAGGTAAATCGATCAACAGTGATTATTGTATTGACTTACTGGTGCGTTTGAAGGAGGAAATCGCAAAAAAACGACCGCACATGCAGAGAAAAAAAATCCTTTTTCACCAAGACAATGCACCCTGCCACAAGTCGATGAAAACAATGGCAAAATTGAACGAATTGGGTTTTGATCTGCTTCCCCACCCCCCCATATTCGCCAGATTTAGCCCCAGTGACTACTGGCTCTTTGCTGATCTTAAAAAAATGCTCCAGGGAAAAAGATTTGGCTCAAATGAGGAGGTCATCGCTGAAACTGAAGCTTATTTTGAAGCGAAAGATAAATTTTTTTATAAACATGGTATTGAAAAATTGGAAAAGCGTTGGAACCATTGTATCACCCTAAAAGGTGATTATGTTGATGAATAAAAAAAAATTTTGCAAAAAAAATGTTGTTTTCATTGTTAGTCTCGGGACTTATTGATCCATGTGTTAGGTATACAAACTGATAAATACCTTCATCTTTGATTTGCTTGTACGTTTTCAAGAATTGAATTCGTTTAGAAGCAATATCTGGTAATTCCATTAAACCTCTGCGAGGATTATCCTTTAACCATTTAAATCCAATTTGTTTTAAAGTGGTATATAATGACCTACAGCAGCCATTGAAAAGGAATCTGGCTTTTAGTTTCTCATGTAATGTTACATGTTCCCTTCTTTCGTACATTTCATAAATTACGTTACGAATAGCACTCACATCCAAATTTGCTACATCCGTAATAGATTTGCAATACTGGCGTTTCTTTGGAGAATTCAAAGGTTGCTTGGTTTTTACAGCATTGGAAATAGAACTAACTGTTGACAAATTCAACTGTAATGCATCTGCAACCCGCTAAAAATACATGTACTTCATTAGATAAATGATTATCATGAATTTGTTTAGGCTTACCTCTCTGACAGCATTCAAAGAAATTAACGGCCCTTTATTATCACGTTCCCTTTCAAAATACGTAATTAAAGAAGCCACAAGCCTCTTGCATTTACTATTTAAATGCATCGGCATTTTCGATCAGTAAACACCACAAAATTAGTAAATTCAATAACAAAAACTATCTCTGGGTACAACAGGTTTTTTTCTGAAAAGAACAGATTCGAAAACTAAGAAAATACAACCAATTTAAGCTACTCCAAACACAGCGAAACAGAGGTTATAAGCAGTTATAAGTCAAATCACGTCAACTATCTAACGCGAAATATTTGGCACATACGCACAGAATGGCCAACCTTTAAGTTTAATAATATTTTCATTAAGTAGTAACAGGAAGGTTATGGATGTTGATGTCTTAACTCGTTACATTGGCAATGTTTTTACGTCACTGATGACGTGCATTGGATTTAGCTTTGCGAATACAATATATATATAATAAATGAATCTTTATTGTCCAACAGGATTTCTCAATTATAAGACAAAAACGTTAAAACCAATATAAATAAATAAAATAATAGAAAATGTAAAACATAAGGCAGGAGGAAAAAAGAAAATCATTCAAATTCTAAGCAAAGCAACTAAACAGCCACATATCAACATTGCAAGATTCCAAAAAAAATGTCCAAAACAAGTTTATCAGTAATGCGACACATTAATATTATAGGCGCTCTTTGCAGTACATTGGTCATTATCGCCGTAAGGTGGAACGTGCTTTCATGCCTGGCAGAAATCCTAGGAACGTGAAAAGATATTCGCGATAAAAGGAACTGAGAGTCAATATTGCCATGCAATAAATTCTACATAAGCTTCGCACAATGTTGATTTCTACTTTCCGCTAGAGATAACATTCTATGTCTGGAGAGTAGTTCCACTTAACTGGTTCCAAATGGTGGAAACGTTCCATCTATATTGTAAGACAAATATTTTAGGAATCGTCTGTGTATTCGATCCAGCAGTAGGCAGTGAGAAGCAAAAGTAGCATACCATACGATATCAGCATATTTCAGCTTGCTAATAACGAGAGCGTAATAAAGAGAATTTAATACTTCCATGTCTTCAAAGTATTTAGAAACATACATTAAAAATCCTAAAGATTTACATACAGATGCAGTTGCCAGAATATGAGGTCTAAACATCAGTTGGTTGTCGAAAGCAACTCTCAGGTCTTTAATCTGAAACTGTCTGGTAAGAACCGTATCACCTATTTTGTAGTTCAACAGAAATGGTGCACCTTTTCTTGTGTATGATACTACGCAACATTTATTCACATTTAATCTTAGATGATAAGTGTTACTGTTACACCATGCTTCAACATATTTCAGACCCGATTGCAATTTGTAAGTGTCCTCGACGGTTGCTATTTTATGATAAATCTTAATGTCATCAGCGTATGCTAGCACAGGACAATCGATGTTTAATAGAATTCATGCGACGAAAATCCATTGTAGGAAACATAAGAGACACGGTTTTTCAAAGAACACCACGTCAGTGCAATCGCAGATGGAGCAAATTCAAAAGAACAGTCTGGAAAGTAAAGCAGCATGACAAATGACATCAAAGGCATGTAATAGATCAGTGTGCAAGACATCAACCTGTGTCCGCTGGTACAAGACTTTGCTCGCTTACTGAGAAATAGTGCAAAGATTTGTCGTCGAGCGACCGCGAATAAACCCATGTTTATCTGGTGAAAGGAATGATCGGACGTTGGAATATATAACAGTATACATAACTTTCTTGTAAACTTTCGCGAAGTTTGACAATATAGAAATTGGTTGATAGTTCTGTAGCAGTATCTCGTCACCTTTTTTATGAACAGGACAAATCAAAGCGCGCTTTAAAAAGTCAGGAAAGGTACTTGTTTGTAAGAAGAGATTAATAATTGTTATTAATGGATTCGAGAAACCATATCAACAATCGCGAACAAAAAAACTTGGTAACAAATCATCTCCTGTAGTATGCTTATTAGCAAGCTTTGATAAAAAATGCAATAAATCATTTTCAGTGCTCGGTATAATTTGGCTGGTTATTTTCTAATCAGAGAGAATGTATCAGCGAAGGCATCCACTATACCCTCAGGATCAGAAAACTCTTCAGTGCCATCACTAAGTCTACCAGGTATTCTTGTTACCTTTTCCCATATTTCCTATATACATAGTCAAGAAGAAATATATTCTTGAAGAAAGAACAGTTTTCTATTTTAATAACAAATTTGAAGGGTATTTTAAATTACTGTTCAAGTATTGGTTTGGTAATTTTACATATGACATATTTATCTGTTAAGTATTTGCTTGAATGTTAAAGGAATTATTCAAATGTTAGTAGCACCCTGTTTAATACCGGTAAACTTGTGTTTTAACGAACCATTCTTTGTGGGCTTACCGTACCTATTCAATACAGAAAAATAATGGAAGAACAATACTCCCCTCTTTCGTTTAAACTTACGAATGAACGAACGAAAGAAGGGCGTGTATCTCGCTAAAATTGGCAATAAAGTTAGAAGTGCCTAAATAGACGAATACTTTAAAAATAATGAAAGATCTCTTCTGTTTATCTAATGGCAATTCGCGGAGATTTTAAACTTTGTTACCGATTTTGAGATGACACGTCCTTTTTCTTTAATTCGAACATTCGTATGATTGAACGAAAATTGAAAGTATTCTTCATACATTACTTGCCTGTACCGAAAACGTACCATAAGCCCACTACGATTCGTTCGTTAATATCGCAAATTTACCTGATGAGAGGTGAATTCCTTGAAACGCGTAGTAAACAGGATGTTATTAACATTTTAATGATTATTTCTAATATTCATTTAATGGCAATTTGTCGAGATTTTAGTGTTTAGGGAGTTTGTTCTTTCGTTTGTACATCCGTATGATTGGTATTGTTCTAAGTATTTAGTTCTTTAATTGTCTTGTACGAGTATATCTAAATGAAATTTATTCTTTTCGTATTATCCACGAAATGCAATTCATAGACAGGAATGATCTAACATAGTGAACAACATATCTTGTCAATAGATGTTCTGTACATTTTTGCCTGTTACCAAATGCGGCTCTAGCATAAATAGTTAATAGAAATGTCGAAAGTGAAACAAAGCAAATATACAATACCGCCTACTTTAACATTAAATAAAAAATACTTTGAAACAAAACACAACTAATCCAAAGTCAAACAAGAGACAATTTCTCGATAAGACGACGCTCGCGAAAGTGTTGACTTTTTGTATGTAGGTGGCGTAGGATGAACAGCTGTTGCGCGCCCTCTGAATAACACCGCCGCTCCTGCCATTGTTACTTGCACCCAGCCTAGCGGTGGGTGCTGTCGAAACGTTAATATATACGATCACATTTACATTTCATTTTAATTAAAGAGAAGTGGAGAAAATAGGAAGGTTCATTTTATACAATGTCGAGACCCGTAGGTGAAGTTTCATATTCAATTAGACGATGGCGACCGTTTTAGGAAGTTTCTATTAAGCACATATTAACTAAGAGATCTATTTGTCGTACTGTATTATATCGTCATGTATGTATATACATATTAATCATTATATCTATGTATATGTTTACATATAATAAATATATTCTAGTTTTACAGCACCACTAATATAGTATGATAATAGTCATATGTCGTAATTTTAAAATATTTATTCTTGGCATACACAAGCGAAATATGAATTTTTTTATATAAAAAAGTTTCTATTTTCTCTGTAAATTAATAAATGGGATCAATGGGTACAATTGCTGGAAGATTCAAAAGCAGTGTTCTTGAGTTTATAATCTTTTGAATTACTTTCACATATCAAAATGCTTCTTTAACGTCGTTTCCAAATAGAAAGATTGATGGAAATCTGTTTAGTGAGTATAGAAAATAAGAAGTAAATGTGAAACATATGGGTTCCTTAAAAAGAACAATTCAGTACTTCTTAAAAAAATTAATACTAATTATATAGAAAAAAATTTCTGTAGACCCTTAAAATGAAAAAATGTAATAAGAGCTTTTTTGCCTTTGTTTTGTTTCACGCTTTCACAGACTCGTGCTCTCAATAATATATTATATTATAATAAAATAAATAAAACGAAAAGTCAAATATTTTAATGAAATTTTTAACTTATTTCAATTATCTTATATCCCATTTTAATTGGAATCAGTGTAAAATTGACTATACTCGTACTGTTTACTTTTGTCGTTCATTGTTTATAACCATAATCTGTTACTTAAAATATTTATTTGAAACAAATTAATAAAAACAGATAGTTAACAGTTTAGCAACACAAAGCATTTTTGTTTCATGTAGTTTTATTAATGTTACATGTTAACTTAGAAAATGTACTTACTTTATTAATTCCCAAACGGCAAATTTTTCTTGAATAAATAACAGAAGAATAAATTACAGGTGTTCTCATATTTTCAAAAACACTTTTCAACATTTTATTCACATTAATAAATGATAATAACAGCCCGCATTAAAGGTGCGTGACAAACGAGCATTTATTCGCTGTCATGATATAGGACTATAATTTTGAATATAGTCTTGCTCGCCTGTACTTCACGCAATGGACAAATATCTAAAAACTTCGAATATTTTCTTGTCATTTTATCGCCATTTTATCATGACTTTCAAGCGCTTCCATGATGAAGGAATTCATCGGACACGAATATCAAACGGAAAATTTTGATGCTATTTTAAAGTTCAAAGAGCACAACTTTACCAACAGACATTACAGAAGATTTGGAGAAAAAACAACGATATTAAAAAAAGCGTTATTGACTATAGCCTAAACGAGAGCGAAGAACTGGAAAAGGTAATATTCCAAAAATAATGCTTTTAACTTAATTTCTCATAAAATCTGAGTTTGTATTTTACTGAACGTATGGAGAAGATTCATGTAGACAATAGTTATCGTTGTACATTAAAATTTTTCAACAAAGATTTGTATCCTTGTACGTATCCTTGTAACTAATCTACAGATGTGGTATTATTTGTGTATTAGAGAGTCTATATTTATATATAAAAAAGCGTTTGAATATGATACATACAAAGCGTACTAGGGAAGTAATTTCCTCTACACTCAATACACCTTTCCATCCTCCGTAACCAACCTGTAAACCAGTTCTGCCAAGTTTCGCCTCACTTTTGGCTTCATTCTCACATACGGGAACAGGGCAAAGTCGCAAGGATCAAGATATGGACTGTAGGGAGGGTGCTCGAGATGTTTCAATCCTGTCGCGGTCAAATATTCTGTGCAGGCTTTGGCGCGGTGAGCTAGAGTATTATCGTGATGGAGGAAGCAGGTATCCATTCTTGACTTTGGCCGCAGATTCTTCATATATCCAATGACTTTAGACAAGCACTGTTCAGTATACCACTTAGCTGTGACTATCCTCTGTGTGTCCAAAACGACGTGTGTCTTCACCATCAAAGACCCAAACTTTGTTTTGAGCTTTGGTCGGCATATCAAAATAGTACAGCCAAGTCCCGTCATCTGTCACGATGTTGTGTCATACTGAGATTGTCCCTTATTAAACTTTTTTAGCATCTCACGGCACCAAATCACACGTCCTGTCATCTGCTCTTCAGTCAGTCGATGCGGCACTCAGAGAGAACAAAGTTACTTCACGTGCAAATGATCATGCAGAATCGAACGAATTGTTGGTGCATTTAGGTCTGATGTACACTCTATCTGTTGGTAGGTCAATCGCCTGTTCTTGCCAAGCATTTTTTCACAGTAGTATCTCTCAGCATCCTCCACAGTTAAATTTCCCCTTCGGAATTCTCTATACCACCTGAATATCGTTGTGCGATGTGGACAAACATCAGCTAGGGCAAGAATCATTTCTTCGAAGCATTGGTCTATGTTTAAATCACGCACGAAATTATAACGCAAAACTGCCCTCATCTCATTTCGTAACCACGATGCTGTCACATGCACTTTACATTCTCACTGCTAGTGAATAACTAAGCCCACCGACATGGCGCGGCGGCTACTGTGTACGTATGTATGAACATGTCTCAATATGCAGCAACAAGCAGTTTCCTATGATTCATTGTTGCGTCATATTGCATGTACCCTTTGTAATAGTTCAATAATTTTAAGATGTAATGCAATAGTTTTAATATACATATAATTTGGATGAATTACTGCTATAATTAATGTTACAATTTGAATGAATTAAGTAAATTTACGTTTAACTTCTAAATTTTTTATTGTTATCCGAGGCTTCAGAACTTTTACTAATTTGGAAAGCATTGTGTACATATTTGTAGGGGATACGTATCAAGAAAGTTTCATTGAAAATTGCGTTCCTATGTAAATATAGTCAACTAAATTATCACATGCAAATATTATTTCACACATGTTCTGTATGTTTTGATATATTAAAAAACTACCGGCTGTTCTTGCAAAGTCTTATACGTTTAGTAAACTGGGAAATGTTTACGGTACCTGTGTATCTCAGTATGTTGTCGGGACTAATAAGAAGGTATATACTGCAAGTAACCATGTTACATAATTATAACTAGGTTGTAGTACGACTGTAACAGGTCATTGTATGGCTATCTCTCGTTGAACACGTCAGGTGTCATATGTAATAAATCAAATTTTACACACGCTGAGGTCAAAAGGTGTGGAAATGTGTACCTACAATTTCAAAGTAAATGTATCTCAAATATACAGTTTACTGTCTAACGAAGAAAGACGACATGGATTTGAATTTTGTGTAGGAGTTGAATATTTTAAATACAAAGATATATGTTTATGTAACACCATGTTGTGATTATTTCGAACAAAGCGTGGTAATTATTGCATAATATGAAATCACAGAAAATCTGACTATTTCGTGTATTCAAATCTATAGATTTTATTTAAAATAATATTGTATGCATTTTATATTAAGAAAATACACTCACATTGAAATTCTATATTTTAGGATGAATTAGATCGTATTTTGAAATGTTGCATAAGAAAATTTTAAATTTCGAAGTTGGTATCGCTACCATGCCACTTCAATAGTATATGGCTATGGTGGAAAATGTGTGCAAAGAATAGAAAGCTATCAAAATATAACGATCAGTCGTTTTATGTGACTAAATATAAATTCGGCATTTCTACATCAGTTTAATGTTGTATTGTTTACAATATTTATGTTAATATATACTGGCGTATAAAGATATACTATACAAATTTCCTAAGTTACAACACAAAAAACACAAACGAAATCCAAAGGGTATTTGGTTTAAAATGGACATTATCTCCAACGTAAAAACTAAAGAATCTATAAATCTTGTATTGCTCTTTACTCTACTATTAAGCTTTAAATAATTATTGATTGACGACAACGATCTATTAATCTTAATGTGTTTAGAATGTTTATTTTCAAAGCAAAAAAAATTTTTATTGGCGTCTAATCAACGATGTACACTCTACAACAAAAACAAGTGTTATATTAGAAAATAGTGAACCTATGCCAGAACGGAAAAAGGCTGGCTGTATGCTTTTTGAACAAAAAGTCGGAAACAGCAAGCGTCTCTAGGGAGAAGGCACGACAAGAATATAGTCCACATCATCCAGTTTCGATTCCCAGTAATTTCTTTAAATATTATAAAAATTATTAGCGGCTTATATGTACGCTAACATGCTTCGTACAAAGCAATTAATTCGGACTGAACTGAGCAGACAAGAAGAGATTAGTTGCAACATTGCGAAAAGTTTAAGCAGAAGTCGTCCTGTAAATTATAATTTCTTAAATAATGAAGAAAACAAAAGAAGATCTTGAATCTCGCACAATCAAGGTGAGGATCAAATTCCACACTGATTTCAAGACATGTATCAATTAGGGCAGGAATAAATAACATTGTGCACAGAGCCTAATGTTCAATAGACGAAACTAAAATCTTTGCAATGAAAACCAATTCGCCAACAGGAAAACGAGACTATCGTTTGCGTATACACATTTACGTTGGTGTAAACGGTTACGAAAAATCATCCTTGGCGATAAAAACAATTTAATGAGAATGGTTCCTATGATTAATAATATTACTTACTTTCATGATTTAAGAAAGGAGAAATTTATTTCGAGTCTTAAGCAAAAGGACGGTATAGAGAGACGATATAGGGTACATTGGAAAAACTGAAATAATGTTCTGTAGACGAAATGAATACCGCTTATTATGTATTTAATTAGTAAAAAGTAGCACACCATGATGTAGGAATTTCAACCCAGAATTTTATTTTCCAACGTTTATCGCAGCACCGGGCTCGGATTGTAAAGAGCTACTTTCGTATTAGAGAAATATCGATTCTTGGGCAATTTAGCACATTAAGTGTACATCAATGAAATACGGTTTAATTGAATTCGAGAATTTCAAACTCGTACTCTAGAAGAACAAAACGGTTTAACCCAAGGCCATTAAAAAGTGACCGCTCGGTCAGGATCGCGTGCTTCGAAGAAATACAAGGAGTATACTAGATTCTATAGTCTGGGTCAGTTTGATTAAGTTGCAATCATAACTATTGAAAAAACAACCATCGATTTTCAAAGTAAAAAAGTTTATTGGCGAATTTCCAAATTTAATACATGATAGAGATAAAATAATTTGTAGTTTATAAAAAACGTTCATGTTTCGGAATAAGTTCGAATATAAGAAACACGTGAATAATGTACAGAACAGAAATTTATAAAAATAACGTTGATTTCGTATACACGACAGTTTAATTGGCATATTGCTAATCTGTAATAATTATTCGAAGTGGAAATTACCTAGTGAGATAACTTTATGAAAAGAAACAACATAACTGCGCCATAAAATTGAAAACAGTATTAAATCAGAACTAAAAAATATAAAACTCTGGTTATGTGAGAACGTGTCGACTAGTCGCTAGAAAAATTTTGTTCCTAAAGCTAGAGTACGTGCAGTGGAACCACCTACATTGTCAGTTCTAATATTAGTATTTAGTAAAAGGCAAGAAAAATGCATTGCCAAGGTAATTGCAAAGAAGGTTCTAAATGCATGACTGATGGCGCTGCTAACATACTTTCTTCAAGCTGATCTATTCAACAAGATTGTGGTAACTTGTTCCATATTATATGTAAATTCTATGCTTCAAATCTGGTAGCACAAACACTTCGACCGTGTTATCCACAAGCTGACAGTTTAATAGCGTACAAGGTGTGGTAATTAAATAACAAGACCAGTGTGAGAAATGTTATTTATTGTAAACAAACTTATATTTAACTTTCATCCCCTTCTACATACTCTCTTCCCTCTATACACTGCTGTATACGTTCCCGCCGTTGTTCAAAACAATGCTGTAGTTCATCAGTTGTTAGTCTCTTCAACAACTCTGTCGTTTTTACATATTTAACAGACTGAAAATGTGTCCCCTTTAATGCACTTTTCACTTTTGGGTACAGATAGAAGTCCCATGGTGTGAGATCTGGCGAACACGGATGATAATCAAGCACAACGACGCACTTGTCCGCTAATAACTACTTCACAAATAGGGCATTGTGGGCATGAAATCATACCAAATATATCTTCTCCGTTTCTTTGTTAATATTTACTATATCAGCAATCATCCGAATGTTCAGAGGTTGGTCTTTCCGCACAATTTCATTAAGTCCCCTTCAGTTCTCACACTCACAGGTTGACCTGTTCCTAACTTTCAGAAAACCGTTTATGCCATTCAAAAACTCGCGCACGTGGCATAATATCATCACTAAATACTTATTTTAACATTTTTAAACATTTCGTTGGCGATTTTTTTAATTTGACAAGGAATTTCAAGTTAATTCCCTGTCCGATTTTTATGTCAACCGTTATCGCGGCATTACTAATAACAGTGTCCTATACAATTAAAGCCCGAAAGTAAACTAAAGCAGGCAAAAAGACGAAACTACGGGTTGTTGCTTGGAAAGTACCAAGGTTAATGACATTTTAATTACAGCTTCGCTCGATGCGGCTGCGCGATAAAAGGAACGCAGTCGCATCGGGTGAGGCTGTAATTGGAATGTCATGACCTTGACTCTCGTATACAAACGCGGTGTTTCTCAAATCCACAAAACATATTCGCGAATTTCACAGACAATGTCCCGACATCCTTGAACCTTCACAACCGATTTCTACCTGCTGGGAAGCATGATTAAAGGCATCTTAAATAAGTTAAGCCTATAGTTCCACCATTTGATCTCAAAGAAGTAAAAGCAATCAAGGAAAGTCGAAACAAATTTAGATGCCCTCATCTTAAAACAGATTTAGAAATTATTCATAATAAAGTTACAATGAACTTGTTGAAGCTCTTGAAAAATTATATAATTCTTCGCTGTCGTTAGTGAAGTCAACGCAAATAGACAATATTGACATTATTTATTTAATGTTAACAGAAAAACAAAAATATTTTATACTTCATCGCCAATGTTACCTAGAGTAAGTGACTGTATCTTGATGAAATCTTCAACGTTTGTTAGTACGAACAAAATACATATACAAAGGGTACTAGGAAAGTTTTGCAATATGATGCAACAATGAATCGTAGGATGTTCATACGTGCATAGTAGCCGCCGCGCCATGTCGATAGGCTCAACTATTCATTGGCAGTGAGAATGTAAAGTGCTTGCGATGGCATCGTGGTCACGAAGTGAGATAAGGGCAATTTTGCGTTACAATTTCGTGCGTGGTTTAAATATAGACCAGTGCTTCGAAGAAATGACTCTTGCATTAGGTGATGTTTGTCCACATCGCACAAGGATATTCAGGTGGTATAGAGAATTCCAAAGGGGAAATTTTAACTGAGGAGGATGCTGAGAGGCCGGGAAGGCACGGACGTCAGTTACAGAGCAGAACGTTACTACTGTGAGGAAAATGCTTGTCGAGTACAGGCGAGTGACCTACCAACAGATAGAGGGTACTTCAGGCCTAAATGCACCAGCAATTCGTTCGATTCTGCATGATCATTTGCACGTCAAGTAACTTTGTTCTCTCTGGGTGCCGCATCGACTGAGTGAAGAGCAGATGACACGACGTGTGACTTGGTGCCGGCAGATACTAAAAAAGTTTAATAAGGGACAATTTCGGTATGTGAACAACATCGTGACAGGTGATGAGACCTGGCTGTACTATTACGATGTGCTGACCAAAGCTCAAAACAAAGTTTGGGTTTTTGATGATGAGGACACACCCGTAGTTGTCAACAAATTCCGATCTGTAAAGACCAAAATGATAGCAGTATTTTTCAAATCGAGTGGAATTGTGGACACACAGAAGACAGTCACAGCCAAGTGATATACTGAACGGTACCTGCCTAAAGGCATTGGATCTATGAAGAACCTGCGGCCAAAGTCAAGAATGGACACCTGGTTCCTTCATCACGATATAGCTCCAGCTCACCGCGCCAAAGCCTGCACCGAATATTTGACAACGACAGGATTGAAACTTCTCGAGCACCCCCCGACAGTCCAGATCTTGATCCCTGCGACTTTGTACTGTTTCTGCATGTGAAAATGAAGCTAAAAAGGGAGGCGGTTTTCCAGTGATGAGGACCTTTTGCGGGTTTGGGACAACGAGTTTCCTTTACTCCCTAGTGAAATTTGGCAGAACTGGTTTAAAGATTGGTTTCGGGGAACGGAGAGGTGTATTGAGTGTAGAGGAGATTACTTTAAAAATATTAAATAAATAAAGCTGTATTGCAAAACTTTCCTAGTACCCTTGGTAACGTTTACTGCGTCTTCATTTACTTATGGTGATCAGTACATTTTACATTGTTCTAATAGATGGTATCGGTTGATCACTAAATTTAATCAAAAACAAATCGTCGACTTGATAAAAGCTATTATTATTTTTGTACCTATTTAAAATAGTTATTTTTTTCTATTTAGAATATATAATTATTTAAAAAATAATATGTAAATTGCAATTCTTTAAAACAATTTTTGATATTCCTTAATGGGCAATTGTAATTCATTGGTTTTATCAGAGGTTGCTAGCATAGTTTCCAATACATTGGCAACTTTTAAATTAGAATAGCAAAGATCCACACTATACTCAGAAATATAAAAATGCATCGGTACATATTGGTAACGTGTTTAAACTCTAATAATATATATAATAAATTCATGCACAATCCCTTTGTTTTTTTAAATATTTATTTAATATTGTCTTTTTGCTTTCGTTATTATTTTTGTTTTTTTATAAAAAGAATATAAAGTATACAATTTTTTCTTAAAAAATATAGTGCGGTCGGGTTTTCATAAAAACTGGTTTCATTATATTTTGTTCATACAGCATTTGCCAACGAAATTTTTACATCAGATTTGAGTTTTTTTGACTGCCAAAATAAATATTGCATATTAAAGGCACGCGACAGATGAACTTTAATCCACACAAGAGGTAAATTCTTGTTTCGCGGATCGCCCAGCTGTCGGCAGGCACATCAATCCTGCTATCTTATGATCCATCTGCGATAGACGCTCCTGGTACTCATAACTTTGAAATATCTCACCTGTGCATCTACATAATCACCTCTAGACTCGGAATGCTAGCTATCTACAAACAAAAAATAACTGCACTGTACAAACTACCAGTGCATAACGTATAAAACAAACACCGCTGCAGGAATCACTCATTCGCTGGATAAATATCACCGAATATTTTAAATTACTCACAGAGAATCTGATAACTTTCATTCACATCGGCGTAAATTTTTAATTATATATAAATTGCAGTTTTAAATTATTGTATATATATAAAATATATGATATTATATTTCTTGTGACGCAACTTCATCGACGATATTTCTATGAATTCAGTTTTTTGACTTCATGTTTATTTTTAAAAATAAAAGCGATCGAGTTGATAATATATATTACGTGCGTAAATTCATTAACATTTCGGATCAAATTAATTCCTATTGCGTGTATCACGTGTGTGTTGGTAATATAAATAAATTTTTGCCATAAACACGAACGAAGTAACATATTAAAATACTGTCCTTAAAATTTCGCCATTATTTTTACCGTTTGTTTTTGTTCATTATATTCATAGAGCTCCATCATATAAATACTATACTGCGAAAAATCATACCTTAATTCCTATTACAGCAATGAGTATTAATTATATGGGAAACATTCAACATTCAACAAGAAACAATTATAAATATCAAAGAAATTTTTAGGATAGGTTATGGTATTATTCGTTTATATTAGGAGATTATTTTAAACATTAGTGAAATAGATGTTTAGAATTTTGCTTTAGTTTCATTTTTTTAACAGCAAACACATTGTAGTTTTAAAAGAGTTCACGTTTTTTTAATTTAGTTTTTTGTGCGTATGAAATTACTGATGTAAATATTTATTGTATAGTGCTCGAAACTGTGTAATTTTTTTTAAATATTTCATATCACATCCACATTTATACATTCATCAAAACCATAAAATAATATATTCCACCTATGTAGTATTTGATTTTAAGTGTTATTTAACAATAGCAATACTAGACTTGATGTCTTTGATACAAATTTATGGTGTTAACTATGTATTACGTATGGAGGGGAATGTAGATACATACATACATGTATAATATTTAAGTTGTTATAGTCGATGAATGACTATATTTTAATTCTTAGTTTCTTTTCGAATATAAACGAATGTAATACTATTGTGTAGTGAGAAGTTACCAATTTTTAGTCAATTACTTATTGTATTAGAAGTTTCAAAGTTTCTATAACTTTGGTGTCAGAGGTCAGAGGTGTTAGATTTTGAATGAACATGGATGATAATATTTTAATGAACAAGCAAACAACAGAAACGAAATTAAACTTTGATCAAAATTATAGCATAATTATACTAGGTGGTAAGAAAAAAAAACCACCTATACAGACAGAACCCCGTTAGTATGCAAATAGCTCTAAGGCAAAACAAAAAATCGGAATCGAAATTTATAGACTTAAGGAAAGGACGATGATTCAGATGAGCTTAAGTAATGACACTATGGTTGTAACGAAGTTCTTCCTTAAGACTTAATTGATCCGTGCAATTGCGCAAACGCTTATTATAAAATGAACTCACTTAGGGACACTTAAGTTAAAAATGGTTTTTTGGCTGTTTGGTGGCCAGATATGAATCACGAATATAAATATATACCAAAAGGTCGATTTTTGGTAATAATTTATGATGGCAGCTGGCATGGGCTTGAGATGTTCGCTGTCCTTCTATGCTTTCCGGCCGCCGCATTTTGTTAGAGTGCTTGTGAAATAATGTCCCCAAATTCCATGCACTGTGGTTATATCTCCGGATGCTGATGGTGAAGATCTAAGCAAATATAATTATTTTCCTGTAAGTACCTTCAAGCTAAGGCACACACATACATACACACACACACACACATATATATATATATATATATATATGTATATATATATATATATATATATATATATATATATATATATACGCCTGCAAGGCGTCCCGACACTAGCTTGGAAATGTTTAACCACGTGGTATTTCAAGCGCCCCACAAATATCCTCGCCACGTCGCTTTGTTGAAGAAATTATGCACAGTGGAACAAGAAATGCTAAAGGCATTAGATTCGGTGCAAGTAAATTTTAATAGATCCGAAAAGGTCATTGTGGAATTGTCTTTATGATCACTTTATGTGGTAAGTAAATTTAATATCAGTCCGTATAATAGAAAAATAGGTTGTAAGATGCCAGTACTACGAGGGTAGTTTGACAAGTAGTGAGAATGGAAAAAAAAACGAATTTTTTAAATACAAAATAATTTTTATTTTTCAATATATTCGCCTAAAAGAGCTATATATTTATTCCAACGGTGCTCCAATGCCCTTATGCCATCTCTAAAATGCGATTCCGGAAGGCTTGCAAAATACTCATTTACGAAGACGATAAGCTCGTCGTTACACGAAAATTTCTTTCCACCTAGTGCCGTTTTCAATTTTGGAGAAAGGTGGAAGTCGGAAGGGGCTAGATCCGACGAATAAGGCGCATGCGGTACTTGGAAAGACCCAATTCTTTCGTTAAAATGTGGTGTACGCGTTCTGTTGAAGTGTTTACCATGTCTGCTATCTCTGTCACTTTGAGTCGTCGATCTTGCGTAATAATATTATGGATTTTTATAATTATTTCCTTAGAAGTCACGATACTCTGCTCTTTCCATTTTAACAAAACGACGTGCTGGTTCTTCTTGTGTCAGCTGTCAAAAATAATTTATCTAAATATCGGAATGTAAACATATAAATAGGCAACCTAAATTACAGTGCATTTGTTTTACCAATTAGAGTGCCACCTATGTGTCATTCTCACTACTTGTCAATCTATCCTCGTAGTTATGAAGCCGTAAATGTTGCTAATAAATGTTATATCACGGGAGGCATTATAATGATAATTTTTATATAATATACAGTTAGTTTTAGTCAATATAAGATTGTTTTCGTTAAGCCACTTTTCTTATTCATTCAATATGCTGCTAATTATTTATTATGTCCTGATAAATTGCAGTTCTAATGAATAAAGGTAATATTGTCTATGTAATTTATTATGCTATTACATATATATATATATATATATATATATATATATATGTATATATGTATATATGTATATATGTATATATATATATATATATATATATATATATGTACTATTTAGTATAATACCATTTATAATTAATGCTAATAGCAAAGGGCTCAACATGCTATTTTGTGGTATGCCAATGGACACTCAAATTTCAGTGTTCAAAATATAACTTCAGAAGTAAAATTTGCATTTTTTATTTTAGCTACTTACTTATGATTTTATTAACGATGTTTTGATCCATTTAAAGATTGTCCCTCGAATTCTATAGAAGCTTGATTTATTATATTGTAGTGCAAGATAATGGTGCTCTAATAATATTTTTTAAGTTTTATAGTAATAAAATATTGCTTTACAAAATACTTTTTCAAAACATTTTATATTTTCTTCCTATTAAAGACACATAACAAGTAAAGCGAACATATATAACTTCAAAGTGCTTCAACGATGTATGTGTACATACATATATTATATGTTACTTGACGTCTTATTATAATTAGTTTTACGCAGTACTGGGTAACGCAATTAAACAACTGTCTATCATGCTAGACAAATATTACATGGCTTTAATTAATTGACTAAAAGAAAAAAACGCATTCAAATATTATACTAGCAATATATTGCTAAATGTAATTCCGATTATTACCTTTAGTTAATAGGAATTGTAACGAAAGACACCGCAAGACCATAAGTAGAACAAAAGCGCGATATAGTTCTTTGTGATCACTGGTACAATAAAGCTTTCAAATTAAGCTACAGCCGGACCATGAGATGTGATTGATATATAGGTATATCTTAATGACTGGACGTCGGTAATCAAGAGCTCTCATTTCATCATCCTTGTATAGAGATGTAACGTTGATAAACGTCCAGCATATTTGGGTACGACCTGAAAGACACTTTAATCAGACTTTGAGCTATTTCATCGGCCGATTGTGGACAGAATAATAGATTCTAGAATAACAATCAGGGGTATCAAAGACAAGTAGCAGCACTACTATGTATATAACAAAAGATGATACGATCTAAACATTATTTATATGAACGAGTATTTATAATTGATAATCGTTTGTGAGTTTGTTTCCCTTATACTCTTCAACTGTCAATCCCAGTTGTATGGTTACAACGTTCTATTTATACAAATAAAAAGTATACTACTATATAACAAAATAAAATTAATTCCCATCATGTAAAAATTGTAGTATCATCTTTTTTGATATTATTATTTCATCAACTATAAATACAAACTAACCAATTCAGAACACATATTACTTGGAACTAATAATGAGAGAGGTGTTATTAATACTATCTTAGATGAGTTCAGATATGAGATGATGTATAAAAATATCTTTTACGGGAAATATAGAATTTTAGAAAAGTGTTTACGTAAACCGAAAATTAAATTAAAAGTATTCGCTTAATAAATTAATAAAAGTATTTACTTAAACGCACGAACCGATTAAGAGAATAAAACTAAAAATATCTTAAGTATATTCTGTGTAAGACTATGGGAGACTTTTATATAATCTATCAGTACCTAAACCTGAAAAAAAAGACGGAGAGCAATGGAAAAAAATTCTACATACGTACATTCCTTCAACATCTACACATTTCTGTAATAACGAGATCCATTAGAAAAAACCTTTTGATAACTCTTCAAAACAATCGGGAATAATAATTTTCGGGCCATTATTTGTTTCAAAATATAGTAATTTCTAGGCGCTAGATCCGCCTGTTGAACTTTATATGTTTTATTTTAATGTTTTCTCCCTCGAGTGGTAACTTTAAGATTTTTAATAGTTTTTTGCACATGGCTAGTAATTGTAGTGCCCTCTTTCATGTACTCAATTAACAGGCTCTCCTCTTAGTTTCATAAAGCCTGTTATTAATGATCCCCTTTAGTGGTGAATACTTTTATGTATCCACTATGTTGACTCTTGTTTTATTAGAAAATTCCAGTGGTATATGCCTTCGTTTCATCACCAGTGATAATTTTAAGAAAAAAAAGTTAGTTTTATTTTAATACATACAAATTTTCCTAGCAAACTTTTCACTTGACAAACTTCCGTTGTGGAATTTAGGAGTCCATCTTCCTGATATTTTACTTATTTCTAAATTTTCCTGTAAATATTCAAAACTATTGTTCTTGATATATGGTTTTCTTTAGCAATAACCTTCTGTCAACGCCAATTTCGATTTTTTCTATTTTACCTTGTGTTCCCATCTCGAGAGGTCACTAGATTTTGGATCACCTTCAATTGATTGCCAAATCCAATGAAATTATTTCGATCAGAATGCACTTGATAATGTGACGAAGCATTCTCACTGTATAAAGAAATCATTCGTTCATGTATAATTTTTGGACTCCCTTTAGTCAAAAATTTTATCAAACCTCTGGGTTGAAATTCTAAATCCTTTATCTTTTACTGTTCAGACTGCTGCAGAAATCTTTCAATCTCAATACAACTTGGTCAGAATATTTATAGTTGGCACTATTTGACGATCCACATTGTTTTCATAGCTAGGTAGATTAAATAAACATCTTCCCTCATACGTACTTGCAAGAAAACATGTGTATTTTTTACTAATTATTTACCGTTTGATATATTTAAAACTGGTTTAGGATATTTAGGAATTGAAGTTGATATTATTGTACTTTTAATTTCCGTTCATATTGGCTAGGAGTATTACACAAAAATTATTCCTCATCATAGGTAATATCTAATCAACGTTAAATTGTATTTCATTATCTTACCAACCAATTAAATAAAAAATACAAATAGAATATTCGTATAACATTCTTGTTAAAAATATCTAAGTATATTAATACAAGTCGTTTACAGATCATTCAAAGATTTTTATTATTTGTAAAAATAATTGGCGTTCATAAGATAAAAAAATTTAAACAATGCATGTATATCTTCCTTTTAAAAAATATGAAATTCATCTCTCGAAATTACATCGTCTACTCTTTCGAGAAGCAGAAGGGTTATAGAAAACAGAAATCGAATAGTAAAACACAAAAAAAGAAATTTAAACAGAGTACTTTCTTGAATAAAATTGTACAAATTGGAATTCTAAATAAAATCAAATAAATAATGTATTAAAACATCTTTTTCTAAATTCGTCAACAAAATTATACAATTTCTCTATATCCTATATTACTAATACAATTCTAGGAACATACAGAATACAGATATTGCCTGTGCTATTGAAATTAAAAGAGAAATCTAAAGAATTGATCGTCCCCATGCTCTATTTCGATTCCGACAGGACTGTTATAAGACACTATACATACGAGGGAGCGTTTTTATATTCGCGGAATGAGCGGGTTGTAGAGGGGTGAGTAGGCGCATTGTGGGCGTGGCCTGTGCAGCGACTCATGATTAGTATAAATACGAAGTTTCATTGTTATTAGACAGTTAGTCTCTGAGCTATCGTCAACCAAGTAACATAATCAGGAGTGAAAAGTGAAATATGGAAAAAATCGAATATCGTGCCGTTATAAAGTTCCTTACCAGGCAAGGAAAATCAGTCGCGACCATAATGAATGAGATGTCATTGGTTTATGGCGACTCTTGTCTAGGAAAAACCATAGTGTACAAGTGGCATAGTTTATTTAAACAAGGAAGGGAATCCCTTGAAGACGAACCGAGGCCGGGCAGGAGCATTGAGGTGACCACGCCAGCACTTATCCAAAAAGTTGAACAAATTGTACTCGAAGATGCTCGACTAAAGAAGAAACAACTCGCAGAAATGGTTGGAGTATCCGATACAACAATTTTTAAAATCCTACACGATCATTTCGGCATGTCTAAGGTCAGCGCAAGATGGGTGCCGAGAATGTTCACGCCGCCGCAAAAACAACAGCGCGTAGAGTGTTCGCGTGCATTTTTGGACCTCTGTAATGAAGACAAGGATGGTGTATTGAGTGGAATTGTTACTGGAGACGAAACTTGGGTTCATCATTATGAACCTGAGTCCAAACAGACTCCATGCAGTGGCATAAAAAGGGCACAGCACCTCCCAAAGAATTTAAAGTGTCACAATCAGCTGGGAAACTCATGGCAACGGTATTTTGGGACTCGGAAGGAATATCGTTCATTGATTATAAAGATAAAGGTGTTTCTATAACCGGAGAATATTAGGCTTCAATATTAGAGCGACTAAAAGAAGCCATTAAAGAGAAAAGACGGGGAAAATTGACAAAAGGTGTTCTGCTTTTGCACGACAACGCGCCCGTCCACAAGAGCCGCGTTGCGTTAGCTGCCCTGCATAAGGTGGGCTTCGAAATTGTGAATCACCCACCCTACAGCCTAGACCTGGCCCCGAGTGATTATTACCTGTTTCCGAAAATGAAAAAAGAGCTGCGAGGTAAAAAATTTACTGCCGATGATGAAGTCAAGGAGGCAGTTTCGGCGTATTTTGCAGATAAAGAGAAATCATTTTTTTATGAGGGTATAAATAAATTAATTGAAAGATGTGAAAAATGTATCCGTCTTGCAGGTGAATATATTGAAAAAGAAAAATAATTTGTTTTTTTTATTTCCACCCCTTGTCCCCCATTCCGCGAATATAAAAACGCTCCCTTGTATGTGCCTCGTTAAGAACGTCAAAAAAGGTTATAATTTATGGGAATGTCCTGAAACCATATAGTTAGAAATTGTCATGGTGTTTGACCAATTATTGAAGCCTTATATATGTATGAGATGTGCTAGACAGAAAATTTATTACTGTTTAGGATATTCGTTCTTACTAAAAATACGTCTGAAAGATCTTTCGATAAGATTCAGGATCATCAATGTGTGGGAGATGACGTATGTTGCTCTCTGTCCCGAGAAAGTTCATAGTTTCAGGAAAATGTGGTTAGTCAGAAGATTGTCCGTCAATTTGTAAACAGTAATAATCATTTTCGTGACAAACATAACTGAAAGTGTTCAGAAGGATAAGAGGAAACTGACTATTTGCACTGGCATCAACCAAAGCACATATATTTTTATATAAATTACTCTGTAAGGTATGTAGAATTATAATTAAAAAATTTAAAAAAACTTCTTATAGTTTTCAACAGTATAGACTTGCCAAGACACTTGAAGCCTTTTTAAAAATTTGTATATCTCTTTTATTAAAAAAGTCTAGCATGCAACAGATTATATATTTTGCAAATAAATAATAGGTTGTCCTTTAGAAAACATAAATCGTTGAAGTATCATAATTTATATTAAATATAATAATAATCGTGCTTATTTGAGTCTTGCAAAATAAAGTATACGAAATTACCTACGTATTTGACCCTAAGTATATATATATCAATAATCCCACGTAATGGCTTGCCATGCCTTTATCAACTGCAGTCGATAGCTATATCCCAATCCCGTATTCTTTACCCGCGAATGATCTTATGACCTACTTCTAGGGCGCTAACTAGCTAACTATTTAGGAGGATTAGGAAGGGTTTTCCGTACAAAATAATCTTAAAGGAGCACCACAGTATTGAAATCCGTAGAAGTTGTCCATTAATACTGAAGTAAAAAGAATCAACAAAATACGTTAAAGGAACGCACCAGTTAAAATGCTAAAATGAAGATAAAAATCTACTGATATAGTGGTTAATAAAAATGAAATCACATTATATTACACATTTTACTGGTTCGGGCACTTAAATGGAGAAATGTAGATTTAGTGAACTATATTAATAAAACACCCAGTACTTAATTATGTATTAAATATGTAGCTACACTGAATACGCATTCAGCTTACAAACATTGTATTCCATAAAATATAAAATATACAAAACATACAGTGAATTATATTATAGTTATATCTTTTAAAACACATTAAATCAACGACATTCAAATTAAGATACAAAAAATATATGATTTATTGAAAGTAGCAAAATGATAAAGAATTGAAATTGAATTAAATATCACTTCTTGATAACGGTTTATGTTCTTTATGAAAAAGTATATTTAAGAACTCATATCACTTAAAAGTAATCGTAGATTGTACCTTATGCAATCGGGCTCGATCATGATGTTGTACAAATAATTTTAAATTTAATTCTAACTCGTTTGATGGTACGGTTGTATGATCAAGTTACAGGTTTGTGTTAAATAAGATTACACCAGAAACACAGACTCTAAAAAATTTAATGCAAAGAAAATAATGCAAAAGTTAGTCCAGCTTAACTCATATTCATAACTCTATAATAGAGTTAAGTGAAATTCCATCACTTGCCAAGATAGTGATTTATTAAATTAAAACAAAGATGATATATCAAAGCCACGTGACCATGAAAATATGTCAGTCCGCGTCTATAATAACCTTTTCGTATTCCGACTAATTTTTCGAATTAGCATTAATTGATCCAACTACTGTTGTAGGAAAATTCGTGTCTCCAAAGAAAAATGCTAACTTGCATTACCAAAAAAATGCTTTAATTCACTCACGATGTTAACTTTCTAATAATCGGTTTGACAAGAAGAAGGAAAGTTCTAGTAACATCCCCTAGGTTATATATTGCTAAAAATAAAAGGGGGGAAGAAAATAATAACAATTTACTTGATTGTTATTAAAATGCAACTAATTACAGAATTATTTAAAATAACTGTGAAATAGATGTGCAATTATTTCAATTGCCTGAAATTAATGAATTGTTATAACCATGAAGGAAACAATATTTCAATGACACCACTAACCAAGATGAAGTTAGGAATCTCTAGATAGTATTAGAATAATCCTGAGGGGATAATTAATACCAAAAATGATTTTTAAGTTAATCCAAAACAGTTTATAATTCAGAAGAAATTTAGGATAGTTGTAAAACAAAATTATTACTTAGTTGTACGCAAGCCTGAAGCAAATTAATTTATTAAAGTAATATATTTTTCAATCGATCAGCCGATCAATCAAGCAGGTAAACAAATGAAAGCAATACTTACTAGTTATAAAGAATCCAAGAGGTAAGTGAGCAGATAAACATTAAACTAATTCCAAAATAATACTAAATATTAAAATCGAATTATGTAAGAATAATCTCCTATGTTAAGAAAATGTAACAATACAGGGCTGTAATGAAATAAATTAATTAAATTGCCAATTGTAAAATAACAAAGTAAAGTGAAAAACTGTTAAATATGTGAAAATTATCTAACTATAATATTCATAAAAATTTTAGACACTGGGATATACAGTGGTCTACAAGAAAATATGGACAAAGTAATAAATTACACTGAAAATCATACAGTTAAATATCAAAATGAATGGAAAAGCAAAATTATCTCAACGGAGTTTCTACTTCGAATTTAAAAATCTATATAAGATTTATTAGTTCTACGAGGTATGGCAACTAAATAACGAAACTGCGTTCCTTCCATCCGGCAGTCGCCTCGGGCAGGGCTGTAAGTGGAATGCCATTGACCTTGATACTTTCCAAGCAACAACCCATTGTTTCGTCCCTATGTCTGCTATAGTTTATTTTCGAGCTTTAATTGTAGAGTAGTGTCGTGATAATGGTGGACATAAAATTCGAGAAGCGAATTGATCTGAAATTCCTTGTCAAATCGAAAAGATCTCCAACAGAATATTTACAAATATTAAAGGAGGTGTTTGGTGATAATGTTATAACACGTGTGCGATTTTTGAATGGTACCAATGATTTTCTGAAGGTCAGGAAGAGGTCGAAGATGATGAACGTCTTGGTCGACCTGTGACTGCCGAAGAGAACTTTCAGAAAAATAATTAAATTGTGCGGAAAGATCGACGTCTGATCATTCGGATGATTGCCAATATGGTAAACATTAACAAAGAAACAGCAAGACACATTTTGCATGATGAAATAAACATAACAAAAGTTTGTGCAAAAGTGCCTTATCTGTGAAGCACTTTTTGGCGGACAAGTGCATTGCTGTGTTTGATCATCCTCCGTATACGCCAGATATCGCATCATGCGACTTCTACCTATTCGCAAAAGTGGAAAGTCCATTAAAGGGAACACATTTTCAGTCTGTTGAACATGTAAAAGCAAAAACGGCAGAGTTGTTGAAGAGGCTAACAACTGATGAAAAACAACAATAGAAGACATGTATGCCGAGGTGTATAGATAGGGGAGAAGAATGTGTTGGAGATAAAAGTTAAATATGTTTATTTGCAATAAATAACATTTCTTATATCAGTCTCGTTATTTAATTACCGCACCTCATAGACTTCAGCTGGGCGCTACATGATAATCCATATGAAATGTATACGGGTTTGAAACAGAAACGCTGGGATCAGCTTCCGTTGTTTATTACTCCCCTGTATATGGAAATATTCCCTAACTTTAATTTTTCATTGTTTAAAAATAACATTAATTAATAACATAATATGCATGACTTTGAGTAAATAACTCAAAATTAATTCTTACAAACTTGAATTTAAATGAAGTAAAATTCAAAAGTCTATTTCGAAAATAAATTTAGCTAATTAACTTAAATTTTAATAATCATCAAATATATGTAGGTTACTTTAATAAATACATTCCAATACAGATCAAAAACAAAAAACTATAAAAGAAGGAGATGCTAAAGCTGCAAGACTGGAACTTTCATGGGAAAACAAGCCAGGCGGAGGAACTAGGATCAATTACAAACAAAGATATATAAACATGTACGGGTCAACACTGTATAGGAAGTGAATTTGATGTCCAAACGCAACACTCAGTCAGCTGGGTGATTTGAAAATTCTAAAGCGAAGATACAAAAGCTGGCGAAACAAAGCGAATGTTACGTAGAGGATATAAAATCAGCGCTATAGCCAACTTCAACAGGTACATAACATATATGCAAATATATCAAGAGACTCCAGAGAGACATGAGGACCGCAACAGACCTGAAAGGATCGCAGTGGATAAGTTTAAAATGCCAGTTATACACACCTAAAATAATCTAATCTAATCTAATTCAATAATTGAGATATTTCCACCCAAATTCTTCCAAGATCTTTCATAATGTGGTAAACCATAAGTTTCAAGTAAAATATATCAAAGAAATCTGCTTCTGGGTTTCCGGGCTGGAACCGCGTCACTAGTATATCTGCCGACGTTTTGTACCCATTTGTATGGGACATCTTCAGGGCTGAAATACTGCACTGAAACTGACACTGAAACTCACCAGTTTCAGTGCAGTAGTTCAGCCCTGAAGATGTCCCATACAAATGGGTACGAAATGTCGGCAGATATACTAGTGACGCGGTTCCAGCCTGGAAACCCAGAAGCAGATAGCATGGACCACGACCGCGGAAGTCTACGTACCAAAGAAAGTTCTTAAACATTTTTTGTGAATACATGTTGAATGTTTCGTATGATAGTAATATTCACTTACCTCTAATTGTATAGACTTATACATCTATGATATATGTATATGCTGCTTCACATTATGTTTTAACATATTTTCTAACAACTTTAAATGAGATGCTGTAATAAAGTTAAATTTGTGCAGTGTGCGTCTTGGCTTTCAACGGTACGGAACGTGTGCGGAATTAATTGTTTCGTACGGGTATTTATTACCGTAGTTCTCCAGGTACAACACTGCTTAATTATCTGCTGATGAGGACAACTTAGGTGTCGAAATACGTATACAGAATTACGAAAGTTAATGTGGAAAGGGGTTATGTATCAACCTTAGTGATTATGCTATAATAAGTCTGGTGGAAAGTGGATACGGCTATAGAATGTGTGTAAAGTGTGTAAAGTACCAGCGAACAATTCAGTGAACATTGAAAAATTTGTAAAAAAAATTGTGGATTACAAAAGACATACTTGTATACAATAATGAAATGTGGAAATAACTCATTGTGCTTATGTGTCCGCGAATGATGTCTAAGTCTTTATTTTCATTTTATATTTCTGAATGTTTTATATTTTTATACCAAAAATAAATAACAAATGTTAGCATAAAAGAGTTTAAATCAATTTCATTAAGTGTAGACTTTTAGGTATTTAAATTTTTTATATAAAAAAAAGATTAAAAAACTAAAAATATGTATTTAAATTTTTATAGAAAAAATTTGAATAAAACTGTGAGGTAATATACTGCATATAATACAATATATATTATACTTCGTCACAGATGTAAAATATAGTCCTATCTTTATTATTGTAGAATTCTTTCTATGGAAGTTCTTCGATAATTAATATGTAAAAATTGTGTCAATCAGAAGAATATGTGTTTTATAAGTGACAACGTGCTCGTTTGTAAAATATTATAAATCGGAGCAGAAGTTACTGGGAAAAATGAAGCAATGCAATTAATTTCAATATATTATTTAATTAATTATTGTATTGTATTGCAATATAAATTATCAAGAGAGGCTGTCAGCACAACTATAATTTTTCAATTTTGAAATTTTGCCAAAATCAACAACAATTATAACAGAAACGAGAAACCAGGTGCATGCACAAATACTATTTGCCAATATATGTACGTTGGTATCTTCCTCAAAATAATTAGACTGTTTAGTCTATTCACACCGAATTTATACTCTAGTTGGCGCTTGTGATTTATCGGATTAGCGACATGTCTATAAAAATTCAAAGGAACAAAACCTTTATGTTGGTATTGAAATAATCCTTGAATACATGGACCGTTGTTAATTAATGAGGAGGTATTAGAATTAGTTCACATATTGTAATCTAAGGAATGATTCATCTTCTGTGTATTTATTTTAACAAGGTTATAGATTTGTGATTTGTGAAATTGTAATTTAAAATATTTGCAAAAACTCGTTTGCATATTTACATATATAATACAATATTAAACAATTATATATTTTTTTCTTGGAGACAAATATATATATATGATAACCTTAATTTTAATATATTTTGTCAATATGGGTGCAAAAGTATTGTTCTGACACAATATACGAGGTTAGCCGTTTATATGTCGGGAATTGGCACACTCTCAGTGTTGCCTTCGATCTGATGATTGCATTTCGTGAAGCTTGTCATTTTTGACAATATATTTACCTTGATGGTTTTATTATCCGGTCGCTATTTCTATTGTTGATAGTAACTTGAAAATTTTATGTTAGCGGAAAAATGGAATTAACTCGCGAACATTTTCGTGCAATTATTTTTCATAACTTTCGGCGTGGATTATTTCAACAAGAATGCATCGACGAGCGGAATTCTTTATATGGTGATGAAGCACCATCGAAAACTGCAGTACATCGTTGGTATAGTGAATTCAAACATGGACGGCATTCTTTGGACGAGGAATTTCGTGAATGTCGTTCCACAAATGTTGTTGTGTCGGAAAACATTAATGAAGTGTCTGAATTGATAATGCAAGACCGTCATGTGACATACCATGAGTCCATAAGATCCTGCATGAACATTTAGCTGTTAAGAAGCTATGTTTACGTTGGGTACCACATAATTTGATAACCGCTCAAAAAAGGACTCGCGTCGATTGGTGCCAAGAAATGCACAAAAAATACAATGGCGGTGCATTAAAGAACATTTATAAAATCGTCACAGGTGATGAATTTTGGATCTATACGTATGAGCCCGATAGTAAACAGCAATCGACTGTGGGTATTCCAAGATGAGTCAAAACCAACAAAAGTTGTTCGCGCCCGAAGCACATCAAAACAAATGGTCGCTTGTTTTTTCGGAAAAACCGGTCACGTTTCAACCGTGCTTTTAAAGAGTTGTAGAACGGTCGTTTCCGAATGGTACCCAATAATTACTTTGCCAAAAGTTTTTGAAGAAATAAGGAAAACAAACCGAAAACGGCAGATCATTCTCCACCATGATAATGCGAGCTCTCACAGGTTAGTTTAAACAATTGAATATTTGATCGGGCAAAACATTAAATTGTTGAGCCATCTGCCGTACAGCCCTGATCTAGCACACTGTGATTTCTTTTTGTTCCCACACGGGATGAATATATTTCGTGGTCAACGGTTTTCTACGCCTGAGGGGTCAGCGGTGGCATTCTAAACTCCCATTTTGGAGATACCGCCGCAATAAAACTATTTTCGATAATAAAAAAAATTTTTTGGTTGCTATTCCTGAAATATAAACGGCTACCCTCGTGTATATATGTATATATATGTATTATATATATATATATATATATATATATATATATATATATATACATTATATATATATATATATATATATATACACTGCGTTGAAATTTGTAATATTTAAGGTATTTTAATTCTGTTTGGAACTAATAGAATGTCAAATTCTAGCTTTTCATTACTCGATAACTAAAGTTTATTCTCCTACAATTTTTTTATCCTTTTCGTACTCCATCAGGTTATATTCTAGTATGGGTTAGTACTGTAGCACAAGTATGGACTAGTACTGTGTCAAAAATATAGGCTAGTCTATATTACGAGCAGAATGCCTACTAAAGGCGCAATAGACAAAGTTAAGAAAAGAAAAACAGCGGAAAGCTGAATATATAGATCAAGCAATTAAGTAGAAAATTATGTGTGCTTTAAAAGTTTAGCAAGAAAGGCACATGTGAGCCTTCATAAAGCAACAAAGATTAGATTGATTGTACCACTATCTCTACCAGCTGATGAAGATTAAGGCTCGCATCAAGTTGTTGACGATCTAACGCCCGATGTCACGGATGCACAAAAAATTTTCAGAAGATCAAAGAGAGGAACAGTGAATGAATGGGCGTACGTGGAATATGCTGATATGTCGAAACTTTATAGCAGAATTAATACGTGGTACAATTTTCATTCTATTTGTCACATAAATGTGGCGTATAGTGGGAAAATACGAAAAATACGTATATATGTATATATGTATATATGTATATATGTATATATGTATATATGTATATATGTATATATGTATAATGTATGTATATATATATATATATATATATATATATATATATATTCCTATACTATCAAATGAATATGAATATGATTTGGCGTGAAAACAAACAAGTTAGAGCATTAGATCTTTTAATTATTTTCTAGTACAACCTCCTTGAACTTAAGCGATCTTGGACTAATGGTACTGAACTGGCATTATGTCGTTTTTGTAACAATCTTTCTCAAGACCCTCAAAGTATTTCTCAATTGCTGTAATTAGTTCTTCGTTCAACAGGAACTTCTTTCCAACAAGGAAAATTTTGGATTTGGGGAAGAAGTGGCGAATAATGTGAATAAGGCACAACTCGAAATCTCTCTGATTGTTGCAAGAAGAAGCATTATTGCGAAGAAAGAGAGTTTTACATGGGATATTTCAGGTTGTTTTTATTCTAGTAGAATAAAATAATACTTAAATAATAATAAGTAATAAGTAAAGGTTTGGCTTTTTGCTAAATGAAAAAGATGAAAATTATCCCCTTCGACTTCCGAAAATATTGCAGTTATTACCTTAGCCTACAACTTTGGCTACATTTGGCGATAGATTATAATGTGTTTACCGTTCATTGCTGTTTGGATTCAGTAAAATAGTGAAAGAGTCAAGTTTCGTTAGCCGTATTAAATTTTCGCGAAAATCTGCTTGGTTTTTGTTAAACTGCTTCGTTTTGGAATTTTCTATTTAATGTCGGAAATAAACAAAAATTCAAAATGAGTAAGCGAATTATCGTTCTTCTAAGAATTCTAAAGCAATAGCTTTAAAAATTTTAATCTTCTTTAAAAAGTACTTTCCCAATTGCATATTTCTGAGTAAAAAGAAAATTAGTCCAAAGAATTACACAGGTTGCTTAAATGGTGTTGTACATAAAATGTTAATATGTTAAGTAGAAATATTAATTCAATCTCTTTAACTAAAAGATAAATAAGAACTGTAAATGAGGATTAGGTATTAGTTGATGACACATTTCAAGCAATAGTTTGATATTACAAGTGCTTAATGATTCAATAAGTCGTCAAACAGAATCGATAAGAATTACGGTCTTAGCGAAGTAGCTATTGCGTCTAGAATTATACAATGTTTAAGACGGTTTGTAATCAGGTAGAACTAGAAGTTACAATATTCATTTTTTTACGAAAAGCAGATTTTAATAAATGTAATGAAAATAATATGGCAAAAGATAGAAAGGTGACATAAATCCGGTGTTTTTAATTTGATTATAGCTGAAATAATACAAAGGATTAAAAGAATATTATGGAATAGAAGGATATAGAAAAAATATATAGATGATATTTGTCCCACGTTCTTTTCTAGATAGTACTGCCTTAGTAGCCAAATTATCTTTAATTATTTTATTAATTTTTAATACATCCAAGCATTTCAAAACAATTTTTATATAAATGGACAATCTAGTATAATCAAACAAACTTTGTTTATTTAAAGAAAACTAACAAATTTAAGTTAATGTGAATTAAATAAACGAAATTATATTAATTTCGTTTCATCAGGAAAAGTTTCAACATCGCATACAGAAAACTCGTTCTAAAAAATCATAATTGAAGCCACTCGATGGAAGCATGAAGCAATTTTGTCTACAACTCCGATCATATACTTAAAGCGAGTAGGTAAACTAGCGGCGATTGTTATTTTCGCCTACGCTATGCTACCGTGATTACAAGTTTGTTAATCTCCTACTATAAGCATATAAGAAAGAAGGCGTGCACATTTCAAGCTAATATTTAATAAGTTATTTTTTCGTAAAGGAAATGAGAGATTTATTTAAATTACGATACGTATGATACTGTTTAATTTTCCTAAATAATAACAGTGTAAATATATAGAAGTTGCATATTATTTAAAACGTACCTTTCAGAGGATCTTGTGAATTAACTGCAACCGTCGTCCTTGAATAGATTCTTGATTGCTATTTGATTATTATGATTACTTTATGGCTTCTACAATAATTATCTGCATCAATGTACCTTCACCCTTTAGGCTGTTAATATACGAGCATGCAGAATAAGTTACGCCCTAGTGATTGTAATATATCATTTACATTAATTTTTACTGCGTTTCAACCAAATTTGCATTAAATATACGTAAAATCATATCGACTGTGCAAAATATATTTCTAACATTCAGAGTAATCGCTCAAATTACAAAATTCATGTTCCTTGTCTTAATAATTATTATAATTGTGATGTATTGTACATGCAGAAATTTCACAAAACCTGTTTACGACCTCGTTAGACTTTTGAAACTAAGTAGACAGGCAATTAAAATTTATTTATTGTTCTATTTTCATATTTTAATACATATATACAAATTTCACGAAATTTTCTTGTTATAAAAATTCAAATTAATTTAAAAGAAAAATTAATTAACAAGTTTTTTTACAAACATATAAAACTATTGTATACGTATAATACTTCCAATAAAGTTGTTATTTAGGGTGAACTATGATTCTAAAATAGACGATATTTCTTACTTAAAATTTTAATAGTTGTCATCTTTAAGTTGTTTGTATTTACAAGTTCGTAGAATATTTACGAAGATTTTATTGTTGCGTTATTTTCGAAGTGAGATATTAGGAAATGGATAACAAATCATTGTTTGTAGAATTTTCGCCAACGATTAAATAATCTTGCAACAACAATTAAACTTCTGGCTAGTTTAGATTCACGAACATGTTAGCAAATTTTCTATAACTAGGGCAGTAGTGCTTAAATCTAGAAGAACTGCAGATTGTACTGGGACATTCGATATCGAATGAAAAACTCATGTGGGAAATCAATCGCGAAACTGTCACAAGAAATAGTTAAGGTTTTTGCCTGTCAACATTCGCTTAAACGGGAAAGGGAAACCACGAAAAACCTTCAGCAGCAGGCCATCGATCTCGAACTTGAAACCTCCGACATGAATTACCACTGAACTATCTGCCGGCACCATTTGTATGTTTTTTTTATGTATTTTATCTGTGTTCTGGTATTTTCTTAACATTCTTTGTCTTATAATGAAGCTGGTTATAGTGCGAGGCCAACTACCTAACCATGAAATAAAAGAGATACGGTCTTGCTGATGATTTTATTTTCTAAGGTAGTCTGTCATAATTTAAACGCACTTGAAGAAATATATTTCTGTTAGTTTTTAAGAGGCATCCATCTTCTGTTCCAATTAGTTCTCTTTTGTAAAATGGCTGCCTCTGAAGTACTAAAAAGATATTGTGATTGAATAATCTCAAAGAAGTTACGCACTCGTAGAGGATGGGTTGGACTTTGGCCATCTTGTAAATTCGTACATTGCCATGAAGAAAGAGGGATTCTTTGTGACGCAATCCTGGGCATAAAAATTTGATAACTGCGATGTTTTAATTTTACAAAACTCCCTTTGAAGTAAAATTGGATACATAAGTAGAGAAATGTTACTATTGAACGTTACTAGGCAACATGGCTAGACTTGCATTCCACAAACTACAATATAATAGTATTCAAATTGAGGTCAAGCTGAGATAATACAATTTGATTACATTGATTATTTATGTAAAATCACGTGTACTATGATATAGTTAGGGTAGAAGAAAAATGTGTAGGCCAACGTTTTCCAAAATGTGCAATCACGTTTCTGAGAAGTCCTTGAAGAGAAAGCAGTAGAAAAAGAGAACATATTAGAACCTAAATTGGTATGTATGTACGTATATAGAAATGAATACAAAGCATCTTTGCTGGATGCTAGACATAGTAATTTATTGCAAAAGGTGCACATATTCTCTACATGCGGGTACGATCTAAAATTACATCTAATTTAGTTTATTTAAATAAACAGCAGACTTAAATGCGTCCCTATCGCACTACTTAATTTGTTCAAGTTTTGTTTTAAACAAGAAGTAGCTATCCTTACTTTACGTTCGATGTGAGCCGGTTCCGGTATATCTATTATAAATTATTGCAGAGAAAATTACAATATAATCTGCATGGTTATTTTGAATTATGCTTGAAATTTCTCTTGCAGAGTTAAGCTAACCCGATAATGGCTGTCAACGAAAATTATCTCTTCTTTTCTGTACTTGATGTTAGGTGAACGAATTCTTCGTCTTTTACTTTAAACAAAAAACTGTTAATTTCAAAGAAGTAACATTGAAATAACGTCTTTATATTATATTCTGTCTAGTGCACAAGGCTTAGCAATGTCCGAGTGCTAGAAACGGAAGGTGTGTTTCATACATATTTCAAACAACAGAATACCGTGAAAGATCTTTAATAATGTGAGGAATTTCAATTAAAATGATACTTTTCATTGGAAAAGTCTATATGTTTGCATATATTAAATTCACTTTAATATCATACTTTAGGTATTATACGAGGTTAGATCAATAATTTGTGAGCTTAGATAAGAAAATACAAATGTTTTGATAAAAAATTTAATTCTTTTCTACATATTCTCCCTGCAATTAATTATATTAAGTTTACTGGTACTCAAATTTTTTCATTCCACCCGAAAAGTAAGCTTTATGAAACTGTTGGAAACATGCCTCAGTTTTAGTGATTATCTATTTACTCTAATCCAGATCTCACCATCAAAACAAGTTTTTTGGTTGAGAAAATGGAAAACAATTGAAGGGGAGAAATCTGTCGAGTAAGCTGAATGCCAAAGTAGCTGACATGTAGTTCATAAATTTATGCCATTGAAATATATGCATTATCCTGAATCTGAAAGTGATGCATAGCATTCTTCTGATATCGTGTCACCATTTTGAAAGTAATCGATAAGAAGAATTTCACTGCAGTCCCAGAAGACGCCTCCCCTAACCATTTTGGTCGAGTGTGTGGTCTTTGCCTTCTTCGAAATACTTGTTACTAGCTTCGATTCATTATTTTGACTATTGCTTCATTTAAGTTGTATAATGATATATTCAGTCTTTATTAAACGTATTAGGGACCAAACAAATTTTGTATCATATCTTAACTTCAGTAAATTAAGTGCCAAAATACTGTTACGCGCTCGTAGCGTCTTTAATAGATCAGCAGTATTTATGTCCGTTACAAAGTTGCCGAAGAACATCTCGAATTTGCGTCATTATAAGGTCAGATAGCTACATTACACGTACTTTCTTTGCCCACTTGTCAAGATTGATAAGATTAAATTCTAGTGTTCTACTACATTATTTAAACCAGTAAATCAGTTTCTTTTTGAGATCAACTTAGCCAGATTTATTAATAAAGGAGGTAATTTAGTTCTGAGATTAATCTTGTTAATTCTTACTAAAATAGTTTTTCATTACTCTAGTAATTTCAATCCTTAACTTTGAATTACAATTTTACAGTTAAAATGTGTTTTATTGATGCCTGTTTTATTATTAGACAAGTTCTAGCGATATCGCGTGTTTTCTTTTACAGTAATTTGGCTTAAGTCAAAGCTATATGCCATTATTCGTGTAACATGAAAACATTGTAACCTTTATTCTATCGTTCTACAATTACACATTGGATATTTTTTTCTTGTCCAACTATTTTTAACGTCAATAATTCTATACTATGGAGTTGTAAAATTTTTGATTAAGCAATACTAAATTGATTATTATCTTCGGCTATGAACCTAATATACGTATATTTGGCGAATGATTTGTAGTGTTTAATTTTAAATTGAAAATGCTGTTATGCTATTAAATTCTTCTTTTTTTGGCTCTGTCAGTCGAGAACAATTAAATCATATAAATCGACAAAGATTAACTTGTTTCGAATATTTATTAACGCATTAGTGTTAGTTTTTTCTTCTCTCAGTATCTCATATAACATCTCTGTTTTCCAAATTATGCACTTTTGGCCTATGAATATTTTCTTTCTGTTTCTTTGTTTGTAATGTTATTTACGTCCGTACGCTCCTTTGCCACCTGCAAATTGGAGTATTGCTCGTTTTGGCGAACATCAACTCGTCTTCAGTATTGGACGGTGTTTGGGGAGTCTGTAATACTGTGGCATACCTGTAACATCTTTAGTAATTAATCAGAGCCGGATAGATTTTCTAAGAACGCGGCAACAAATATGTATGTTCGGAAGGGATAGCAACATCTTCTTGGTCATATTTACACTATTTTATTTGTCTTAGGTAACATCGCAATACGTTCTCGTTTGTGTTTGTAATCTATAGCTAACATATGCGGAATCAATCTTGCAAATAATTTTTCTATTCTCAATTCATTATGCAAAATCGAAGCAACTGATTCATATTAAATTTGTAAAGCTTTTGTTAATTCACGTAACTTTATTCGACGCTCATCTAGCACTAGCACCATAACATGTGTTTTTTAATAGTTTCTGGAGTTTACACATCTTTCGGGCACCCGCAGTTTATCAAATATGATAATCTGGGCACGTTAAAACTCTTTCCATGTTTTATGGTTGCAATGGATGGAGATTGGTCCCCGTTAACATACATCAGCCTAGTTTTGATTCCACTTTTGTTTTATTCCTTAAGCTAAGAACTCAATAATTGATCTACAGTACTTTGAAGGATAGCTAAGTCGAAAAACAAGTAAAATCTTTATTAGTGTTGCTCTGACCTCTTTCACCAGGCTCACTAGTTACCGATCCGTCCTCACATTTAAAATGAGTTAATGTCCAAATGAAGATCATTGTAATCTACACCTGAATTAATTTAAGGATGGATTTTTAAATAACTCTCTTGTAATATATAACTCTTAAGAACAATCGAAAACGTAAGAGATTATAACGGATTTAGAAGATGGCATTATTGAGGTTTTGAAATGTAAGTTTATAATGTTCTAGTTTAATAATAATTAATAATTAATTTAGAACAATAAAATGGGCGGTGGTTAGAAATATTTCACAATAAAGATGAATTTTAAGAAAGATTACTGGAAAAATACCGAAATATGACAAGAAATTATTGCAAAATTTTAAAAAGCTTTTTGATCTACTAACGAATTTAGAAAACGTGTGGAATTTAACAAACCATATTTATTTAATATCGGGTCTGAATGAATTTGTATTTTAGTAAAAGTGTCAATGTTATAATAGAGATTATAGTGGCATTGCGATATATAAATATCATATTTTCGAAAAGTAAAAATCACAATGTATTGCTAAAATCTCCTCTTCTATAGATATCGTGCTACCCAAAGGGCATTCATAAAAGCATTGAGTACTCCGTCTTTCCCTACAGTTACATAAGATTACATACTTGTTAATATTGACATTATTTTTGCCAAGATTTGTGTGTAATCGCTTAGGCGATACTTGAACAAATTGATCTTAAGCGGCATCAAGATCAATTTGTTCTAATATTTTTAGAAAGGCTATTCGAGATTTCAGTGCTGATGGCGATATTTCTAGGCGATTTGAACTAAGTTATATTTGTAAGCATTTCTAATAATTAAATTGAATTATTTATTATTATTATGGTTCTTACAGCCAACGTCAGTTTCTGTATGCTCTAAAAATAGCAAGTTATTTGTAATATATGGAGATATTAAAGCAGTTTCATTAAATTGCTTAAACAGAAATAATCAGTTTTTAAGACCTTTAAAACTGATGCACAAACTTAAATTGAAACTATTTAAAAATATAGGTTTAGAAAATCAAAGTGTTTACAATAGAGTAGATCTATAATAATAAGAGTTATTTGGTATATTAAAATTCAAACTAACGTTAAGCCTTTTAAAACTTAATAATATCTTCGAGACCAAAAGTCTAAGTGAAATAGAAACCAAATTTCGAAATTATCATAACTATGGTTTCAATACTTTTTTTTTTAGTATTTTACTTACTTAGTCCTGAGCCCTTCTACCGCTAGGAGTAAGGCTGGTGGAATCGAGTTTTATATTTTTCTCCACTGTTTTCGATTTTGGGTCAAAATTCCTATTTCATCCCATGCCATTCCCTTCTTTTCCACTTCTTCTCTCATTTTATCTATTCGTCTTATTATTGATCTTCCTTTCCTATTTTTCTCCGACACTCGCGTTTCGAACACTATTTTTGTGAGCCTATCATCCTGTATTCGATACACATGTCTCAACCATTTGAGTTGTCCCTCTACAATTTCTTCATTGATAGTTTTTATTTGCAGCTTTCGTCTGAATAACTCAATTCTTATTTTGTCTCTTCTGTTTTCATTTTCTTCTACTCCGAGACATCATTTCCACTGCTTGACTCGCGATTTTTGTCTGTTTGTTAAAATCCAAGATTCGCTGCCGTACTTAAGTGTTTTTTTTTAAATATTTAATATCAAAAACTGTAAAATTTACACATTTGCCTAATAAAATGTTTTTTATAGTATACATTTCTATACTACTTAAGTGTTCTGGAACAAAGTTTGTAAAGATTCCATTTAGTTATTGTCAAATTTGCTCATATTTCGTATGTAGTTCAAATTAACACAGTTTGCTTTGGTTCAAAACCTGTTACTGTGAATTAAGTATTGCCTTTGCCAATCTGCTTGTAAATAGGAGCTTTATTTTATAATAAAAATACTGTTTCCATTACTGCCGATCATTATAAATTTTATTATTTCTTGATGCTATACGAAACTATAATCACACTGTCACAAAACATCGAAGTATTTCAAATACTCAATTCATTCACAATGTTTGTTATGACATACGATATAATGTTTACTCTATGTGATCTACAAAGTCACTAATAACCATTTCCATGGAGAAGTAAATTTCAGCTAAGAAATCAATTTCTGGAAAATAACCATCACTAGTTAAAGTCAAACTATTTAGTGCTTTCTTTCTTTTGTTTGAAACTAAATTGTAGTAACTTGAAAGAATCAGTATTATTTATGGAATGACCTCATACGTAAAATCAAGATAAAAGAAACATCTATCCGGAGTGTTATTAGTCTTTTTTTATTTGCTTTATGTTCCAGTTACGCAGAAACATCGCTGGAAAACAAATAAGTGAAACAATAAAAGAACCGCTTGCACACGTACATATATGTAGCACGCAACGGGATAAAACACCGGCGTGTGTTGAAAAAGGCGGTATCACCACAATCTCAAGGTGTCTCCTTTACATTTATAAAAAAGCAATGATACGGTATTCGTCGATTAGAATGTTGATATATTTGTACTGGTGAAGACAAATTGCAATATCTTCTTTCTCGACAATAATTTAGAGTCGCTACTATACACGTTTCCTTTGCAATGCGCAGTTCAACATTGCTTTGTGGACGCACAAAGCATCCTCTTCGCCGCCCTTGCTTATTATTAATCAAAATTCCCGGATGACTTGTGCAGCATGTTTTGCGAAAGTTTCTTTATACTATTATCTGTTTTTTTAGTACATACTTTTTTAAACCACCTGTACTCTTTACAATTTGTAATATTATTTATTATAATTTGTATAGGTAAATTATAGTATACAAATTACTAAACGGTATTATTCATTGTTATAATTATTACTTGCCATTCTTAATATACTAATAGCATTCATTGTTATAAAATTAAGTGTGTGCGTATAAAAGAACATTAAAATAATATTAAAAAGAGAATGACCTAAGGAATCTTATATCGCACGGGCCCAAGTTTAGGACTCGGCGAGAAAAGTGAAGAAGATGATAATGAAAGGGTGCAATAAGTATTTTTTGACAAAGTTATATATATATATATATATATATATATATATTATATTTTTTTGTTTGCTCTTCTATGACATCTCTACATAGACAATAGTAATTTGAAAATTTGGGTGGTCGGCAGTAGACTATGATATGAGTGAAATGTTTTAATAAATGGATAGACCTCTAGTTTTCATGATGACAGAGATATGCAATTTCTATTATAAGTATATTTTAGTTAACTAATTATTTCATATATGATGTATGTCTGATGATAATAATATTGATTAGGGCATAAAATATACATTTAAAGAAATAGGATATGATAGCTTCATAACACTAAGTAAATAAGAAACGAATAATGAAAAAGAAATAAACTTCAAAAATCGTAAAACTTAACAATAATAAATTCTTATTGAAACGAAAACAAAACAGATACTGTAATGGTGTAAAATAATTTGACATTCTAAAACATAATAATTTTCGATATATTAATAGAATTTTAGATTTAAGAGAAATAAATTTAATTGTCAAAAAAATATTAATTTTTAAATATCATCGAATTGAAAGTGCTAAAAAGTTCTAAAAAATTAATTATTTATTAAATAATTTCTCTTCTAGCATATAATAATGCATTTTTAATACAATACAACTGCAGACGAGTGATATCATCTATTCCAAATGACAGCTATTTAAAAACTAATGGAACCGATAAACAAACGATACGAATTTGGTAGGTGCGTGCCAGGTTGGGTAGATCAACAAGTTGATACAACTTTTAGTATGTAAGAAAGAAGACTTAGTTTCCTAAATATGGCTATATAGTATAATGTATTAGATAAAGATTAGCATGCGACACAATCGTTCAGAAAATCAGTATGAATATAAAGGTGTTTCAAATTGCACGGTTTTTTTCAAGAATAAATAAAATATAGATGGCGCACTGAATTTGTCCGGGTATGTGGACCTTTAAAAAGTGTGGTGTATGACATTTATAAAAATGGCTTCGTACACGGTACAACAACGCGTTCAAATTGTTGAATTATTTTATGAAAATCAGCGTTCTGTGAAAAGACTTTTTAGAAAATTGCGTGAATTTTATGGTTTACATAATCGTCCATCTGAAAGCACTATTGGTCGAATTATTAAAAAATATCAAGAGACCGGTTCTGTGGAAGATTAAAAAAGTGACAAATACAGTCATAGTGGTCGTTCACAAGAAAATATTGGCTTGGTTCGTGAAAGTGTTGCTGAAGGTCCTGAAATGTCCATTAGACGACGTTCATAACAACTTGGACTTAGTGGATCAACGACATGGCGTATTTTACACAAGGATTTAGCTCTGAAGGCATATGAGGTTCAAATAACACAGGAATTGAAGCCATTAGATCATTTAAAACGTCGTTCATTTGTCAATTTCATCAATGAACAACCAGCTGATTTTTCTCAAAAAATAATGTTTTCCGATAAGGCACATTTTGAACTTGGTGGCTATGTTAATAGAAAAAATTGCCGTATCTCGGATGAGAAAAATCCACGAATTATTCATGAGATACCTATGCATCCTAAACAGGTTACAGTTTTGTGTACATTATGGTCAGGTGGTGTAATTGGACTTTACTTCTTTGAAAATGTTGCTGCTGAAGCTGTAACTATCAATGGTGATCGATATCGTCGGATGATAACCGAATTTTTGTGGCCTGAATTAATGAATATTGATCTAGAGGATACGTGGTTTCAACAGGATGAAGTTACACCGCACTTTGCACACGAATCAATTGATTTATTGAGAGAAAAATTTCCTCGACGTGAAATCTCAAGAAACGGTGATGTTAATTGGGCAACAAGATCATGTGATTTGATACCGTTAGATTATTCCCTTTGGGGTTATGTGAAAAGTCAGGTTTATAAAAACAATTCACAATCAATTTCTGCTTTGAAAGATGAAATTATTCGTGTTATTGGTGAGATAGAGCCTCAATTATGTCAAAATGTCATTGAAAACTTTAACAAAAGAGTGGACGTCTGTGGAGCTGCAAAAGGAGGCCATTTGGCATATATTATTTTTCGCATGTAAATGTGATAACTGGTACTTCAATTACCAATAAAAAGTTTTTGAAAGTGAATGTAGATGTTTTATTTATTCTTTAAAAAAATCGCGAAATTTGAAACATCCTTTACTTTAGCTATTCTTCTATGAACTATGGACTGTCAGTATCATTCATCCTCAGGACGTTACATTTCAATTGGTATATATGTACATACCTACATATATATATATATATATATATATATATATATATATATATATAGATATATATATAATTGGCTTCTCAGTTATGATATCGTATATCTTACTAGTAAGAACCGTTCTGGCAACGTTTTAATTAGATCTCACTCACCTTCTCCTCTTGGCTTGCATTCGGCTCGAAGCTGGTCTTCAGTATCTTTGCTCTTATATGTTTTGTCGTTGTTGCCTGGACCAATCGACAATGAGGTCCGTATCATGTTAGAGATGATACTTGCGTCGGCAATTCTATGACGTCGGTTAAATAAAGAACGAAAACTAAAATTTTTATTTAATTTCATTGCTATGTTTAAAATACACAAAGCAACGCGATACTATTTATATCTAACGTTAATAAAAATATATCACTTCTTTTTTTGTTCGTTTTATAAAAAAAAAGTATTTGGATCTTTTTAATACCATAGAATTTTTCATTTTTGTTTCTGAATGCTAGACTTAGTTGATTCAAAAGAACCCCAGCTAAAAGAATTCGCAAGAGAGTCTCTATTCTAGATATTATGCTGTAACACAGTATTTATCTTATGACTTAGATCTTATCCGCAAGTTGTTATTTTCTCGCCTCAATAAGTACTAAGTTCAAAGGAAGATAAATTCCTTGTACATATACGGGGGTGTATCCCTTTGCCCTGACTCACTCGCAATACAAAAATTTCAAATATTTTACTTTTATTTGTCTACATTATCTCCATTAAGGTTAACACATTTTTCCCATCGATGTTCTAGTATTTCTAATGCCTTCCGAATAAGAAATTATTCAACCTCTGCAAGCCACTGATTTACCGCACATATCACACCATTATTTGATGGAGATCGTTTATCACGCAAGTTTTGGAAACAGTTGGTATTCGCTGGGGGCCAAATCTGGCGAATGTCGTGGATGTTCAACAAATTCGAAGCCTGCCTGATCTATTGCAGCTATTGCAATTACAGATCTTTAATTGAGTGCGTTCTCTTGATGCAAAAGCACACCTTTGCGCAACTTCTCCCGACGTTTTGCTATTATCGCGTCACGTAATTTAGGAATTAAGTTGGTATGACAAGCATCTGTAATTGTGGCCCTCTTCTGCAGGAAATCTACTAAAATTACGCCTTCAGCATTCCAAAATACGGATAGCATGACCTTCCCTGCTAAAGGTTGCATCTTGAATTTTCTCGATGGTCGTGAACCTCGATGTGTCCACTCCTTACTCAGTATTTTGTTCTTTACATCATATTGATGAATCCAGGACACATCCATTGTCACAAATCTTGCAAGAAAATTTCTTTATCGCGTCTATACCGCGTTAAAAGACGAAAACACATTAGCATGTCTTTTCGAGTTTGTGTGCATCTGTAAACATTCGTGGTTACACACAGACAACTTCTTTATATTTACTTCGGTAATCATTATATTATATACCACATGGTAGAGGAGACCGGTATCCTCAACTAGTTGTCTAATGATCATACGTCAATTTTGCAGCACGAGATCATGGACCTTTTTACCGTTTTCTTGGGTAGTGACGGTCATGGGCGCTCCACCTGCATGTTCGTCTGTACACGACTGTCCACCATATTTAAACTCACCACACTACTTTTTAACTGTCATATGATACTGCAGATACTCCTAATGTACCAACTGAATTTTGATAAATTTCAATTGGGGTCACCTTTTTTAAACACAAGTATTTAATCACCGCTCGTTGCTCGACACGATCCATTTTGATACTGATATGTGACTCTCTGAACCTCGGGCATCTACTGTAGGCACAGTTTAACAGGTTCAGACTTGTAAGTTTATACCGTTAATCTATACATAGCGGGTTATAGTACGACGGGAATTTAATAATTATTTTGGTTTATATATAAATGGGTCAGAGGCGGACCATATGAATCAGCCCTCGTATATGTGTATACACACACACACTATACTATATATATATATATATATATATATATACTCGTATGTATATAAATTGTAGGTTTTAAAGTATAGAGCAATTCAGATGTGTGTGTGCATTTTACTGGAGATACGAAGAAGAGCAGAAATTATGTTTAGCCGGAGAATTATTCATCCTTAGTAATTACTTCCTTAGATTGAATTTAAACGAATTACAAGTATTTTGTTACAGTCATGTATATATATAGCTTTATCCACACCATCACACACAAGACTCGCGTCTCTTGTGTGCTTACCTCATCTCACTATGTCAGGTGAACACTCCATCTAGGAACCGCTGTCCGTATAACTTTACGATGGTATCTCTTAGTTAGCCTCGATTGGCTGCCACCGTTGATGGAGTCTCACTCTTCTTCATCCTCAGTATCACTTCCACAACGTTGTCTGGCGTCAGAGAACTTACTTCCTCTTGTAGCGCTTCTCTGTGCTCGATCTACATCTTTGCATTCGAAGGAGAAGCAGTGAGCGTCGTCTTTATCCATTCTGGCTAGGTATGCGTTGAACTGCTGTGTGGGTGAAGTAGAAGTGTACCTCGCTGTGGTCCCGGTCTATTTACTTCGTGATGTTGCGGATCAGTCTCTACGTCCATCGTTCTCCTATTTCGTTTTTGCCACGTTTGTCAGTCAAGTTTTCGCTTGCGCCCTGACTTATCTAACTCCAACCTCTCTCTGGGTCCCGTAGACTCTCTTCCTTTCCTGGGCTAGTAGATCGATAGGTTTTACTTCCGCAATCACTGGTTTCGCCAGTTCGAAAACCGTACGGTATGAGCTTGAAATTTTCCAATAGTATTGATTGGGTGACGTATCATAAATAATTATAATAATAGTAATAATCGAGCCTTTACATCTCTCAATAGCTGAACGCTATTTACAAGGGGCGTTGACAGGACATGAGTTATTATTATGCCCCGGCTATAGTACACAAAGATTATGCCAAAAAATTATAAGGTAAAACGAAGAATTTCTTTAGTACAAGTGTTGTTATAGTATATATTCAAAATGGTTTACACATATTTTTTTTTCGCAACTGTAAATTAAATTTCATATTACGAGGATGTTATTTTAAAATGTAAAAGGAGAATCAAATTCTTTTAGGATAGGATCTAAATTTCACATTCTCATTTATGAATTACATGTAAAGGTATTTATTATGTATGTATTATGTAGGAAATTCAAATAAGTAAAAGTCGTAATGACTTGAAAAGGAACATCTCATCCCACGTGGAATTAATTCATATTGTTCTTACTAATGTAGTGAACACAATATCTTATAGGTGATCGAAATCACGTAGGAGACATCAGGGTTACTCAATTGTTAGATTTTAACCACTATGCTTCCAGCTACTGTGCAGATTGAGTTGACTGATGTGTAAGTCCAATTGTCAACACCCGCCTTTAGCAACACATATGTAAAGGTCGCAACGTGGTGTAGGCTATGATTGATTCAAGCAGCTAAAAAATTGTAATTCCATCTATTGTAGGCGTTTAAATAAATTCCATCCTGCAAGATAAGACATTTTGTATATGAAATCCGATTCGTGGGTATGATTAACAGATTAACATTAGTCCATGGCTAACGGCTGAACAGATAATATCGTCTAATGAAATTTAAATCCACACTAATAAAATGAACATTCAGTGATAGTATAAAGATATATCTCACTTCTGAGCAAGTTACCACACATATTTATCAGTTAAATTAAGGAGTAAAATATATAAATCAAAGCTTCAAACACGCTTTCTTTCTTTTTATACAAATAATACAATAAAGAAATTATATGGAGAAGTAGAAGTACTAACACACTTTTATTTCTAGTATTCATTTTTAATTTTCTATTATGTTAAAATGATTCAGAATACCAATGGACAATATATTCTGAGCAGGATGAACAATATTTGAATATCTGATAAAATAAGAATTTAATATTAATGATAATTTTAATCAAATTTCGATAATTGTCATATTATTAATATTTTTCAATGTCGCCAACTTCATATTAAAATCATAATCTGCTCTAAATAAGCAGTAGCTTCTACCAAGTATTCTATAATAATATTATTCATTCTCGCCCCGAAAATTTTTTGTTTTACTATACTATGTAAAAAAATAAGGATAAGCATTATTTTGACTGATTCCACCAATGTCAAGGAATTATTAGTTAGCTTAGCTTGTACATCGGGGAAAACCTGTGCACTAGAATAGGTACTAAAATAATTCCATAAGTAAATATAGAATGTTTAGGATTTTAATTTAAAATGGGGAGCGTTGACATAGAAGGAAGGAAAACTCGTTTTTTTATTAAAAATCTTAAATAAGATTATAACATACGAGGGAGCGTTTTTATATTCGCGGAATGGGGGACAAGGGGTGGAAATAAAAAAACCAAATTATTTTTCTTTTTCAATATATTCACCTGCAAGGCGCAGGTAATAATCACTCGGGGCCAGGTCTGGGCTGTAGGGTGGGTGATTCACAATTTCGACGCCCACCTTATGCAGGGCAGCTAACGCAACGCGGCTCTTGTGGACGGGCGCGTTGTCGTGCAAAAGCAGAATACCTTTTGTCAATTTTCCCCGTCTTTTCTCTTTAATAGCTTCTTTTAGTCGCTCTAATATTGAAGAGTAATATTCTCCGGTTATAGAAACACCTTTATCTTTATAATCAATCAACAATATTCCTTCCGAGTGCCAAAATACCGTTGCCATGAGTTTCCCAGCTGATTGTGACACTTTAAATTTCTTGGGAAGTGCTGTGCCATTTTTATGCCACTGCATGGAGTCTTGTTTGGACTCAGGTTCATAACGATGGACCTACGTTTCGTCTCCAGTAACAATTCCACTCAATACACCATCCTTGTCTTCATTACAGATGTCCAAAATTGCACGCGAACATTCTACGCGCTGTTGTTTTTGCGGCGGCGTGAGCATTCTCGGCACCCATCTTGCGCTGACCTTAGACATGCCGAGATGATCGTGTAGGATTTTAAAAATTGTTGTATCGGATACTCCAACCATTTTTACGAGTTGTTTCTTCTTTAGTCGAGCATCTTCGAGTACAATTTGTTCAACTTTTTGGATAAGTGCTGGCGTGGTCACCTCAATGCTCCTGCCCGGCCTCGGTCGTCTTCAAGGGATTCCCTTCCTTGTTTAAATAAACCATGCCACTTGTACACCATGGTTTTTCCTGGACAAGAGTCGCCGTAAACCAATGACATCTCATTCATTATGGTCGCGACTGATTTTCCTTGCCTGGTAAGGAACTTTATAACGGCACGATATTCGATTTTTTCCATATTTTACTTTTCACTCCTGATTATGTTACTTGGTTGACGTTAGCTTAAAGACTAACTGTCTAATAACAATGAAACTTCGTATTTATACTAATCATGAGTCGCTGCACAGGCCACGCCCCCAATGCGCCTACTCACCCCTCTACAACCCGCTCATTCCGCGAATATAGAAACGCTCCCTCGTAAACAGCGAATACTTTAGGTTGTTCACGAAACAAAGTAACGTCTAAAAATGAAGAGAAAAGATGGAAGAAGCCCGAATAGATAAAACAACAACAAGATTTCCCTTTTGATACATCTGCCATCATAAAAAGTGAATTACAGCTGATCTTTAATAGCTATATTAATAGAAGACAGTTCTAACACATATATATACAATATATATATCACTTATTTAGGTGAGATGTTAGTCAAAGATTTTGCAAAAGATTAGGGACAGTAAAAGCAGAAACGACGAATATATTGTGGAGTGACGACACATAAGTGAACCTATTTGGCTCAAATCAAGATGCGAGAGGGCATAAAGGATAGGAATTCTCACCGCAAAAGACCACGTGAATATTGTGTTCATTGTTTTCCTGGCTTGGTGTTGGTTCCACAGTTTAGAGAAAAGGAAACCTAAAACAAATTAATTATGTTAATGTATCCTGAGATGTAATATTTCTTTATGTCGAAGTTGCTGCACTGGATGTTTCAACTGGAGAATGCTAAACGTATGCTCAGAGCAGTGAAAGCATTCTTCTAACAAAACAGTTAATTTATCGCAACGGTGTTAATAAAGAATAAAGAACAGCTATGGCAGGTAGTACAGGAAGTTTGACGTTCTATTCTAATTGAAAGGTATCGATATTTGGTGAAATATATGCTTCACTGCCAGGCAGTGTTAATAAATAAAGGTAATACAGTCAAATATTAACATTTCTTTTGAATTTATGTGTTTTCTTTATATTTTGTTTAAATGCACTGCTATACAAGGTGGCTTCTGGGAAACGAACGCTTTTCGAATGGCTAATATATTGCTGATATAGGGTAACATAAGAAATGTTATTCGCTTCGGGGTAACATACTGTTATAGCTGCAATAACGCAGTAAACGGTATAGTAGCGTATATTTGCATACGACATCTAGATTTGTAATGGTGAACGTAACATCACTACACAGCGAAATTTTCATTTTAAAATTAATCGGAATGGCGCAGTTCCTAGATACTATATAGAATCTTAGATAAGTCGAAACTGAGACCAACAGTAAGCGTTTAAGGAAGAAGCTGTCATGGTCAATGGACACTGTGAGGACGCCCGAAAACATGGAGAAATTGATGTAATCGAACCTTATTTTTCTGAGAAGAACAACGTAGAGGTGACACTGACTTCAGACCGTTACGTCCATAAGTTTAACATACCTTTTCTATCAAAAATACAGAGACGACAAGTAAGTATCAGAAATGTTGACTTTCAGTAGAATGGTGCCACATTACACATTGCTAACGCATCCATGAACATTTTAACACGTTTCTTAGGGCCCAATTTCGCGTTTGGGTAACGTGTCGAGGTGACTAATATCGTCGGACTTACCGGCCCATGAGTTTTTCCTTTGGCAGTAGTTAAAGGAATGTGTTTGCGTTTACAAACCCTGTACTTTAATGGAGTTGAAAGATTCCATTGCAGAAAAGTGTATTTGATTGATCGAGAAATATTGGGTCGAGTGTTATGATTAATTTCTGATATTGAATTGAAAACTGCAGATGATGGCCTCCAACTTAGCAACATAAGTTTTCATAATTGACTATGTTAATACAAATACTAGATGTTGATCTTTCAATTTGTAAAAAAAATAATTTTTTATTGAAAAGTAAATGAACGCTGTTCATTAGAAAAACGTCTGTTTCACACAACAAATTAATTAAATATCAGTTAGCCCAGGGGAAGACACTTTAAATTGTTCGTTTCTTCTACATGCCAGTCAAATCATGAGATAAATATATGTGTTTAACATCTGCAGGTTGGAGTTTATTAAGATCGAATTCCAAAAGAGACAATGAACATCCAAAATGATAACAGGTCAAGTTTTTAAGGAATTAGTAACAATAATTAAGTTAAGTAAAGAATAATTGGCAACCTATAGCGAATAATGCATAATTGTAAACCAAGTGAATAAACAATTATTACATATTGACAGAAAAATACTTGTCAATCAATAAATAAATGTCACCGTCACCTGAGCGTAAATAATGAGAAAGTAATGGTTTGATTTTTGAAGGTGAAATGTTTTTTACTATTTTGTTTTTTTTTTTGGTAATTCATGTGATGACAGAGACAAAAATCTTTGAAAAGTGATACACTTTTTCAGACTACAAAAAATACGTGACATAAATTTTACCATTAAATTTTGTTCATTAAATTATTTTTATCCTACTCGTTAATATGCGGTCATTGTAATCAAGTAATCGCACCGCACTTCTAAAAGAAATGTTTTTTTAAGAACGGGAAATTGAAAGAAATATTGTATATTATTTCAGTAATATATTACGCAGTGCATGAATGTATGTAGGGATAAGAAAATGATTGCGACTTTTTCTATCAACTTCATTAATAAAAGATTACTTTTATCATACATAATTTACTACATAGGTGGTCCATCAAACACAATAACAAACGATAGCGAAAGATCCGCTCTAAAGATATTTTCACTCAATAAAATCAATAGCTGGTGGAAAATATATACGTATATAACCGATTTCTTAGCAGATGAAGTGAAGCGGCTTTAAAAACGATTTCCCGCCATAGACAGTGGCTTAATGTAATCTTCAACGTTGTCATAGTTTATCATACTTACATCTGTTAGACAAGACAGCCTTACAGCCGCGAGTGGGCGGTGTATAATTATACTTTAATAGATCTCGGTAATAGCTGGCATAAAATTTATATACACTAAGGCAAACATCAGGCCTATTCTGCGCTTAATTTGTTTATTACTGCTTTAACTCGGAATTACTCGAATAAAATTAAAATGAAAAATTACAAAAAACGTGTCATTTATTTTATAATAGCTATTTCCCATAAAAGAACATTCTTTCTTTACTTATTGCATTTATATGAAATTGCTTCTAGTAAATGAAAAAAAGGTTACTTACTCTGCCTTTACTTTTAATATAGGTAGCAGTTTATGCAGTATTGAGACATTAATAACATTTGAGTCATTATTAAGTTATCCTTACAAAAATAAAAGCGGATCACTAATGCCGTCAATTTGTTCAAATTAACAGAATAAAATTCGCTTCGCTTCGTTTCTGTTCTTAAGTGGTGGTTCTATTTTCCTATATTCTCAAAAATACCGCTCTTTCTGTTATGTATTTAAATAGTACATATGTAATATGTATATCATAAACATTACTTATTATTATATGTACTTACGTATGACTGAAATTAGTAATAATATACATTTGAACTGAAAGTGTGAAACGAATGCTTTCAAAATTTAAAAAAATTTATAATACTTTTTTTATGTAACAAAACTTATAGTCTATTTCTCTCAGTATTTATGGATACAAGCACCAATCGTTTCAGATAACAAAGAATAATGCATAATAGAAGAGTGAAACTATTTAAACACCCTACATTTTTGATTTTAAATTGCTATTCGAAATCTTTATTTTTGTGCTTTTTTTAATTAAAAAGTATTTATTATGCTAACACTTTTAACAGTTTTAAAAGAAATTACGAGAAACATTGTAAGTAGATTTCGCTGTATGACAAGGAGCGTCGTGCGTAAACATGGTGGAATTTTCCTCTGCATCTAGTGAGGTGACAAAGGGCACCGGAACAGTTTCTATTACATTTTTCTACTGATACTAACATAGTTCATTGTCTCTTCGACAAAGTACAGAGGTCCTGTTGCAGCCCCAGTAGTGCATGATCATACCATCACAGTGGGGAGACATCTAGCACATTCCTTTCCATAACATTTCGAAGCTAATGTTCGTCACAAATTTTATAGATTCTGTAACCGCTTAAGAAGTGACTCGTCATTGAATATGACCTGTGATTGAGAAATTAACAACAGTAACTAACAGGAAATATAAGAAAATATTTTTAAAATGTTTACTATATAATTTTATAAAAATACATTTTTCCATTCTCCAAACGTAAAATTTTGGAATCTTGGTCCTTTGTAGGCTCATCTTCTTCATTGCACTAGTTAAGCGCGTTTTCTTCGCAGGTTGGTAACATTTTAATCCAGCAGCGTATAAAGTTCGCTCTGATACCTTCATAATAAACAACTGCAAAAGATGTATCAACTTTCAATTCGAAACTTGTTTATTTTTCAGAGCAATGTTAATAACTTTCCTTTCGATGGTTTTGCGTAACTGTTGACAATTTTATAGACCGTTGATGTTGTGGACAAATTTTTTTTCATAAGTGTTGCAATTCTTGACACTGTTCTACGAAAAACTTTTACTTTTATAGTAATTTTGTTTGAAAAATACAAATCAACCCCTAATAAAGTTTCTGTTCTAAATTTTTCACTGCCTGCAATATTTTTCGTCATGCCCGTTGAGCATACTCGTAAGTTCGTGATAAAATTACAAAGTTTAAAATTAGAGCACCACTTTAAAGGTCAGACACTAAACTAAAAACGGTAAATACGTTGTCAGGAACACACTTTTTGCTGATTCCAATGATTCCGAATGAATCTTACTTGTAGAAGCGTTTTATATCATCCCTTCGCGTTCATAGAATTTAACGAACGCAGGTAAAGGTATTTACACATATACATATTTATCTTTCTGGAAAAGTGCAATAATATATACATATTTAAAATATATTATTCATCATAACTAAGACCAGGACCATTTTAATTATCAGATACTGTATATTTAAAATTTAAATAAGAACTTTTTTATTTACTTTTAAATAAATAAAATCATTTCTATTAAAGTATTTTTGTTTTATGGAAAGATAAGTTAAAATTAAGTGTATTAACGAAATTATATTCCTTAAATAAATTCTTTACAATATTTCAATAAATTTTACATTCTATAAAATCTACTTCTCATATACTTATATCTATGACTAAGCTCCATGTAATATCTTTTTAAATGTCTAAATATTTTGAAATTAAGCCAACGCTTAATTTCAAACTTCGAGGGATTAAATTTCAATAAATTTAATGCCTCGAAACATATATCTAACTACATTATGATATTCACAAACTAATAATTCTAATTAAATCTGAAAACAAATAAAACAGATAATTGTTAAGGTCATTGTATATATTTTGAAAGTAGTAAGTGAAGTAAAACACACAAATATCTTAAACAATTTTATTTGAACAGCGATCTACTCGGTATGTGGAGGTACATGTGTATATTATTCTATAAGTATAAATATAACAGTTCAAAACAGTTTGAAAAAGAAACACTTCAAATACCTCGCTTCACATTCAACACACCGAGGTAACCTTGCACTCCCCAATAGACTGGAACCGCTAACCTTGCACCTATTGGGGAAGCATCATGCAACTATCCGGCAGCAACCGTGACGCAGCCGGTCAAATAAGTCGATCTCGGTTCCCTGAAGTACAATATGTGGACGACGACAAAAGTTGCTGACGATCAATATGTGTGCGTTAATTTACCTATAATAAGAAAAATAAATATAATTACTACATAAAATACATCAAAATATATATCAAACATATAATAATATATGTACATTCAAATAAAATATTTTAGTTTTAATATTGTTCTTAGTCCTTAACAACATTATTTAAAAATGCAATAGTACATATATATTTGTAGAAGTTTCTCTATTAAATTTCATTAATATTTTGGAAAATCGTACCTCATAATTATAATACGATATTTATTTTCAATATCCTCACGTACCGCAGATTCAATTTTTTCGGTGTTTCTCAAATTCGATTTTTGAAAATCGTGCCACGTAATTATATTTATTCTCAATTTCCTCACGTTCTGCAGATTCAATTTCTTCAAAGTTTTCAAATTCGTCCTAAATGCTATCGAATTCGTATAAAAGTAGGACGAATTTTTCATAACGTTTGCTTACTTCTTCGCTACTTGCAGTTTGATCATGAACTCGCTACCTCTTCCATAGTTTCAGACGTGTTCCGTTTGTTTTCTCCGTTGCTGTTGTAGACATTTATGCAGTAAAACCGCTAAGATTTTGTTCAACTACCGTATCGTAGAGGACGTTGATACTTCGACCAAACAAATAAAAAAAAATATAACCTCGCCGTTGTTCTTATATGCATATACTTATATATGCGATCACATCGTTACCTTTTTGCTACGCCACAGTTTCGGACGTATTTGTAATAGCATGTACCAACTACTTTGTTTTCTACGCTTTTTGTTCATCCACAGTATCAGATGTTTTGTAATGGCATGCAATAATCAACACTTTGTTCCCTCCACTGCAGTTGCTGATATTTATGCGGTGCTGCAGTAACGTATGGTACGTTTCGAATTGGCATGCACTGACCACTTTTGTTTTCTCACTATATTATAAGTTTATAGCTTACTCAATTAACACATATTTTCCTCTAACATAAATAATTTTTTTTCAATTAAAATATCGATACTATTTTGTATTTGCTGGTTTCTTATTAGAAAATACATATTTGTTCACAAATAAAGGCTGTTTCAAATTGCTCGGTTTTTTTGAAGAATAAATAAAATATAGATGGCGCACTGAATTTGTCTGGGTATGTCGACATCTAAAATGTGTATAAATGACATTTATAAAAATAGCTTCCTACACGGTATAATAAGGCGTTCAAATTCTTGAACTATTTTATGAAAATCAGAGTTTTTAGAAAAAGAGTTTTTAGAAAATCACGTGAATTTTATGGTTTACATAATCGTCCATCTGAAAGCATTATTGGTTGAATTATTAAAAAATTTCAAGAGACCGGTTCCGTGGAAGATTAAAAAAGTGAAAAATACAGTCGTAGTGGTCGTTCACAAGAAAATGTTGGTTTGGTTCGTGAAAGTGTTGCTGAAGATCCTGAAATGTCAATTCACAACAACTTGAGCTTAGTGGATCAACAACATAGCGTATTTTACACGGGGATTTAGCTCTGATGGCATAGAAGGTTCGAATAACACAGGAACTGAAGCCATTAGATCATTTAAAACATCGTTCATTTGTCAAATTCATCAATGAACAACCAGCTGATTTTTCTCAAAAAATATTGTTTTCCGATGAGGCACATTTTGAACTTGGTGGCTATGTTAATTAACAAAATTTTCGTATCTAGTGTACAGAAAATCCACGAACTATTCATGAGAAGCCGATGCATCCTAAACGAGTTACTGATTGGTGTGCATTATGGTCAAGTGGTGTAATTGGACCTTACTTCTTTGAAAATGCTACTGGTGAAGCTGTAACTGTCAATGGTGATCGATATCGTCGGATGATAACCGAATTTTTGTGCCTGAATTAATGAATATTGATCTAGAGGATATGTGGTTTCAACAGGATGGCGCTACACCTCACTTTGCACACGAATCAATTGATTTATTGAGAGCAAAATTTCCTGGACGTGTAATCTCAAGAAACGGTGATGTTAATTGGCCACCAAGATCATGTGATTTGACACCGTTAGACTATGATAGATACATGGTATCGCAATGTCTATTATATAAACCTTTTTTGTTGTTAATAAGTGTAATGTCTGGTCTTATAATTTGCCTGTCTATGTGTATTTTCCTGTAAATAGATAATCACTATTTTCAAGGATACTTTCTGGGAATTATTTATAATATACATCCTTCCAGTATATGTTCTACAGTTTCTTTGAATTCATCACATTGTTTGCAATTAGCATTTTCGAAAATTTTTTTTAATGATGTATTTTTGGTAATTCTTTCTAGCGATAATATCGTCATGTATTGCTAATATAAATTCTTCTGTTTCTGGAAATAATCATCCTATATTTGGACATTAGTATAATTTTTTATTTATATCACAACAACGACAACAGTAGTAACAATTAAATCCTGAGAGTATCACATGCAGCGAAGATGAAACATCGGCAGCAGAAGTACCAAGGACGCGGAAGCCAAGATGAAATAACTATTAAAACTGATGCTGCTGTAGCAACAATGATTGTGGTAACAGAAAATAGCTCCTGAGGCTGTAATACAAGTGAGGGCGACATGTCATGGATATTGACTGTGCAAGTTTACAAGCCAGATAATTTCGACATTTATAAAATCGATAAAATTGTTTACAGAATAGTTTACCACTATATAAATATTTTATAACAACTTATTTGAAACAGCAACACCATTCTTGTCTCTTTTTATGCTTAATAATAATATGAGTGTTACATATGATATGATAACTTTGGACACCAAATGTATAAACGGCGGGTATACATACGTTCATGAGTATTGTCTATTGCCGCCTCAATGTAAATTGTTTGAAAAAATACTAAAGCGATATAAGACAATTAAGTGTACCATACAAATATAATGTAATTTTAAGAAATATTTTTTCCTAGTGGTCTTATTTTCAAATTTATCACAATCTAATGAACTTTCAAATACATGATAACGGCGAAATTATTAATGAAATAATTGCTGCTACAAGCGTGATAACTACCATAAACATATAATAACATGCCCGCAAGAAAGTATAAACTGTAAATTACTTTACAAAATGTTACAGTGTTGTAGTTGCTACAAGGTATATTCTAAGTTTGTTATATAATATTCACTGAAACGCATTTAGAGTGCATGAACAAGCTTCAGGGAACGATCTTGTCGACTTAAGCATCAAATTATATCCAGCGTCATAAATATTTTCGTACATGATTTACACAAGGAAAAGACAATAACATTCCAATAAAATCCCACACGTACATAATTTTCACAACCATGAATTGAATTTATGTGGTACTATTTCACTCTTTATGGGACGCATGAAATAGTAATTGTAAAAAAATTCTAGTTTGATCGCTTAGTTAAGTTTTGGATGTAAAAGTTCAACGAAGTACATATTTCCAGTATAATTATTGATAAAATAATACTGGAATCAAGCTAATCAAATATGTCACTACCGAATATATTGTATATTTCGTTTTAAAAACGGAAATATATGAAGCAGATAATGATAATAACACTAATTTTTATTCACGCACAATTAATCTATTACAGGATAATCTTAACAATGTACATATATGTATAAAGAAAACAAATCATCGGGAGGCAAAGATAATTTTTCTTTTATTAGCAATCCAATTACAATTTGTTAATCACATGAGTAGTTTTCCAGTAAAAAATATCACCTTACTTATTAATACTTGTGACCATCTATGTTTGATTGTTGACCGCTGCACCATTTAAACATAATACATGTCTTCCACTGAATCGATAGACAAAGGAAGGCTTAATATTTCAGAAAAATTAAAATAAATTAAAAAATTAAAAATTAAAAAGGTTGTTAAAAAGGTTGAATTAACATCACCTTTTATTTTCAGTATATTTGCGAATAATTATCCGACTACGTTATTGTTTGGACAGGATTTAACGTTATTTTATTCGGAGAGCAGATGTTGCGTTTTTAGTGTATATATTGCAATAATTTTTACAAAAAATGGAGATTGATAATGTATATGATCTCGACAAATATCTAAAAAACTTTCATACTCAATTGTATGGATTGGATTAGAATTTCGAACATTTCTTGAGAAGCATATCCTATTTCTCCCTGACAGCAATTCACAACAATCGATGAATTGGCTGGTCACTGGATTTCTCTACATCAACTCCATCGATCAAGTTGTTCACGATACTTACTCACTGATGACGAGCATTAAAAATGAATTCTTCTGTCAGTGCTCTTGCATAAAGATGAACAGAGTTGCAAAATCTCATGCAGATCTTTAGGCAATGAAAGCTCCATTTGCTATAAAATTAAGGCCCGCATTCTCTCCAGTACTTATCACGACACATAACATTAAGTGGCCACTCTCAAATGGTAGGCTATGGCATGTGCCGAGTTCACACCAATTCAAAAGACGTTTATCTTGATGTAACGTAAACCTGAATTTATTGTTGAATAATACTCGCTGCCATTCTTTATAATCCCAATTGATATGCTTATTTCCCCACCTACTTGCGACAGGTATCGATTACCTCTTAGCGTTGTTGATGTTAAACTATCTTGTCCTTGCCTTCATAGAGCACATTAAGTTTCCAAAATGTTAAAGTCTCTTCGAAAGTCTTAAAATCGCACCTTCAAACACTTCAGTAACACTTTATTGTATTCTTCTACTTTCCAATTAATCTATAGCCCTCCAACCCTCTGTCCTTGACAGATCGTGATGTATTTCCGTTTCAAATGACACTCAAAATTGCGAATCCGTGACTACTAGTCATAAAGATGAATTTTTGGATACTGACTGAAAAGAGTGTTTTTGAAAAAGGTTGAAACTAGTTTATTGAAATATTTGTAGATGTTATGATAACTTACTCTATTGTTTATCAATTATATAGCATATTTGTTAATTGTTTTAAGCAATGTAGAAAAAATATAGTTATTTGTCGATATGCTTCCTAAGTAATTTATTATAGAATGTTATTTCTAGTACTTTAATAGTATTGTAGAAAACACAGTTAAAATTAAGTTACTTAAATATTTCTTATTATATTTAAATTCAGAGAATTTTTTTACTTCTTCTATAGACAAATTAGTACCGTATATTACCAATTAACTAGTGTGCAATTTTATTTGAATTTATTGTGGTTTATGTAGCTGTAAATCTTTATTAAGATTGTCAATAAATGCGTAATAAACAATAGAGTTTACAGGTCGTAGACCTTAACTAATAAATTTGCCTCATCTTTATCTTCTACATGGAAGTTATAAATGTACAGCTACACTTTATTACGAACAATATAGTAAACAAAACCATACAGTCATCCCAACTCCGCCTTCAATGTTACTTGAAAATTAGTAATGCATTGTACGTTAAGCAAAGAGATGTCTGCTATTGTTTAGTCAAAAATGGGTACTAAAAATAAGCACGCAATGTATAACAGAATCTACGGTCTTAAACGCTGACTAGTCATCTGTTATGTAAAAACGTTCTCTACGTATACGAATACACAACAATAATAAGTGAGTGAAATAATTGTGTTACGTTTTGACAAATTTCTGAGCAAGAACGTTTTTCATGTGACATAAACTGTCAACGGTGTAATTATATTCCATGAAATGCTTTCTGAAGTGATAATCATCTCTATTCCAGTACTGCAACTTGTTTATCATTTCACATCAATCACGAAACATATTTTGTTAGTTCGAAGAATAAAATAATTTTTTAGTAAAATGTCTTTCATATACTAACGTACATATGTACATATGTATATATAGTTTGAAAACGTCTTTACTTTAATATACGTTAATAGATGTTATGTTCCAATAAGTTTTTTGTAAAAATGGTTTAGTTTACACGAGTGATTACGACTAATTAAATGCTATTATTATATTACTTCAATCTAGGTAACTATTAGTTGAGAAGAATTAGAATTATAATTTTTGGAAAAAGATTTTAAAAATTCAATTAATTTATCTTGTTAAATTAATTTATAATTATTAATAAATATTTAAAAGTATTTTATAATAACTAGACAAACAATATAACTCAGGACATGAAGCTTGACAGGGCAAATTTGAAAATCAACTTCGAAAACTATTAATTACTTGCTCACTACTATTGTTATATACGAATATAAAATGCGAAGTGTAAAAAACTTGGTTGAAAAATTTGTAGCATTTTTATAATTCAGACGATGAGGAAGATAATATATCCTATAATTTCATAACGGTAGCTGAAATGTTATGTAAAAAATAATATCATGAACTCGTTTCGTAAGTTTTAGTTGCTCTCAGTCAGTTTGAGACGGCTACTTGAGACTTAAAAATTATGAAGTTTGGAAGACAGAAGATAATCAGACTTTTTGAAATATGTATGTTAACAGAAACTATAATTCAAATATTTAAGAAAAGAATATACTATGAGAGTTCCCAGAGATTTTTACATAAATTTGTACAAAAGATCAATATTAATAATTACATTGAAAGGATTGCACTTTTACTTCAGGAAAGTTTATATTGATGACTAGAATTAACAAATACATAGATTGTGAAAATTTTCACTTATTTTATCTTAATCATCATTTTACATAACAATTATTTTGTCAATATATGTTTGAAGTAAACAAAATTCTAACGTATATTGTAAAACTCAGATTATTCTATTTTATAGAATATGCAATAAACTTGAAACCTAAACGACAAGCTAAAATAGTGTGGATAGCAAGTTCTTCGAGGCTATTAAACTTTCCTGTTACACAAACAAATTTAGAAATGGTGAATTGTTTATCTCATCCTGTCAATTTATTAAGAAAGAAGAATCTGTTTCTTTATTTATGTATGAATTACAATGTTTTGATACAGGTTTGTAATCTTCTGTACGTCCAACATAAGCACCTGGACACGAGGTGTGACAATTAAATAACGAGACTGGTGTGAAATTTGTTATATATTGCAAATAAATTTATATATAACTTTTATCCTCTTTAACATACTCTCCTCCCTTACCTATACACCGCTGTATACGTGTCTTCCATTGTTCAAAACAATGCTGTAGTTTATCAGTTGTCAGCCTCTTCAACAACTCTGCTGTTTTCAACAGATTGACTATGTGTTTCCTTTAATGCACTTTTCACATTTGGGAACAGGTAGAAGTCACATGGTGTGAGATCTGGCGAATGCAGAGAATGAACAAATTGGTATGGTAATTAAATAACGAGACTGGACTTCTTTACGCAACCGCATCGAGCGAGGCTGTAATTGGAATGTCATTGACCACGGTACTTCCAAAGCAACCTGTATTTTTGTCTTTCTGATTGCTTTAGTTTACTTTCGAGGTTTAATTGCAGAGGATACTGTTACTAAGTAGTATCGTGATGATGGTTGACACAAAAATCGAGCAGCGAATTAACCTGAAATTCCTTGTGAAATTAAAAATATCACCAACAGAATGTTTAAAGAGGTATTTGGTGATAATGTTATGTCGCGTGCGCGAGTTTCTGAATGGCGCAAACGGCTTTTTAAAGATCGGGAAGAGATCGACCTGTGACTGCAAAAACTGAAGACAACGTTCAGAAAATTAATGAATTTGTGCGGAAAGACCGACCTCTGAACATTTTACTAGGTCGCATGCCCACAAAACCCTATCTGTGAAGCACTTTTTAGCGGAAAAACGCATTACTGGGTTTGATTATCCTCTGTATTCGCCAGATCTCACACCGTGTGACTTCTACCTGTCCCCAAAAGTGAAAAGTGCATTAAAGGAAGATGCTCTAGCAAAAACAGCAGTGTTGTAGAAGAGGCTACTTAAATATAGATTTTGTCCTTGTTATTTTTAATTTATCTTGAAAAGGTATTATTAGTCCTGAATATTACGTGTAAATTTTATTTTTAGGATATTTTGCCACTTCAATACTCCGAGATATAATGTTAGTAATTACTTTATACCTATATATGTATATACAAATGGTACTAGGAAAGTTTTGCAATGTGACGCAACAATGAATAGTAGGAAGCTGCTTGTTGCTGCATGTTGAGACATACGTGCATAGTAGCCGCCACGCCATGTCAATGGGCTCAGTTATTCATTAGCAATGAGAGTGTAAAGTGTTCGCGATGGCACCACTTGAATATAATACATTTTAAAATAATATTAATTTGATACATACTAACATAAACCTTTCACAAGGAACTGAAACAGATGTAAGTTTAATTTTATTAAACTTAATTATTAAAAGACTTAATAATTGAGTTGTCGATCTACTGCAAAAAAGCATATGCAAGTACAACTACATATACCGGGTAAATATCTGCAAAATCGGCCATAATACGCATGTATTAGTAGTAGTAAAGGGTTTTCCAATAAGGACTTGACAACTTTTTTTCAAAATAAAATGCAGACCATTTCAGATATTTCAAAAACTTTATTATCGGGTTGAAGTACAATCAAAGCATTTATGAATGGAACTTGACTTCGTTCATAGAGCCACCGCGGGCACGTTTGCAGCGGTCGATTCGTTGGACCTAATTTTCCATGACTTGGCCACACAATTCGGCCGAAACGGCTGCTATTTCGCGTTCAGTGTTGGCTCTGAGCTCTTCCAACGTTGTCGGCTTGTTGGCATAGACCAACGACTTGACGTAGCCCCAAAGAAAAAAGTCTACAGGAGTTAAATCGCACGAACGAGGCGGCCAATCGACTGGTCCATTTCTTGAGATAACACGCTCATCAAACTTACTCTTCAATAAATCAATTGCAACGTGTGCTGTGTGGCTTGTGGCACTGTCCTGCTGAAACCACATGTTGTCCAAGTCCATATCTTCCAATTCGGGCCAAAAATAATCGGTAATCATGGCGCGATAACGATTACCATTCACAGTAACGTGACGATCATTATCGTCGACGAAAAAATATGGCCCTATAACGCCGCCGGCATGCAAACCGCACCAAACAGTTATTTTTTGTGGATGAAGTGGTGTTTCATGAAGCACATGTGGATTTTCACCCGACCAATAACGCATATTTTGCTTATTGACAAACTCATTGAGCCAAAAATGAGCTTCGTCACTGAAAATGATTTTGCGATGAAATTGATCATCTTAGCGCATCTTTTCCAGAGCCCAATCGGAGAATGTACGTCGCTTCAAATGGTCCATCGGCTTCAATTCTTGAATCAGCTTGATCTTGTATGGGTGTAAACCAAGAGCCTTACGCAAAATTCGCCATAAAGTGGTCTGGGCGATGCCCAACTCTTGAGAACGCCGTGGAATTGACTAATTTGGATCATTTGCTACGGACATTTCAACGGCAGCGATATTTTCGACACTTCGACCAACCCGTTGTCTCACTGGCACGGCAATATCACACAACGAAAATGTAGACTCAAATTTTTGCACTAAACTTGTTACTGCCTGTCTACTAGGGGGAGAATTACGACCGAAAATTGGAGTTAACGCTCTTAAAGTAGCGGTCACCGACTCTGAATTTCTGTAGTAAATTTTTATAATTTGCAGACGTTGTTCGTTCGTGTACTTTACCAGGATGAAAATGTTAAGTTTACTGAATAAATTGACAGTGACAGTTCGATGATTAGTGAAAGGGTGCGTTCACAAATCGAATTAAAAGTTGTCAAGTCCCTATTGGAAAACCCTTTATATATAACTCTCGTCACACGTTACATTGCTCTCCTAAGTCATTCGTATTTTACTCTAAATAGTTGCACAAAAGAATATCGAGTTTCTGAATTATAATGTTAGCATTATAATTTTATTTACCTTTTATCGTTTGTTACTGTTTATTAATAATTTCATTACGCTTTATGTGTTCATGGTAATGTAATGTATTGCAATTTACTAATTTTCATAATATAACACTAAGGAAATTATATTTCTATAACATAAATGTCAAAATACTCGATACAACATAAATCAATATCATACAATAGTATGATTCAGAGATTGATCAGCATACCTACCTAAGTTAATTTAAAAAAATAATGAAGTATAATGAAGCAGATTACAAATAATAATGGTTATAATGCCCATATAAGGTATGGTATTCTAACCAATAGATTGTATGGTACGGCCATTTCAAATGTTTACCCAAAAATTAAGAAAATTTGACAATAAATGCAAGGTAATGACATGTATTACATTGAAAAGAAAATATTTACAAGTAGCATTCAAAACTAATAATACTCTTTCAAAATATAGTAAAGATGATAAGTACAAAATCCGTAAGAGCCGAAAATCAGCGGTCTAAACTTATATATAAGTTAATAAATGCACAAACATTATTAGTTTACATAATAAAAAAAATTGGAAGGTTTAATTTATCGTTTAGGCCATAAATTTATTATATATTGCATAAAATAGAATATAGTCTTACAATGTACATACAAAGGGAACCAGGAAAGTTTTGCAATATGACGCAACAATGAATCGTAGGAAGCTGCTTGTTGCTGCATGTTGAGACATGTAGCAGCCGCCGCGCCATGTCGATGGGCTCAGTTATTCATTACCAGTGAGAGTGTAAAGTGCTTGCGATGACGTCGTGGTCACGAAATGAGATAAAGGCAGTTTTGCGTTATAATTTCGTGCGTGGTTTAAACATAGACCAGTGCTTTTTAAGAAATGACTCTTGCACTAGGTGATGTTTGTCCACATCGCACAACGATATTCAGATAGTATAGAGAATTCCAAAGGAGAAATTTAACTGTGGAGGATTCTGAGAGGTCGAGTAGGAGGAAAATGTTTGGCGAGGAGAGGCGAGTGACCTGCCAACAGATAGAGGGCACTTTAGGCCTAAATGCACCAGCAATTCGTTCGATTCTGTATGATCATTTGCACGTGATGTGTTAAAAATGAACGTGCAACCTATCAAATAATTTCTTACTACTACTTTTCATTTTATTAGCTTACGTTTTAGTTTTTATGTTTATGTAAATGTACATTGGGTATTATACACATTTATACGTATTTAAGTTACTTCCTCTCAAATTTTAATGTACGAGAATGATTGAACGAGAAATGAGATACGAAGGGAAACAAATGAGCAATGGCATTAAATTTTTTCATTATTTTTCGAAATTTGTCCATTTCATTTAAACGCACTTGGACCAACGATTTCGAAGTAAAATTGAGCTTTTTTGTAGTAATCTTTCTAGAGATCCTCAAAATGTTGTTCGGTGTTTGTAATAAGTTCCTAATGAACCGAAATTTCTTCCAGCAAGTTTGAATTCGAGGAACAAATATAAGTTACTTGGGACTAGATTTGGCGAACAGGATGAGTAAGGCAATATTCTCAATTGACCGTTATGAGAAGACGTGTTACTTTGATAAAAGAAATCTTGTTGATAGTAATTCCAGATTGTTTTTCAGAAATTTCTTTCGTCAATTTATCTAACAGAGCGACCTAATACAATTTGTTAATAGCTTGGTTCTTTGCAAGTTAATCAATAAATCTTGAATGCCATTAAATTCTAGCCATTATTCCACTCGCAAGTAGAAATGTTTTCGTTTTCTTGTACGGAAGGCTATCATGATGTGTTTACTTTTCAGATTTTCGTTCAGATTCAGAAACATAGAGGCGAATTCATATTTCATCACTCGTAGGTAATCTTGGCAAAAACACACTCACACTCATGTTCCTAATAATTTGGTCATGCCCAATTTTAGGCAAGCAACAATGTGATATGATGCTATTTCGTTATAATCACTTCTTCGCTCAATCAACACAATCAGTAATTTATGTAGAGCATCCGGTTTTAGATAGCCTTGATAGTTCATCAAGTTTGATGCTCATATTATCACGTTTACATTTCTCATCTCAAAAAGAAATTGTGACTTTTAAAGGAGTATTGTCGTTCAAAGTTTGTGGTGTATCAGACAAAATTTCAGACCTATTTAGATTTTCAAAGGCAAATATAGAATTATACCATGAATTGCAAGTGTATTCATTTTAGGGTTCCCCATTTAAACACTTTATTTACACGGCCAAGTTTTTCTGAAAAAAATGGTGTTAATAGTTGGGTCTCTCAAATACATAATATATTCCACCATGAATGGCGAGTTTCTTTTCAAATTTCACGGGTTTTTTAAAGAATAAATAAAACACATTATTTGCATTCACTTTCAAAAATTTTTTATTGGTAATTGAAATATCAGTTATGATATTTACATGCAATAAAATAATATCTGCCAAATGGTCTCCACTTGCAGATCCACAAATGTCCACTCTTTTGTTAAAATTTTCAATGACATTTTGACATAATTAGGGCTCTGTCTTACCAATGACACGAATAATTTCATCTTTCAAAGCAGGAATTGATTGTGGATTGTTTTTATAAACCTGACTTTTCACATAACCCCGAAGAAAATAGTCTAACGGTGTCAAATCACATGATCTTGGTGGCCAATTAACATTACCGTTTCTTGAGATTATACGTCCAGGAAATTTTTCCCTCAATAAATCAATTGATTCGTGTGCAAAGTGAGGTGTAACTCCATCCTGTTGAAACCACATATCTTCTAGATCAATATTCATTAATTCAGGCTACAAAAATTCAATTAACCACCTAACTATAATGAACACCAAACAGTAACTCGTTTAAAATGCATAGGTTTCTCATGAATAATTCGTGGATTTTCCTCACCTCAAATACGGCAATTTTGTTTATTAACATAGCCACCAAGTTCAAAACGTGCCTCATCGGAAAGCATTATTTTTTGAGAAAAATCAGCTGGTTGTTCATTGATGAAATTATTAAATGAACGACGTTTTAAATGATCTAATTGGTTCAGTTCCTGTGTTATTTGAACTTAAATGCCTTCAGAGCTAAATCGTTGTGTAAAATACGCCATGTTGTTGATCCACTAAGTCCAAGTTGTTGTGAACGTCGTCTAATGGACATTCCAGGATCCTCAGCAACACTTTCACGAACCAAACCAATATTTTCTTGTGAACGACCACTACGGCTGAATTTTTCACTTTTTTGATCTTCCACGCAACCGGTCTCTTGAAATTTTTTAATAAATCGACCAATAGTGCTTTCAGATGGATGATTATGTAAACCATAGAATTCACGTAATTTTCTAAAAACTCTTTTCACAGAACGCTGATTTTCATAAAATAATTAAACAATATGAACGCGTTGTTGTACCGTGTACAAAGCCATTTTTATAAATGTCATACATCGTACTTTTTAAATGCCCACATACCCAGACAAATTCAGTGCGCAATCTATATTTTATTTATTCTTAAAAAAACCGCGCAATTTGAAACACCCTTTATTCGCACAGCTCACTACAAACTTAAACAGTACACATTCCCTGAAAGAAATATTCTTTTTAGGAACACGAAATAAATTTTGGACGTTTATTTAGAACTGTTATATTTTACATAATAAAGCTTATCAAGAAAATAAATCATTTCATACAAATTTTAACTATGCACATACCTCGAAAGAAATATTCGTTTTAGGAACACGAAATAAATGTATGATGTTAATTTAGAACAGTTAAAAACTTAAATAATAAGGCTTATCAAGTAAATAAAATATATATTACCAAGTGCTACGTTTTCATTTTTAAACGAGGAACTAAATATTAATTAAATAATATAATACTTTTACCACCCACGATGTAACATAGGATTATCCTTAACGACTGTTAGTTTAAATTTATGTTAAGTGGTAGAAGTTTTAGATAAACCTTCTTTTCTTATGGATTTCGTTACCTTCTACTCTAAATGCAAATAAACTTGTAGTTTTATTCGATAGAGACGTATAAAAAGTTCAGAAAATTACGTTAGCACCTGCAGACAAACCCAGAGCGCGTGTATCGCCAATTAAAAATTTGTGCCGCTATATTTCTCCAAGTAATAATTACTTCTACTATACATAACAACAAACTATCAAAAAAGCTCGAAATAATTACATATTTATTGTTATACTTACACATTGTATAATATTTTCATGATTGATTATATTAGTGTCAGAATGAAGAAATGAGAATGAAAGAGAAACAAAGACAAACTTTACTAATTTTGAAAGGACATACAAAAACGTTGAACTCTATACATGAGTGCATACAGGTCTGTTAAACGTATGATTAGACCGAGATTAATGAAGCGTGACCAATTATACATATTTTGTAAGTAAATTATTGAAGTTTATTTTACTTATTTACTTCAATAATTAAACGGGCTGCTAAATTTAAAAAAAGTTATTTACTTTATAAATTTTTTTTGGTGTATTTAACAAATAGAACAACCGCTCGAAATGACGTCAAAAGTAATGAAATTAAACAAAAAATTAACTTAACAGGATAGCTATAAATATTATGTATAAATTATACAAATCTGTTAAAGAAATCACCGTCAAGGTTTCGAAAATAATTGAATAAATAGGTAACCAATTAATTGTCTAGAAACACTTGTCATGCAGTCCTAGAAATAGGGGATTCAAAACCTTCATGGTTATGAATTCTGCAATTACTGCATTATAATTTACAATGCATCGGTCACCCCCTCCCTGTGCTCCAATTTCAACAGTGGAAAATTTAGAAGTAAAGAGCTATCATTCTATTACTTTTTATGATTAAGGACAAGCGCATTTGAAAAAAAATATTCTGCTATTAATTCAATATTTGCAAATAAAACATAATGATAAGAAATTACTAATATTGACGAACAATTTAGTGTGCAACGCAAAATATACTAAAAAGTTGATATTATGTTATACATATATTATTATTTGGTTTGACTCTTTGGAGAGCGAAATTAAATTAGCAATGTGTTTGAAAACATTGGGGAAAGACATATACATATATACATGTGGGTAATATTAGATTCTCGGTGTCTACACGATGTTGGACAGAAACGTCGAGATGCCGATTCTTTCGAGAATTTCTGTCCAACATCACTGAGAGCCCGAGAATCTAATATTACCCACACTTACAATCGCGAGAATCTTCGTTCAAACATACTTAAATATACATATATATATATATATATATATATATATATATATATATATATATATACAAAGAGTACTAGGAAAGCTTTGTTTATTTAATTTTTTCAAAGTAATTTCCTCTACACTCAATGCACCACTCCATCCTCCGAAACCAATCTTTAAACAAGTTCTGCCAAGTTTCACTAAGGAGTACAGCATACTCGTTGTCCCAAGCCCGCAGAATGTCCTCATCACTGGAAAACCGCTTCCCTTTTAGCTTCATTTTCAGATGCCGGAACAGTGCAAAGTCGCAGGGAGAAAGATCTGGACTGTAGGGAGAGTGCGCGAGAAGTTTCAATCCTGTCGTGGTCAAATATTCGGTGCAGGCTTTGGCGCGGTGAGCTGGAGCATTATCGTGATGGAGGAACCAGGTGTCCATTCTTGATTTTGGCCGCAGATTCTTCATAGATCCAATGATTTTAGGCAGGCACTGTTCAGTATACCACTTAGCTGTGACTGTCCTCTGTGTATCCAAAACTCGATTTGAAAAATACAACTATCATTTTCTTCTTTACATATCTGAATTTTCTGACTACTACGAGTGTGCCCTCATCATCAAACACCCAAACTTTGTTTTGAGCTTTGGTCGGCACATCGTAATAGTACAGGCAAGTCTCGCACCTGTCACGATGTTGTTCACATACCGAGATTGTCCTTTATTAAACTTTTTTAGCATCACCAAGTCACACGTCGTGTCATCTGCTCTTCAGTCAGTCTATACGGCACTCAGAGAGAACAAAGTGTCTTCACCTGCACGTGATCATGCAGAATCGAAGTAATTGCTGGTGCATTTAGGACTGAAGTAACCTCTATCTATTGGTAGGTCACTCGCCTGGCCTCAGCAAGCATTTTCCTCACAGTAGTAACGTTTTCCTCCGTAACTGACGCTCGTGGCCTTCCAGGCCTCTCAGCATCTTCCACAGTTAAATTTCCCCTTTGGAATTCTCTATACCACTTGAATATCTTTGTGCGATATGGACAAACATCATCTAGTGCAAGAGTCATTTCTTCGAAGCACTGGTCTATGTTTAAACCACGCACGAAATTATAACGCAAAACTGCCCTTATTTTATTTCGTGACCACGATGCCATCGCAAGCACTTTACACTCTCACTGCTAATGAATAACTGAGCCGATCGATATGGCACGGCGGCCTCTATGCCCTTATGAACATGTCTCTACATGCAGCAACCAGCCACTTCCTACGATTCATTGTTGCGTCATATTGCCAAACTTTCCTAGTAGCCTTTGTACTACTGTGGGCAAAAAATAGTAAGACTTTTTAATTTAAATTTCGCGCGAAAACACATTCGTCGAAATATTTTTTTTTTTAGGTTGGTATGACTGTCAGTGACATCTGTGCCAAATGTCACATCAAAATAGTCACTAGTGTATAGTATACGCTTGTCTTTCTGAAGTACAAAAAGTGCATTCGGCGAATTTTACAATGAGTGAAATTATTCAACAAAGAAATTCCATTAAATTTTGTGTACGGAATCAAATGTATGGTGCCGAAACGTTCAAAATGTTGCGAAAGACCTTCGGTGATAATTGTTTGTCGCGAGCAAGTGTTTTTGATTGGTACAAATTATTCAAAGAGGGTCGAGAACGCGTTGATGACGAACCACGTCCAGGACGGCCATCAACATCAACTGATGATCAACACGTCAATAGAATCAAGGAATTGGTGCTTGAGAATCGACGATTAACAGTCAGAGACCTTACTGGCATCGTTGGAATATCGGCAGGATCAGTGAAAACAATTTTGAAAGACCATTTGGGCTTAAGAAAAGTGATAGCACGAATTGTTCCAAAATCACTCAATTTTTTCGAAAAACAGCGTCGCGTTGACGTCTGTGAAACAATGCTTTCCGACTATCAAGACAAAATGAAGGGCATCATAACTGGAGATGAGACTTGGATCTACGCTTATGATCCGGAAACAGACGATCAATCGGCCGAGTATCGTATCAAAGGTGAGCCGAAGCCCTAAAAACCACGTCAAAGCAAGTCAAAAATCAAGGTTATGTTGAAAGTTTTCTTCGATTATGGAGGTGTGGTGCACTCCGAAATCCTTCCGACCGGCCAAACTGTCAACAAAGAATACTATTTCAGTGTTATTCGTCGTTTGTTCAATGCTATTCGTAAAAAGAGGCCAGAATTATGGGCTGACAACTCTTGGTTTTTGCACCATGATAATGTACCGTCGCTGCATTAATTCTTCGTGAGTTTTTCGCCAAATTTTCAACCAATATCGTGCCGCAACTACCGTATTCGCCTCTTTTAGCTATTCAGCCAGAAGTCACACGGAGCGCATTGAAGGCTATTCCTGAAATTGACTTTAACAACTGTTTCGCGAATTGGAAGAAACGTTGGCACAAGTGTATTGGGGCCAAGGGGGATTATTTTGAGGGGGGGCGAAATAGATTTGGAAGAATAAATTAAGAATTTAAAAATTATGAACAAAGTCTTACTATTTTTTGCCCACAGTAGTATATATATATATATATATATATATATATATATATATATATATATATGACCTTTATTAGATGTCTTGTAATAGTATAAAATTGATTTTTCCCAATTGTGAAAAGTATTGTCAACAAGATTTTGAAATCCATTAATAAAACGCCTTTGAAATGCAAAAAGTTTCTTCAAACCAGTAATTATCAAGACAGTTTTATAAATTATTTTACTGAAGTGCTTCAAAAAATATTTGCAGGTACCTGTAATAAGTTTCATGAGTTTCTTTTGTGTGACCTATAAAGCTAGCGAGCTACTCCATTTCTTTTTTAATTACGTTCATATCTATCAATACGCAAATTTCTTTATTCTCAGTAGAAGGTTTTGCGAAACTGTTTTGTTAGCTACTCTATTAAAATTCATCGTATGGCTTTTTCTGTATGAGACAATGATTGAAAAAATTTATGTCTGTATTATAAGTTTTGGTGGTCAAACATTGAAATTTGCTAATACTGTCCAACAGCAAAGTTAAAGCTTTGGAAAAGTTATCTGAATTCTGTTTGACTTGATTTTTCTGTTTTTCTTTTCTGAAGTAAACTAAAAATCAAATGTCTAAAGAGGCCACTGTGTGATTAAATAATTGTTATGTGCAATAGTTAAAAAAATAAATCACAACCGGTGTTTATATTAATATTAGTTGACAACTTTTAATGTTCGCATTACCTATTTTATATTGAAACAAAATCTTAAAGCTCAAATATGCAAACATCACTTTTCTCTCTGAGGCAATCCCTGTCTTTATCTGGGAAAAAAAATTTAATAAAAGTAAAAATGCAGTATTTAAATAGAAACAAATATCAATTAAGCAAAGCAACGGAAAATGTTACATACATACATACTTAGTTTAGTAGTCAAGGCCATTTCGTTTTTTAAAATTTATGTGAATAACGGTTTGAAACCCACAAAAAAGACAATGAACATTAATTGAAAAATGGACGAATATTTGATGGTTAGTAATTAAATATATATATATATATATATATATATATATATATATATATATATATATATAGCGATGGTGTAAATAAATATAAAAGAAAGTTATTAATTATGTGAATTAGTTATTATCAATTTGGAATTTTTCTTCGTTGTGAGCCGAGCCGGTATTTGATTGTACCTACCATCACTGAAATATAGCTGCCGGGTCAAAACTTAACGATGAAAACTCTTTCTCAAGTGACATAGAAAACTAAATCTCTTTGAGATAAAATTCTTTTTCTCTTTCTGTTTAATAGCAACTTGTAATTATTACATTTTTGATTTTGGAATAAATAAGTAAACTATATAAATTTTAGAAACAATGTCTTTTAATAAAAATAAATTTTCGTAACTTAAAACGTTAAACAATAATAACAAAATTATCAACAAAAAATGTTCAAAAATGAAATAAATTAATACAAATAAACAGTAAATACAATTGATTTAAATCAAGTAACACATATTTTAATATTATATAACAAATTACGCCAGATATATTTACAATCCAACAGTGTTTTTACACTTTAAAACTAAATTAATCTTCAAACTAACTCAATTTTTACAATGTATAAACTGTACATAAACGAAAATTTATTACGATGTTTGGGTTGTCTACCTGTTCATTTTACAACATATTTGAATTGTTCATAACGAACTAAATGTATCAATAAATCCTTAATTTAGATATTTAAATAAATTTTAATTGGTATTGATTCGATCTATATATTTAACGGATTTTAAATTTCAGTCGCTGAGTTAATTTATTTTGGTGTACATAAATACACATTGAAGTTAAAATTACTTCTACGTGTGTTCTAACTTACGAATTCTTATATATTTTCCTAAAAGAAACTAGTAGTTTGATTTCTTTCAGAAGCCTTTTTAATTAGCTTAAATGGTTTTAGAGTCATATATTGCTATATCTGTTTCTTTTAAATCGTTTAAAATGCTATTTACATTTTTTTAGTACCGTGTCTAGTTTTGGATACAAACTGTTAATTATTAGAGCAAATTACTCTTTTGATATTATATTCAACTTTCCAAGGCATATTCTCCCAATTCAGGAGTTATTCTAGAGGAAAAAAGGAGAAAATTACCAAAATCGGAATGTGACGAATGGAAAATTTCAGTTTTCTTGTTCCCAATATCAGAAACGGATAAATCTTTATTAGGTTAAAGATAAATAAATAAATTTTTATACTATATTTAATTTTAGTGGAGCCCCAACTCTTATAGCTGATTGTTAAGGTCATTACTTTGTGAAATTCCATTACATTAAGCAATAAACACTTTGTCTAAATTTCACAGTATATATAATAATATATTTATTATGTCTAGTTTTTGTATGTTAGGATATTTTCAAGTAAGTACAATACAGGCTATAATCTCTTTAATATAGGAAAGCGAAAAGCAATAACAACAAAGGGGTAGAGGTCATATATACAAACGAGATTATTTATCGGTGAAAGACCATTCTTCGAAATCTTTATAAATATAAATAAAAGGAAAATATTAAGAAGTAATGAAATTATTAAGTACAACTTAGAGTAAGAGAATAAAATAGAAATAGTTAGTGCTAAGAATTAAAATAAATTTAAAAGAGGTGAATTGTTTTAATCTTATTGATCATTATAAAGGGTAACAGAGTTGAGTTTATTGCACTTACTAATCTCGATGTAGTCCAAGAAATTTAGTTTCAGACTCTTGTTATATATGTGAAAGACTATGTTGCTGTTTAGATTAATTAATAAAAAATAATGTAAATACAATCTTACCCTAATTTAGCCGCACATTAATAATAACAACGGAAAAACTTTCAAAACATTACTTTATTTTAAAGGCTTGAGTAGGAATATAGTTTTTAAAACAGATATTAATTTGGACAAAATAGAGAGTGTTTCAAAAAGAATATACGTATTACATAGTATTATTTTGTTAAAACTATCGATCGCTGTTCCTCGGCTCGGCTATTGTAGAAACGAATACATAGTCTAGTTTATTTAATAGCCGCTAGATGTCAGTTGTCTTCTGTTTTTCTTGGTAACCGTCATATGTTTAAAATGGCTACTCCGCAGCAGAAATCAGTTTGTGTTCTCGAGTTTGCGAAGTGCAATTCCGTGATTACAGTGCAAAGACGTTTCAGGGTGAGCCAGCAAATTGATCTTCCGAATGGGTGGAACATTCGCAGATGGTATCGATAGTTTGCAAATACAGGATGTGTATGTAAATGAAAGCGTTCTGGCCGCCCTCGTGTTTCTGAAGAAAATGTAGCACGAATTCAAACTGCTTTCTAACGTAATTCTTCAAAATCAACTCGTCGTGCCAGTCTGAAGTTACAACTGCGTACAACAACAATTTGGGGTGATTTGAGACGTCGGTTGGTTATGAAGCCGTATAAGTTGCAGTTGTTACAATCTCGATTCATGATGCTATTGACACTTTCGCACAACGCATCGTGTTCAGTGATGAAGCGACTTTCCATGTTAGTAGTCTGGTGAACAAACACAATGTTCGAATTTGGGATCTACAGAACCCACATGCAGCCATTAAACATGTACAAGTTTCGCCTAAAATCAATGTGTTTTGTACGATATCCCGATCATCTGTTTACGGACCATTCTTCTTTGATGGAAACACGGTTAACGGTCAGCAGTATCTCGCTATGATACAAAACTGGTTGTTTCCGAGGTTGAGCGAAGACAACTTCATTTTTCAACAAGACGGGGCACCCCCTCACTGGAGTCGCCAAGTGCGTGAATATCTGAATTCTTAGCATGTGTTAGCTGGGTTCCACGGTCACCGGATTTGACACCCTGTGACTTCTTCCCTTGGGGTTTCGTTAAAGACAACGTTTATGTATCTCCACTCCCACAGAACCTGAAAAATTTGAAGAACTGGATCCGTACTGCCATAACATTAGTGACGAAGGACATGCTTGCCCGAGTATGGGAGGAATTTGAGTGTCGATGTGATATTGTTCGTATCGCTGATAGAGGACATATTGAACATCTGTAATCTAAACTTGAGAGGTTCGTAAATATTTGTGTAAAGTTTCATTTTCGTATGACTTAAAGTTTAATAAATATATGCATTCGAAATACGTATATTCTTTTTGAAACACCCTGTATTATTTAATGCAAAAAGTAAAATAAATCATATGAAGAAATGCTGTGATTATAAACTTCAATATTCAGAATATAAAAGTGTATGTATATATTGGCCAATCAGGGAGAACATTTGGAAATACAAAAGAATAATTCTAACTTCAGCAAACATCCAATAGAAACGAACCACAACATACCTAATGATTTTACACCAGAAATCCTTCGCATGTGTAAAAAAGTCTGAAACTAAATTTCTTGAAATGCATGGATATTAATAAATGTAATAAACCCAATTCTGTCACCCTTCTTAATGATAAATTATATTTAAATAATTCTTTAAAATTCATCTTAATTCTTAGCACTCACTATTTATATTTTATTAATACATTATTGTTTTGTTACATTTGTGTATATTTACGTTATGCTTAATTGAAAGTGGCATTTCAAGCATAAATTCATAGCAAGTAGTTTATATAGTGGACCACATTAGTGACCGTTTCTTACTCTTCATCATTTCACCAAAATATGCTAACACATTTTCTGAGTTTTATTTGATTTTCATCAATTCACAGATACAGAATATTTTATTTCATATTTTAATTTGAGTTTGTTGGCAAGTAATTCTAAAATTACGGTATTTGCACTTTCTTTAATATGAGGTGGAGTGCAACTTATATCTCGGCCATGACTACTATGGTATTCATTACTATTGATTAAAATTCCCCTTTTGACATAGTGTAGATTTCAAATTCGAATTCATATTTCGACAACTAAGTCGTCATCAGCTATAGAAACGTTAATAATAACTCTGAGATTAACCCACATTTTACACAGGTACAGGGCATTACAATAGCACTGTTATTTTTAGCGCGATGCGTTATAATGCTTTGAGTGTTATTGATTTGTTCATAGATTGTGATAATTAGTTATCGAAAGACGTATAGAGATTTAAGAACCACATCGTTGTGGTAATTAAAAAAATGGCGCACATCAAATTTGATCAATCTGAGAAATCTAGTAATCATAGTGTGACCGTGGACTTGCCTACATACAATCAAAAATATAATTAATTACCCTAAATTAGATATCTATGAAAGGATAGTTATTCCTAGAAAATGCCACATTTAAAAAAAGTGAAAATGAGGCGAAGGTGAACTTTAGCATAAGTGGTAGTTTTAAAGATTAGGAAATATATTAAACTACTTGAAAGAAATCAGTGTGTTTTTGGTGGTTGTGCGGTATTTTTCTATGCGAGTTTTACTGCGACACTGTTATTACCTGCTGATGATAATAACTTAGTTGTCGAAAACGTATACAGAATACAAACATTGATGTGGTAAGAGGTTTTATTTTCCTTTTTTTGGTTAATTCAATCAACCACAGTCTCCATTAAAATGTACCTACATATGTATATACAATGTTGTAAAGAGACTTTTTTAATCAATTTATATATTTTTATTTATTTATATTTATTGTTTGAATTATATATTTCGTTTTTTTAAATAATGATAACAGTTGTCATTCTTCGATGTCATAGCTCATTACATATTCTATGAAAGGAGTTATAAAAGTCTTAGCAAGTGACAAAATGAAAAAACTTTTGTTTAGGGACAAATTTTAACTTTCGGTTCTAAAATAAAAATGAGAAAAATATCAGACTTCAAAAAAATATATTAAAACCATAAAAGCTTTCCAGTTCTGATGTGCATGCTGAATACAGCCTAGTACTGTAGAAATACTAATACGAGTATAATGAGACATGTAAAAATTAGAATAATTTAATTAGCGATACATAGTTGTGCACAAAACATGAAAAACAGCTTCATCGTGATACATGAAAGAAACTAAATCAACCTTCAGATAATATCTATGGTCATATTTGGATAGTGCAAAGGAGTTAACTATTAGAATTGGTTCATATGTAGAATTTGTTACAAATGGAGCAATGTAGTTTGTGCTGCCAAGAAGTACATATGAGGGGGTAACCAAGAATAGCCGAAATGGCAGCGCTGTGGATTGGGTTTGCATGGTAGGCATTCCTACCGATAGGTACGCGCAACGTAATTGTTCTGCGTTCGGTGTAGCCAGTTCTTTCGCCGAATAAGACTGTGTCTTGCTACAGCTCATTTTTTTGTAAAGGCATTTTCATTGCTTCGTCTTTTTTGTAATTTAGGATTTACGGAAAGAGCGTGCGGCTGTGAAATTTAGATATTCTGCAAGCGGCGTAACAGTGTGCAACGAAAGAGACCCAATTTGTGACAGACGGGGGAATAGTTTTTCCACTATGACAATGCATCTGCTCACACAGCCTCACCAGTTCGCCAGTTTTTGGTTAAAAGTAGCATGACTCCTTTGCCCCATGCCCCCTACTCACCTGATCTTGCTCCGTGCGATTCTCTTTTGTTTTCACGAGTGAAGAGGGATATAAAAGCACATCGTTTTAACGACGTGGTGAAGAAAAAAGGAGACAGTAGATCGCAGCCATGCAGAAAAATGAGTACGAACAATCTTTCTAACAATGGAATCATCGATTAGACAAATGTATAAAATTAAATGAAAAGTATATTGGAGGTTCTAAAGTTGTTTTGTAAACAAAAATAAAATACATGTTTTTATAGAGAAATCCGGTTATTTTTGGGTACCCCTCGTATACGAGTTTACTAGTACTTTACACTTTAGATATGTGAGTATATATTCACGAATGTTTATACATATATATTTCATGAGTTCATCTTGTTGAATGGCAAATAACGCTTTGAGACAGTGTCTACTATTAATACAAACAATAAAAAACTATGTGCGTATCAATTTTCACTAACTCTATCAATGATTACATTTATTTCTATCTCTTTATCAACTCATCAAAGTGTTTTCAGGGAAACAGTTGTATTTGAGCGAAAAGGTAATCAAATTTGGGTGGTCTACAAAATTTCTAGCCTCACCTGTTAGGCAAATTCATGAAATGAAAAAAATACCAACTACCTGCTTCTATCGCTTCTGATTTATGTCACGTGTTCATGAAATGTTCACAAGAATCTTACACAGAGTTTTATCAATTGATTTACATCAACTTCGGCTTTGTAATAGGCCTAATGCGGTGATGTTCGAAACACATATTTATTAAAATGAAGCTGAAGGAAACCGAATAAACTCAGTCAAACATCTAATTATATACCAAGTCGGTAAATACAAAGTACTTTAATATCGAAAAATTAGGTCTACACAGACCTATGCAAATTCACCTAAAATTGTTGAAAATTGCGTTCTTATCTTTATTCAGATCGAGAACGATTGTTGCCTAAAGCTAGTGCTACATATATGTATGTATAAGCGCACGTAATATACTTACAGGTTCTGTATAAAGTTATTTATAAAGTTTAATGTATTCTAATATATTTGTAACTCTTAAATTTAAATATTTTAATGTTCCGTATATCAGATTATATTTTATGACTAATTCTTAACAATTAAATAATTCATGTATGCATATACTTACACATATTCCAAATCTTGATTTAAGGCGAAGTTGTTCAATAATTGGACAGATGCCTAAATACGCTGACGTGGTTAAAACGAAAGTAACTAGATTAATTTATCTATTGAAGTAATAAATTTCAATACTCTTTAAGAGCACAAAGACGAATTACAGTAATAATGTGATATTGCGTAATTAAAGTAAAACAATTGTTGAAGCACGTCAATTTTGGATGTATTTTATTGACGATCTTTTTAAAATAAAAGGTGTTTCAAACCGCGCGGTTTTTTTTAAGAATAAATAAAATATAGATGGCGCACTGAATTTGTCTGGGTATGTGGGCATTTAAAAAGTGTGATGTATAACATTTATAAAAATGGCTTCGTACACGGTACAACAATGCTTTCAAATTGTTGAATTATTTTATGAAAATCAACGTTCTGTGAAAATAGTTTTTAGAAAATTACGTGAATTTCATGGTTTACATAATCGTCCATCTGAAAGCACTATTGGTCGAATTATTAAAAAATTTCAAGAGACCGGTTCCGTGGAAGATCGACAAAGTGAAAAATATAGTCGTAGTGGTCGTTCACAAGAAACTATTGGTTTGGTTCGTGAAAGTGTTGCTGAAGATCCTGTCGTTCATTTGTCAATTTCATCAATGAACAACCAGCTGTTTGAATGTTTTCCGATGAGTCACATTTTTAATTTGGTGGTTATGTTAATAAACAAAATTGCCGTATCTGGGGTGAGGAAAATCCACGAATTATTCATCCTAAATGAGTTACTGTTTGATGTATATTATGATCAGGTGGTGTAATTGGACTTTATTTCTTTCAAAATGCTGCTGGTGAAACTGTAACTGTCAATGGTGATTGATATCGTCGAATAATAACCGAATTTTTGTGCCTGAATTAATGAATATTGATCTAGAAGAAATGTGGTTTCAACAGGATGGTGCTACACCTCACTTTGCACACGAATTAATTGATTTATTGAGCGAAAAACTTTCTGGACGTGTAACCTCAATAAACGGTGATGTTAATTGGCCACCAAGATCATGCGATTTCACACCGTTCGACTATTTTCTTTGGGGTTATGTGAAAAGAAATTATTCGTGTCATTGGTGGGAAAGAGCCTCAATTATGTCGAAATGCCATTGAAAATTTTAACAAAAAAGTGGACGTCTGTGGAGCTGCAAGAGGAGGGTATTTGACAGATATTATTTTTGGCATATAAATGTCATAACTGATACTTACTTCAATTACCAATAAAAAGTTTTTGAAAGTGAATGCAAATTATGTGTTTTATTTATTGTTTAAAAAAACCGCGGAATTTGAAACACGTTAAGTAACATAATTTTGAAATTTCTGACACTTTTAATAAATAAATTACACAGGCCAACCAATAAATATTTTTTAAAAACTTTTTTCAAAGTTCAACCTATTTCTTATGTATTTTGGTGTGCTGAATCCAAATTTTCAATCGATTTTTTTTCTACCACGTACCAATTTTTCGCAATCTTTATCTTTTGTTGGGTATGATAGTATTAAAATATATAGTTATGATTTAAAGGTACTGAATTCATTATCAGAATATAATTGAAAAATTTAACATTTTATTATTACAGTGGTAGTGTAAGTTTGAATATGAGCAGTTTTTTACTTATTAATCTAAAGTTAGGTATTTCCTCAACCTCTTCACGGTAAAAGTTCGAGTGTAGCTTTTACTTTTATATGACGCTTCTGGAGTTGCTCGTAGAAGGGTCCAATAGTAATCTCCCATCATGTTGACATTCCAACGATCCTGATACCATTTCTCCATCTCCTTTATATCTTGGTGGAAACGCTCCACTTATTCCTTACTTACAGTTCCAAGATTGTCAGGGAAAAAATATAAATGTGAGTGTAAAAAATGCACCTGCAGATTAGAAAGTATATGCCTTGGTGATTTTCTTTGTATTGGTCACGCAGATACTCAAAATTATAAATTAGGTGTTATTACACGCTTACAATGCATAAATAACGTAAAGCAAACATGAGAGAAAACTTTACGTCCTGTGGTATTTTAAAGTTAATTTTCGGATATAGCACGACAAAAAACATAAACGGGAGCCAAATTTATAAAAAAGTTTTTTCATGGTTGGCCTTTGTTATTATTTAAAATACATAGAAGAATGGTACTACATAAAATCCTGTGAGATGAGAATTCGCATATAAACGAAACATGCTTAACTTTTAACTTAATTTATTATGTTCAAACTACAATAAATACAAATGTCTAAACAGATATTTTAATATCAGACATTGAAGATGAAATTCACACTATTTTTGATTCCATTCATCAGTTGCCGTAGTCTCTTCTGTCATTAATATCATTGCAATATTTTCCACATCTGTTTAATTTTTTTTAAGTAATCGCTAGGATCCAACATGTTCCTTTTGGGCGAAGCTCTAGACAGTTAACTGGATTATTGTCGTGCGAAACTATTACTGGTATATTACTGACATGTTAATGTAGTCCTAATAGGATGCAGGATCCGATCAAAGTACTGGATGAAAAGAAAAGTGGTGTTTCTTCAGCCACACGTGAAAATTACCTACCAAATTAAGCATTTTTCCGAAAATTCAGTTTTCTCGTATAATATTCTATTTCTCGGAATTGTCTAAAATCCGCAACCACATAAGTTGTAGCGTCCATCATCATTTACATAAACGCTTTTAACCCAGCTCTTCTAGTTACTGCTTGCACATGTGAAATATTAGAATGTATCTTGAAAAGCATTACCACTTTCCTTTCCGTTTGGGGATACATTGATTCACACTTTATACCATTTCCCGGTTTTCTTTCTATTGTTTACGAATTTGATGTTTTAATATATTTAATAGGTTTGTGTATTTGAATATCGTAACATATCACTTCTTTGAAACATGGGGCTTTTGATGTTAGAAATTTAAAACTCTTTATTATATTTTTGATAATATTGTCATTACATACAACTGTTTAGATTTCATCGAATACAACCTCTACATAGTTTAGTCTTTTATCTTACATTTAACGTATATTAAAAATATACTAATTCGCAATTTTTTTGCTATATAGCAAATCATCAGTATGAAATCATCGATTACTTTCTATATTTTGTAATGAGAGTTGTACCATTTCCAATATCATAAATCACGAATGTGTCTCCTACAAAGATGTCTCCCCTATTCATTTCTGTGTGAAAATATTCGTCTGAGAGTATCAAGAAACTATGGCGGAGACTGTTTATAACCCACCTCAATGACATAATGTTTTATGGAACTGTATGGTTTGTTAGTATGCGAATAACTAAAATTTAATAGTCGAGATATACATTTTGACTTTCGCTGACACGACAGCTTTTCAAATACAAAACTGGTGCTTCGATATGATTTATTTCTCAATATGTATGAAATAAATCTAATTTATTTTTTCAAGTGTTCGACGGTAAAACATTGACTACTTATCTGGATGGCAAATTTAAACCTGACAGCAACTATGGAAAAATCTAATAATAACTAGAAGTTTTACACGACTATTAAGAATATTAGTATGAAAAGTATTAGAAATTGCTTATAAACAAATTGTAAGTAGAATAGTATTACAGAACTTCAACATGAGTCTAATTATTTAACATTTTGTTCTCTTGGAGCAAATTTTGATGTCTTTCAACATTTCTGTGAACTGTTTTCAGCTCAATACATATATCTGCTATTTGTTAAATTAACAGAGAAACTTTACAATTTAGATCTGTATTATTAGACTCTTGTAATAGCTACATATGTGACAATCTTTTAAAAAATAAAACAGGTTTTCAATGTGTCATTAATGTTTCTATTTCTGTGAATAAACCAATAAATAACAAACTTAATTTTTAAAAATATTTTATATGAACGTCATAAAGTGTAGACGTTTATTTTCATTCGAAATGGTTTTTTTTTCGTTATTTTCATCTTTCAATATTACTGTTATCAAACAATTTGAATTTTTATTCTTCTATGATAATATAAAGTGACAAAAAACAAATTCTATCTTAGTTTACTTGAACGTATGCATATGTATAAATAGAATATTCATCGAATTATTTATGTAGCTCTATTATTGTAAAAATTACGAAAAATTATGTATACAGTAGTCAAAAAAAAGTAATTACACACCCATTTCGAAACTTTTGTTTATTACTTATCTTAATAAAATGAATCTATGTTGTAATATACATGACTGGAAGTTGTATTTAATTCAGTAAAAGTGTATACAGGGTATGAGAATTACCAGTATTCGGTCTGTTACGCATTAGCTTTACATTCGATTAAAAATATTTCAAGTAAAAGTTGTTTGAAATCAAATATTCTACACCATTAAATTATATAATATATAAAATCAGATAATTGCCTCACCCGGTGTAAGCTAACAACATAAGTTTGAATAAATAAAAGAAACTGTAATATAGTGTATTTATTTGATTAATTTTCCGTATCAATACTTACCACCCATATAAATAGCATATAAATAGCGTCGAAAACTTGTAATAATAGATTAGATTTATTTCATACGTATTAAGTAATGAATCATATCGAAACAAATTTTGTATATAAAAAGCTGTCACATTTGTGAAAGTCAAAATGTCGACAGCCATATAAGTATGTACGTCGCGACTATTGAGTTTTGTAATACAATATTCGTTATTGACCAAATTGGTCGAAACTGCATTCGGACATTAATTTTAGCGAGTTTTTCGATTACTTTTTACCAAGTATTAGACGTGTAACGCATTATTTCAAATGATTTTCATTCTTATCATTCTTATCAAATGCTTTTACTATAACAAATCGTTCCCCTTTACGTTAAAACTTTTTCACTATTAGTCATTTAGAATTCACATTGATATGGAAGAACAAGTAACCATGGATAATCAACGTGAAAAAAGAAAGAACAGTAACATGGAATGAGCGACCTTATAATAAGACTAAGAATATTAATGAACTTGTTTGTAGAATGCGAGTTAGAAAATAATTTAATATTCTATGTAACACAATACAAAATATATGTAGCAAGCCTACCCCAAAGAAATTGTAACAGAACAATAGAAGAAACAGATTTGTAGCTGTGTGGATGCTGGTTATGCCTCTATTTATGTCATAAGGTTCAAGTGTCTTGATTTGATCGCAAACGTACTAGAAATAAGAATCATCTGAAATAATACGGCGAGGTTTCAGTATGCAATATATTGGGTCTGGGAAAAAGTTCGTGGCGTTTTTTCAGTAAAATTCAACTGGTCCCCGCATGGCGCGTGGACGAATTCATTTAAACCGAATATGCTCCATTATTATCGACAATGTTTCGCCATTTTTTTGGTAGATCCATGATCCCATCGGTGAAAAACTTCTGTGGTTTCTGGTCGAAAAACTGAATCAAGTAGTTTTCACAGGCTTCTTTTGAAACCAACTTAATTCCATTGAGAGAGTTCTGCAGAGATCGAAACAGATGATAGTCAGAGGGTGCTATATCCGGACTGTAAGGTGGGTGCATCAAAACTTCCCAACCAAACTCTCTCAATTTTTGACGGGTCATCAAAGAAGTGTGTGGTCGGGCGTTGTCATGATGGAAGACAACACCTTTCCTATTAATCAATTCGGGCCGTTTTCTTTCAATCGCCTGGCGTAATCTCTCTAGTTGTGCACAGTAGAGTTGAGAATCAATCGTCTGACCAGTTGGAAGTAGCTCGTAGTGGACGATTCCCCTCCAGTCCCACCATACACACAGCATCACTTTTTTTGGCGTCAATGTTGGCTTAGCGAACGCTTGTGACGGCTCACCATCCTTTATCCACGATCTTTTACGCTTCCGATTATCGTACGTAATCCATTTTTCATCTCCGGTTATTAAACGTTTCAGAAACGGCTCGATTTCATTCCGTTTCAGCAGCGCATCGCAGATGTTAATTCGGTCAATCATGTTTTTCACGCTCAACTCATGAGGAACCCATACGTCAAGCTTTTTTTTGTAACCAGCTTTGTGTAAATGGTTCAAAACAGTTTTGTGGTCAATGCCTAGCTCCATGCCAATATCGACACTGCTGATATGCTTATCTTGTTGGACTTTTTCAAGAATTTCATCAGATTTTTCAGTGATTGGACGACCGGAGCGTGACTCATCTTTCACATTGAAATTTCCAGAACGAAAGCGAGCGAACCATTTCCGCGCAACAGATTTCGATAAAGTACCTTCACCGTACACAGCACAAATTTTATCACAAGCCTGCGCAGCGTTCTTCCCCTTATCATAATAATATTGCAGAATATAGCGAAATTTCTCATTATTCTTCTCCATTTTCAAGTGCGAATAACTTTCCAACCACTGCACCGATTACAATGTTTCTACGCTCAAACTAACGTTCGGAAGGTCATCTAAAAAACGAGCCGTCGGTGGTGTCGCTGTGACTTGTTGTTCTTTAGTTATCGGCAACCAATGCCATCTATCGGGAAAAACGCCACGAACTTTTTCCCAGACCCAATATTTTAATCAAATTATGGATAATGAAGAGAAAATATTCTTTATAGATAAATTTGATATTCAAGTTTTTTCTCTCGTTCTAGGTTCGCAAAACTCAAATCAGAAACTGAAATTACTCGATTGCTGCTGCTATATCAGCAGATGCATTGTATCTATTCCAAATTCAAGACAAGCCATATGATATAGAACAGTTTAACGGGTTTCTAGTATCCCTATTTAACTATTTGCACAATAATTATATGGGAGAAGTGTATTTCATAATGAACAATATACTTCTTTACAGCAATATCGATCTAAAAAATTCGATTCAAAATATTGTAATTCTTCTAACCGATAGTCTAGATAGCCATGATTAGGTAACATAGAAGAATTGGATAAAAAGACCAATATTAACTAATGGAAGCAAACTATACACGATCGTTTATGCATCAACAGAAAACATTACTTCGAGAGCATTGTCTTCATTATACACGTATGTAACATATGGAGACATCTCTAACTAACTGCAGAAAAACGAAATTCTTTGTTAATTTGATATTTTTGTTATTTGTTGTTAACATATGGTATTTGAAAAAATTTAACATTTCTAATATTTACTGCATCACGATATGTGGGAAAAAAACTGATAAAAAACGAAAAAAATTGACAAATGATAAAAACGCCACACAATATTATTGGTAAGTGTTGATAAGGGTGGAAAGCATTTGAGATAAAGTGAAATGCTTTTGATACATTATGAAAAGCAAAAGAAAAATTCATTAATATATAATATATAAAATATTATATACTAATGCATATATGCATATAAAGTAATGCTTATTTTATTCAGTTTATTTATTCTATTTAGTTCGAGTAAATAAAAAAATAAGATATATTTCTATAAATTCAAGTTTAAAATTATACACGACAATTATTTGTATGCACATTTACCAAAAACTGTATGGGATTCCACCAAGAGATGTTTTCGTAAATTTCTAAATTGCATAGATTTTTTTCTTACTAAATTTTAGACATATAAATACGAGGGTAGTTTGACAAGTAGTGAGAATGGAAAAGAAAAACGAATTTTTTAAATACAAAATAATTTTTATTTTTCAATATATTCCCCTAAAAGAGCAATACGTTTATTCCAACGGTGCTCCAATGCCCTTATGCTATCTCTAAAATGCGATTCCGGAAGGCTTGCAAAATACTCATTTACGAAGATGATAAGCTCGTCATTAGACGAAAATTACTTTCCACCTAGTGCCGTTTTCAATTTTGGAAAAAGCTGGAAGTCGGAAGGGGCTAGATCCGGCGAATAAGGCGCATGCGGTACTAGTTGGAAATGCAACTCGTGGATTTTGGACATCGCAACTGTGCTGGTATGCGACGGAGCGTTGTCTTGGTGAAACAGAATCCTTTTCTTTGCCATTCCTGGCCGTTTAGCACGAATCTCAACATTTAATTTTTGTAGACGTTCTGTATAATATTGTCCGTTTATTATGGCACCTTTCTAAAGGTAATCAATGAGCAAAAACCTTTGATCAGTCGTAAGCAATCGCGCCACCCATCTTGCCGAAAGCTTGAAAAGGCCCAATTCTTTCGTTAAAATGTGGTGTACGCGTTCTGTTGAAATGTTTACCACGTCTGCTATCTGTCTCACTTTGAGTCGTCGATCTTGCGTAATAATATTATGGATTTTTATAATCATTTCCTTAGAAGTCACGATTTTGGGTGCTTCAGAGCGCGCTTCATCAACACCCCTTGTTCTACCACGTTTAAATTCATTTACTCATCTACTTATTGTGGCGGATGATGGAGCAGATTCAACTAATGTTTCCCGTAACTTATCTTTTATTTCGGTAGCTTTCTTACCCTTAATTACGAAGTATTTAATCACCGCACGATACTCTGCTTGTTCCATTTTAACAAAACGACGTGTTGCTTCTTTTTGAATCAGCTGTCAAAAGTAAACTAATCAACCGATTTATCTAAATATCGAAATGTAAGCATATAAATAGGCAACCTAAATTGCAGTGCATTTGTTTTACCAATTAGAGCGCCACCTATCTGTCATTCTCACTACTTGTCAAACTATCCTCGTATATATACAAAAATTTATCTCATATTCTTATTTATATGAATTTGTAATTTCGTTTTACAGAGGCTATTACTATATTAAATGCAGTTTTATTTCATATATGTATGTTTTTTTTTATTAAGAAAAGTTGCAACTGGAAAATGTTGAGATTATCTTGGTGTACAAATACTTTTTCTAACTACTCTACATATTTTTTCTATAAATTGCTTCATTTACTATTTAAAATACATATAGCAACAACGAATTTTATGATAGCGCAAAGTTATATTGTCTTATAAGTGCTTTGCACTTGAAAAATTGTCGATTTGACATTTAAGTTGACAAAATTTTTGCATTAAATGATTTTATAGACCCAAGGAGTCTCATTCAAGTTTTGTATTTTTATATTTTTTATACTTGCTTGTAAAATAAAGCACTAATATGGTGACAAATTTTTGATCATTTTTGTTTCGAGGTAAAGTAGAGTTAATACCATTATTAATAGAGCATAACACCTTTCCAATTGCCTTTCACAGAAGCGCACACAGAAATAAATTCTCTAAATCACCTTGTCCATGACTTTTTCACATTGATTAGATAGAATTTAAGAAATAACACGCTCACGGTTGTTCTGCAAGTCGCATAATATTGCTGCTTTGTTGGCGTAAACAAACGAAGTGAGAAAGATAATTGACCGATCCATTTTTGAAAACAATCGATTTATGAAACTTCTCTTCTAGTAAACTAATTTTTGATTGGAAATATAGCAAGTGGCAACGTCTTGTTGAAACCGCATATTGTCCAAGATCCAGTCAACATTTCTAGTAAGTTCGATTCAAGTAATGAGTCTAACCACTTCTTCAGCATGAAATGCACAAAAGATAATCAGTTTAGGTGAATCTACTGCTTCTTCAAGCAATTTTGCTTATTCACAAACCTGTGAAACCAAAAGTGAGCTTCGCTGCTGAAGATGATTTAAGATGTTTTCATAAACTTTATTACAAACTGAAATTCCCAAGTTCTGAGATCGACAAGGAATTTACATAATTGAATCTCTTCGCTCCTTGCACTTACTAGCAGGGGAACGTTATGAAGTAAATATGTTGGTTCAATTATTCTTCTTTAACTTGGACAATTATAACGATCGAAAATTAAGGTCAATGCAAGTAAAGTAGCTACCAATGAATGTGAATTTTGATAAACCTAGTATCGTTCCATAATTAAATAGTACACAGATAAGCACAAGTGTAAAATAGAAACTCCACACATTTTAAAAATTTTGACGGATAAACAAGGTTTGGATAATAAAGTGCAAGCTACTTTTGGCAAAGATTTGGAATGCTTGACGAAATTTGCTTTCATTATTATGTCCCGAATCTAAAGGCCGACTTCAACAGCGGACAAATCAATGTACACGAGTGAACTATATTACGCTGTTCTACTAGATTACAACTGCAACTGCTACCAACTCTGGTAGCAGTTGCTCCACTCGTTTGTTAGTACAGTTAAAATTGCGTTTTTGAATGCATCGACTGCTCGTTCTGACGACTAGAACTTTTGACCATGCGTCCGTTCTTGATTTTCGATTGGGACTTAGGTCCGGATTGTACGGAAAATGGTCGAACAATTTGACGTTTCATTGAGTTAAAATACAATTGTCTTGCGTGCTGTGTTCGAACTTGCATTGTCTTGGTGGAGGATGATTCGTCGTTCGGGGTTTGTTTTTCGAAGCTCAGTCACGACTTGCGGCAAACAAATGATTGTATACCAATCGCCAGTAACAGATCTTTGATCTTGTAGAGAAATTGTTGCTACCTGACCTGCTTTTAAGACAAGCAAGCAAGTGACACTTCGAGAGCGCATGACTTCGATCGGCTTTTCTTCACCTTGGAACACCCACAACAGACGGCTGGCGTTGATTTTCTGGCTCTTGTGTGTAAGTACAAGATTCATCACCACTGAAAATATTGTACACGTTTTTAAAGTTTATGTCGTTGAAGCGAGTTTTTTGACACCAATTCATCCCAGCTGCTTTCTGTTCTTCGGTCAACAGATGCGGTCTCCAACGGACAACTAATTATTTTACACACCATGCTTTATGCAAAATTTTTTGAATGAAGGTCTTTGAAATCCCCAATAATGCTTCAATCTAGCGATATGTCGCATGTCGATCTTCGTTAATGATCTTGCGCACAGCATCCACGTTTTCCTAAGTGACTACCGTTTTTCGTGAACCTGCTTTTGGATCGTTGTTAAGACTAATCCATCCACGCTTAAATTCTCCATACCAACGACAAATTGCTGACTGATGTGGTTTTTGAAATCCCCAATAATGCTTCAATCTGCTGATATCTTACATGTTGATCTTCGTTGATGATCTTGCGCACAGCATTGATGTTTTCCTGAGTGACTGAGGTTTTTGATGAACCTGATCTTGGATCGTTGCTAAAACTAATCCGTCCACGTTCTGAATTCTTCATACCAACGGGAAATTGTGAACTGATGTGGTGGTTCAGTGCTGAAAACAGAAACCAACTCGGCGTGGCATTCTTGTTGAGATAATTGTCTCCAAAAATTATTCCGCGAAAATGTTTTCCGTTTAATTCCATTTTTCAACTAACTTATCAACTTTAATACTACATTGTAGCTACAACACTACACGCATCTCACTGAAACTGGCATTTGATTAGTGGCGCCCTCTATGTCCCACAATGCAAAACTTAAAGAACATCCCATGTAATGTTTTAAGAATTATATGTATGTAATTGGCCAACATAAGTGTAAACTTCGATTATATCCGTGATATATCACAGTTATTTGTCTACTTCTTTTTAATTCTTGAAAACTATTAGTTTATTTATTCATGAGGGACACAATCGAATTAATAATATAAAAAGAAATTACGTGAAATGATTGATTATATTTCATAATATGATACAAAAAGATATTGTGTGGAAACTCACACGCTGTGAAGCGTTTGGCATAAAAAATCTTTCACTCTTTTAAATATATATTATTTTGTTAATCATTTAACGGATGCAAAAATAGAGTTGCTTTTTGATTCTTGTTGCCTTTATTTAAAGTTAGTTTATTTTATTTAAATATGCAAACAATTACGTGTAACTAAGCTTAACTTATGTACATATTTTGTGTACGAAAATTTTTCACGAAGCTTATGAATATGAAATGTATTTCATTAAAATATGAAAAACTGTTTTGTCCGTCTATGAATTTTTAAACTTACTTTTTTTGTGGTTTAAGGGAATACTGAAAAGTAGAATATACTCCATTATTTCCATTTAATTATAGGTACATTTTCGCCTGACGTCTTCAAATGCGGACTGCGTATGTCTTCGGGGTAATCCCAACTCTCCAATTTAGTGCAGAATATTAAACAAGACACTGATTTTATATCCTAAGGTGAATGTAAGCGTGCGAATCAAAAATCGGAGGTCCTCTAAAATGCACATCCATTAAATTAAATAATGAAAAGAATTCGAATTATTTATTTTTCATAAAGCAGCCAGAGGTGAAATCGTGCCAACATTTTTCATTCATTCACGTCGATGTTAATGTAGTGAAAACCTCTATGAAAATACCAATTTACACGTTATACTCAACACAGTGATGTCTTGTGATAATGTAATTATTAAAGTAATGCGTTTTGAACACGAACAGAATATTAAATAATGAAACAATTTAGGGAAGTTAAAACTATACAAATTTTTTATTATTATAAATTAATTTAAGTAACTAAAAAAACATTTCTCTTACAAAATTAAGAAGGTATTCAAATATATTTCTTTTCTGTTTTTATATTTTCATTAATGTACGAAATCTAAATATATTTCACAAAAGTATTGATTTATGCCGTCAATATTTGATGTGTATTACATTTAAGTGAGTAATTTCTGCGCGTTGATATGATTAAGAGAATAGAAAAATAATTTATAGATGAGTTGGAGTATATCGGGTGCCCACACAATAGGAACAGTCCTTTATTTCTTTACTTGTGAATTAATTTAAATTAAATTCAGCAGATTCAAAGAGTTTTAAAAGGAATCATTCTATTATTAATAACACCCTATCTACTACATATGTTTCACCGATATCACGGATCGTCAGACAAATTTGTGTTATTAATGAACGATTCCTTGGTAGCATCTATCATATCATTTCGATACACCGATATCGGTGAAACATACATATGTAGTAGATAGGGTTATTAATAATAGAATGATTCCTTTTAACATTCTTTTAATTGGCAAATAGCCGTTACGCAATGCATCTGTCTTATACGCTCTAATAACCTAGTTATCGACAAGCGAGATAGACGCGTTTCTCGCTTTGTCGTTCAGTATAGTGGACGACAAAGGGAGGCGCTTTTGTTATTCAAATTCAAAGAGAATGTTCAAATTACTTTTACATCATTTGAATTTAACAGCATATTCCTTCATTCGATTTAAAAACAAAATAGAAATATTAAGCGTTAATGGGTTCGAAAAATGATTCAATAAATGTATACTAAGTTAGTCATGATAGAGTTTCATCAAAAAAGTTGTCATCACATACTGTAATCAATTCCGGTAGCTATGGAAACACACAATTGAGATATTTCCTTTTTCAACATTGCTTGATCATATTAAACAATTTCAAATAGTTTCTAGTTTCTAATTTTTCGTAAACATAGTAACGAAAATTTAAAACTTAAATTAATCTAGCAGCATAGATTAATTTAAATTTATTCATAGATATATGGCATATATATATATAACATATTAGTTAATATTTTTCCAGGGAGAAAACACTTCAATTCAGTTTTTAAACAACACAATAGACACATTAAAATTATTTGTCCGTTTTCTGATATAATTTAAAGCCATATTGTGCATGTATGGTTTTAAATGACAGAAAACGAAATCATCTCTTTTGAGAATTCGGTATTTCACCATTTTCATTTATAAACAACACCTACAAGTTATTTTAAAATGAAATAGAGAAATTCTGTATTTAACTCTCATTTCTATTTCAAGGGCGGTAATGAAGGTGTTAGACATTACCAAACCTATATTAAATAAGAAATGAGAGTCAATTGGTCTGGAATTAGTCATCGCTTTCATGCGGCTTATGTGTATATGTATGTACAAGCTGGGCGAAATGAATACTAATTACAGCGTTGCCAATCCTAAAGTCATTATCGTATTTTACTATAATTTAATGCTTAAAACCATAATCGATACTAGATTTACCAATCTTCATAAATTATTTCATTAATCATTTACATAATATCTATGTAAGTACATACATCCATATGTACATATATTTAAAATCTTCAGTTCTTACAATACTTAGTCATTAATATAAAATAAATAGCTAATAAAATCAACTTTTCAGATACATGGCTTTAATCAAACTTAATTTCATATTTTAAATAAATTCATTCAATGTTTGTTTTATTTGTTTTTATCATTATAAGTTGAACATAGTATATATATATATATATATATATATATATATATATATATATATATATCCATATATTACACGTATATATAAATATATTTTTTATATATGTATATATAATCTCTATTTTCATTATATAAAATAAATGACTTAATTTCACATTTCGAATAAACTCGTTCAATATTTCAATAATGTTATATGTTATGTTGTCTTTATAATTACACATTTTACATATTTTTACTTTCTATTATTTCCCATCAAAGCCAAGAAAATATACATATACGTTGGCTTTCTTTTAAGTTTTGCATATAAAACTGGAATAAAACAGTAGGCAGCTTTTAAAGACTTGTTTTTCGATGTATTTTCCACGAAGATCAATGCAATTTGGATGAGCTCGAACCAACTGTGGAAGCAGTTGTTCCACTAGTTTGTTGGTACAGTCAAAATTGCGTTTTGCCATGACTTGTAGCAAACAAATGGTTGTAAACCAATCGGCAGAAACAGTTCTATCATCATGTAGAGGAGTTGTTGCTGCATCACCTGCTTTCGAGACAAATGTTCTGGTCATTTTTTGGAGACACTTCGAGAACGGATGACTTTTGTCGGCTTTTTTTCACCTTGAACACCCAAACAGACGACTGACGTTCATTTTCTGGCTCGTAAATTCAAGATTCGTCACCACTGACCGACAATATCGTACATGTTTTTAGAGCTTCAGGCGTTGAAGCGATCTAGTTTTTTGACATCAATTCGGTCAACAGATGCGGTATCCAATGGGAAACAAATTTTTGTACGCACAATTCTGTATACAAAATTTTTTGAGTTTAGGTCTTTGAAATCCTCAATAATACTTCGATCTGGCGACATGTCAGATGTCGGTCTTGGTTGATGATCTTGCGCACGGCATCGACGTTTTCCTGAGTTATTGCCGTTTTTGGTGAACCTGCACTTGGATCGTCAACATTGACAGTTCGTTGTAGTTACAACACTACACGTATCGCATTGAAACTTTGGATTTAGATTAACTAAAGATAGAGGTTAATTTTTAGTACTGACATTTGATTAGTGGCGCTTTGTTCCACTATGCAAAACTTAAAAGATATCCTACGTATATTTCAATAACTTTTAAATATTGATAAGCAATACACTATTATCTGAACACCAAACAAATTATGTTACAGAAATTTATAATATTCACGTAATTTTTATTAATTTTTAAGTACAAATGACATTAAACAATTCTATTGGTAAAATATCTAAAACACTCGAACTCGCTAACACTGGTATCTACATTATCGATCTTATTGTTGTCAGCTGTCATAGTATTTTGAAATATATTTTCTGAGGCCCTTACCATTTTGCTTCTTGTTTCCTACGATAAGCTAGTTTTTTATAGAACTAAATTATCTTGTGGAAGTTTAATTTTGGTAAGTTATTTATTGCTTGATATTAAAGAAGCAGTGTTAACACAAAGCGCAAATAGATGGCGGACTGTATTATTAACAATTTACTATAAAAATTTGTTGTGTGCCTGATACGCAAATAAAAATATATTTATCATATACAGGCGGTTACTTCATTTATTCGATTCCTAAACAATAATTGCATTTACAATATATACACAGGTGAAAATAGATTATATAAAATAAATGTTAACAAATGGGTCTAATATCTCAAAATAAACTCCTCATTTAAAAGCTAAATATTCTAATTAATGAAGCACGAAGTAGTCTCGGTAAAATATTTGGTATCAGTTAGTTGGTTGGTTGCATCACATTATAATACTACTGTAAGTGGCGGTCCCAATGTTATCATGGCAATGTTTACAAATGTACGACGAGTGTGATCTATCACGGTAACGATATATTAATC